>SSNP01000053.1:2461935-2489647 GCA_006937955.1 Pachypanchax playfairii
CAAGTTTTTTTTAAACCAAAAACATTAAAGTTTTTTCAATCTGTTTGAGCTCAGCACTGACTCATTTTAATTTCATACTGCTGATAATTGAGCACGTAACAGCTAAAAGGTTTGTTCATGATAAATAGTGTAACTCGAACTGCAGAACCTGTTGGAGGGACAGAAAGAAGTCAAGTGAATGTTTATCAGTTTAATTCAAATTAAAAGGAAGAAAAACAGAAAAAGAAACAAATACATAAATGGATATTTTCACACATTTTTTCTTAAATTTTTTTGCATTTTATAAGATTAGCAAAAGCAAAACTATAATTTAAAATCAATAATTCTGTTTGTGGCACCTTCAGAATGTGATGCGATTCATTTGATTTGTATCAGGGTTTGCTTCTCTTTTTATTATTAACCTTTCAGTGTGGGCGTGGCCATGGGAAGCAGAGGTGTGGAGGGGTTGCAGCATCACCTGCTGGGCCAGATGTGACACACATGTTGAAAGGTTTATTTTAAAGTTGTAATTTGATATGACGTTTCTTTAAATATGGAACTCTTGTTTTGCATTTCTGATGTCACTCTTAAGATGCTCTAGAACAAATTTGGAGAGAGTAACATTTTAACATTCAGGTCTCACACATGATGAAGCGTCTCTAAATATTTGACTTTTATTGATCTGGTGCTGAGAGTGGGCTTGAGAGTGAAAATATGAAACATTTAGGTAGTTATTCTATTACAGATGTTGTGCTTCTCTGTTTCTGAGGTTTAATAAAGAAATAACTTATTCTTCTATCTGTATAAAGAAACTTCAAACACCAGTCGGTTGTTTATAATGGTTTATGCTGCATAATGTATCTGGTGTCTGTGTTTAATGTCGTACAAGAAGAAATAGTGAACCGAAGCCAAACTTATACATAAATACAAATAAACATGATTCTGATGACTGCAGAATAATCTGAGAAGCTGAAGCCAGAGAGTCTTTTTCTTAAACAGACTGAACTAATCTGAATACTTTATTAGATCTTAAAGACAGACACTGATAGACATCTACAGACATGTTCCCCATCATTATAAAAAACTTCAACATCTCACTGGAGCTTTGCAAAATCCCATCCTGTCAGGGACAATGTCAACGTCAGGGATGTTTGACCTGTTTAGTTTTCCAAAACCAGAATGTTTTCTCTTTAGTTCGTTACAACCACAAGTAACTCTCTTCATTAAAGGTATCTGCAGTGAGATTGTTCTATTTGTTCATGAAGGATTTGAAGACTTCGCTCCATGTGATGAACGTTCAGTCTAGAATGATGGAAAAATTGAACAACACTGACATCATGTGGCCACATTTGGAACTGCAGCTGATTAATGCAACAACCTGCTTGGAAACCAGGATCATCACACCTGATAACAGGTGACTGACTTGATGCTAAAATATCTAATGAAAAAAATGTTCTGTCCGGGTTGTACCCTGAAATCTGGTCTGAGGTTCACGCAGAAGGAAAGAAACAGTGTTGTTGTGTCTTCTAATTCTTATTTATGTTACTGAGTGAGAGCAGGTAAGGGTCAGGTGTTCAAGTAAAAGATCAGGGCGGGGTCTGAGAATGTTGGTTGCAGGTGCCTCCAGGTGAGATTTCCAATGCTTTCACAGTGATCTGATGTCATCATCAGAAAGATTCTTTAAAAAAAGACAGTTCTGGTTTTTTTTTGGTCCAACTGAAATGTTGTCAAAGTAAAACCAGGTTCCTGGTGTTACCTGGTGTTTGGTTCTGCTCTCCTAAATAACTGTAGACTGTGGAACCATCAAGTCAACATTAACAGATCTGTTCTCTGGGTTTTTAGAGATGTGGGTTAATATGGATTTTATATTTTTAAGTGAGAACCAGGAGACAACCCAGGTGTGCTTGAGAAGAACATGCAAAGAGCTTGTACTACTGCATGGACATTGCCTTCTTGTCCAGAAATCAGTTAATATGGATCGTTGGGATGTTTTTTTGTATGATGAGAGAGCAAGTTCACTGTGGTAACATGGCCGTTGTCTGCAGATGGACCTGGACTACAGGGTACAAATTCTTGTCGCTGGGGGTGTTTCCCTGTAGTCCAGGTCCATTTTTGTACCTTATGAAGTTTTTCCACTAAAACAGTAAAATTACATCATGTTTTGAAGTTTTAAACCAACATTCTGAAACATAATATTGAAAATGATGGAAGAAACTTAATAAAATTGAGATTAATCAGCCTTGGCCAGGGTTGCAGGTGCAGTTGAAATGGTACAAATTTGTACTTTATATCAATTTTAACCCTCAGAGGGACATTTTTGACATTTTAAAGACCAATATTGTACTTTTGAGGGAACAATTTACCTATAGGTACAAAAATGTTCTTGTCTCGTACCTCTATTTCTGAGAGTGTTGGACATGGAACACATAGAACACACACCAGATACATTAGCAGCATTTTTCCACTATGAAAGTCTTTTGGGTGGTTTGAAGTCAGGTGCAGGTAGACATCTTTATCTTTATGATAGAATAGGTTATTTATTCATTAGGAGACTAAACTAAACTAAAAAAAAAAAAAACGCAGTTTACTAGGAAAGTTAAAAAACTCTTTGTAATGGACGTATTTCAATATATTTCAGAAACTAATTTTTTAAACTTTACTCTGTAAAGAAAATCTGACGGTCTATGTAATCCATCAGAATCACCCAGTCAGTTCTACATCAAAGTAGCAGTTTGTGTGTAAACAAGTAGGAAGAGCAAGCTAATCCTTCTTAGCAAAGAGTGCACGAGCATACGTGTAAGTTTGTGTGTACTTTCACCATTTTCCTGAGTTTTGTCCAGCAGATGACCTTCAGTGCATCAGCTGAGCCCACCTGCGAGTTGGGAGCAGGCAGCAAGGTGTGCTGTGACCTCTCTGCTTGCAGATAGAAGCAGCGTTAACCACACTGACGAGGTTGGAAAACATCAACAGTCTTGCAGGTTGTTTGGTTCAGAAAAACTTTTTCACCTCCTCCTGTTAACAATGCTGTTGAGTTTTTCCACCTTCACGTTCATGTTCTTTTCCCTTTTAGACTTTAACCAGCACCTGATACTAAACTCGTCCCCTCTCAGCAGATTCAGGATTTTAATCTACACCATGCAGGGTATCACAAAACCTCATCACACCTCTGTCCTCAGAGACAACACAGATCAATGTCTGCAGTTCAACTCACCTGACCTATTGTGAGATTAAGATCATGAATTCCAGTGCTGATGGTGAGAGAAGAGAAAACGCCAGGTTCTCTCGCCCTGACCAGTCGGTTTGCTCCCTATCAGATGTGGATTCTTGCCAGAAACCAAAATGTAGTGGAAGTATTTGGTTATGAATGAGTCAGACGAGTGAATTTTCTATAAAAGGAGTTTTATTCTAAAATCANTTTGTTGGCAATGACAGAGGTCAAACGTTTTCTGTAAGTCTTCACAAGGTTTTCACACACTGTTGCTGGTATTTTGGCCCATTCCTCCATGCAGATCTCCTCTAGAGCAGTGATGTTTTGGGGCTGACGCTGGGCAACACGGACTTTCAACTCCCTCCAGAGATTTTCTATGGGGTTGAGATCTGGAGACTGGCTAGGCCACTCCAGGACCTTGAAATGCTTCTTACGAAGCCACTCCTTCGTTGCCCGGGCGGTGTGTTTGGGATCATTGTCATGCTGAAAGACCCAGCCACGTCTCATTTTCAATGCCCTTGCTGATGGAAGGAGGTTTTCACTCAAAATCTTACGATACATGGCCCCATTCATTCTTTCCTTTACACGGATCAGTCGTCCTGGTCCCCTTGCAGAAAAACAGCCCCAAAGCATGATGTTTCCACCCCCATGCTTTACAGTAGGTATGGTGTTCTTTGGATCCAACTCAGCATTCTTTCCCCTCCAAACACGACAAGTTGAGTTTCTACCAAAAAGTTCTATTTTGGTTTCATCTGACCATATGATGTTCTCCCAATCCTCTTCTGGATCATCCAAATGCTCTCTAGCAAACCGCAGACGGGCCTGGACGTGTCCTGGCTTCAGCAGGGGGACACGTCTGGCACTGCAGGATTTGAGTCCCTGGCGGCGTAGTGTGTTACTGATGGTAGCCTTTGTTACTTTGGTCCCAGCTCTCTGCAGGTCATTCACTAGGTCCCTCCGTGTGGTTCTGGGATTTTTGCTCACCGTTCTTGTGATCATTTTGACCCCACGGGGTGAGATCTTGCGTGGAGCCCCAGATCGAGGGAGATTATCAGTGGTCTTGTATGTCTTCCATTTTCTAATAATTGCTCCCACAGTTGATTTCTTCACACCAAGCTGCTTACCTATTGCAGATTCAGTCTTCCCAGCCTGGTGAAGGTCTACAATTTTGTTTCTGGTGTCCTTTGACAGCTCTTTGGTCTTGGCCATAGTGGAGTTTGGAGCGTGACTGTTTGAGGTTGTGGACAGGTGTCTTTTATACTGATAATGAGTTCACACAGGTGCCATTAATACAGGTAACGAGTGGAGGACCGAGGAGCCTCTTAAAGAAGTTACAGGTCTGTGAAAGCCAGAAATCTTACTTGTTTGTAGGTGACCAAATACTTATTTTCCACCATAATTTGCAAATAAATTCTTTAAAAATCAGACAATGTGATTTTCTGGATTTTTTTTCCTCATTTTGTCTCTCATAGTTGAGGTATACCTATGATGAAAATTACAGGCCTCTCTGATCTTTTTAAGTGGGAGAACTTACACAATTGGTGGCTGACTAAATACTTCTTTGCCCCACTGTACATCAAGTGAGAGTCAGTCAAAGCAGAATGCTCTTTGTGCTGTTTTATAGTGCCGATACAGAGAGACTCAGAATTCTGGACGTCATTAGAACTCTGTGTTTAGAAGATCCTGGAGCTGCAAATCTAATCTGAATACTTGTTGATGAAGAAATCAAGAACAAGATCATTTGTCATTGTGACATGTTTCTATAGGACACATGAAGTAACCTGAATTTCTCTGACACGAACTGAAACAAACCAGCAGACGTCAAAACTAAGAAGGAATATAATGAGAGGGATTATAGTCTAATAGAATAAAAAAACAGAGTACGATGAAACTAAATACTAGAGTGAAAGAATAATCCTCAACAGAACATTTCAAAACAAGAGCTCAGCAGCTTACCTAATGACAGGCGTGTTATTTTTCTGGTGTTGTGTCTGTCTGTTAAAAGCAGCTCTGACCTGCAACATACATTGATGCTTTAAACAGTTCACATCATCCTGGAATCGTGACTTTACTGGTAAAACCCACTGGACCGGTTCATGAAACGAGTCTTACTGTTGAGTTGCTGTTGATTCCCACTCTGAATGCAACTAGTAACCGTGTGACTGTGGAAGTAAAGCAACATTTGTGGTTCCAGATGTGATTGATCGTTTTTTATAATTCATCATATCCTGGTGAAGGTTCTCAGTCACTCAGGTCATTCTAATCTTAGTAAGTCTAAAAAGGCAACGAGATATGTTTTCTTGTTTCACTTCTCATAAGAGGAGGTGAACGGGGGTGTGTGGGGGGGTTCTGAGGTTTCAACTTTCAAGAACCTACAACACGATGCTAAATTGAATCCCACAACAGTTTCATATCAATTCAGACTTTCAAAAACAGAAGACTGACAGTTAGAGACAGAAGTAAAGGAAGTCGTGTTTCAGACATGCAAATATCAAAAGATGAAAGAAAAGGTAATTTCAGGAAAAAGTCTTGATGAGAAAAGAAACATGCAGAATGAGTCCAAGAGAAAATAATCCACAGGAGAACAACACAGCTTTACCTGAACTCACTCAGTTCTTTCATATACATTGAAAACAATTACCAAACATGCTAAACGTCAGTGCAGGAGTGGAACTAGAGTGCACCATGTGACCAGGTGTTCGTCTCTAAAACATGTTTGGCTGGTCTGAATGCAAATTCGAGACGAGTTTCAGAGAGAACAAGTTGAAACATTCTTTTAGACCTATTTGATTTTTAACTTGTGTTGGGTTTCTCGTCAACACAAACAAAGGAGGATCACATCTGTCTGCATCTGACCTTAGAAACCCTGACTGGAACTTTCAGAGGGACTGAAACCCTCCGACAGGGTTTGCCACGAAGGAACAAAGGTATGTCCGCTTGTATGTACGTAGAATTTAAAAACGTTTTTTTTTTGTTATGACATGATTTGTTTCACTCTATTGAGGATAATAATGTTTATATTAAAAAAAAAAGAAGACTGATCGTTTCAGAGAGAAGTAAAATAAACCATCTTTGTTAAAATATAAAAAACAAACCTCGTTGCAGGTTTCAGCTTCCCAGAACTCACAATACAAATCTGAATCTAATCCTCAGAACAATTCAGTCCTCTCGGCACTTTACCAAAACATGTTCTCAAGTGACACATTCCTGCACGTTTGAAATCATCCCAGTTGATAGAAATTATTCATTTGTCTCCTTATCGTGTTAAGAGGTTCTGCAGAGGTTTAATAAAAACCTCCTCATCCAGACCAGGTGCGGAAGCAGAACACCTGCATTACAACATAAAAGCTAGAAATTCTGCACTTTTCATTTTAAATTGAGAAAAGTTGTTCAAAGTGTGAAACATCTACTAGAACTACAAGAAAATCCGGTTGTTGTTTTTACCCTACAAGGCTGGAAAATCATCATTCTGTTGACTAAAACTAGTTAAAACACACATTAGAAATAATACAATTTAATGTTGTGTGCTTTAAAACTTTCAATGCATTTCACTTGTCTGGATTAACTAAATTATTATAAATTATCTTTTGATATTTGCAAAAAAATTTGTTTTCTAAAACGTCAATTTTTAAATTTTTTACCAGGAAATGACGGAGAATGAGAGATTTGTAGACACCAGGAAATGTTTCTTACGGCCTCGCGTTCTCTTCAGTGTTCTGATTCTGGGAGTCGGACTTTTTTTACTCTACGTGGGAATAAAGGACACGGAGTCTGACTGGAACCCAAAACAATGGATGAGAATTCAATCATCTGAACTATTTAATGAATTTAGAATAAGAAATGGTGACTTGTACGAAACAAATGGATCTGAGACTGGTCTACCTAAAAACCAGACTACTTCAGAGGCGACTTCAAAGGTTGTAACAACACAAGCTGTTGGACAGACACCTGTCCCCTATGTGTCTCCTGGACCGTACCTGGTGGAATATCCTTATGAATACCACTTCACCATAAATGAGCCACAGAAATGTGAGCAGGAGAAGCCATTTTTAGTTCTGGTGGTTCAGGTTGCTCCACGTAACACAGCTCACAGAGACGTCATCAGGAAAACTTGGGGAAGTGAGAACCTGGTTCTAGATAAAGTGGTGAAGCTCTTCTTCTTGTTGGGGATGCAAACTGGAGACGATGTGCAGCAGGTCCACAAGCAGCTGCTGCAGGAAAGCAAAGAACACAGAGACCTGATTCAGAGTGACTTTGTGGACTGTTACAAGAATCTGACCATTAAGACCATGATGATGCTGGAGTGGCTGAACTCATACTGCTCCAGCGCCTCTTACGCCATGAAGATTGACTCAGATATGTTTCTAAATGTGCCCAATCTGATTAAAATGCTCTTAAACGCTCCCTCATCAAACTACATGACTGGACTTGTGGCACATGGTGCTAAAGCCCTGAGAGATCCCACATCTAAGTGGTACGTTCCAGTGGAGCTTTACTCCCCGACAGTTTACCCTCATTACACTTTGGGTCTGGGCTACATTTTATCTCTAGACCTTCCAAAAAAACTCATCGAGGCCTCCAGACATGTTAAAGCTCTTTATATTGAAGACGTGTATTTAGGGTTGTGCATGCAGCACTTGGGCATTACACCCACTGACCCGCCAAACACGGGTTACTTCCATGTCTTTCCTTTAAGATACAGTCGCTGTAGTTTCTCCTCGATAATCGCCACGACAACAGAATCATCTACTGACCGAGTCTGGCTGTGGAATGATTTTAAAAGAGAAGGTCCATACTGCTGATCAGTAGGCAGTTCTCCGATGTGACTTCCTGAGTCTATTTTGAGTTCCAGGTTTTATAAAGTACTGAAAGTGAAAGCACCAACCTTTTACACCCCACATCCCCAGCAGATCCTTAAGATCTTGCGATCAGGACCGGCTGGTTTCTCGAGGCTGAGTGGACCTGTATGGACCAAGTGATTGCTTCAAAACACAAAACTAATTTTTTCAGTCTGGCTTTAGTGTCACTGATGAGGTTTATGTTTCTCTCTCTACCAGTTGTGTTGTTTTATAGTTGTTCTTCCTGTTTTGTCACTGTTTTCAGTTTTGTATTGTTCTTTTCTTTTTATTTGAAGGAACTTCTTCTGGGAGTGGACACGGTTCTTTCTGAAATAAGCACCGATGTGAATCACATTTTGAAAACCAAAGTTAAAGTTTCTCTGTTTATTCTGAGGCTTTCATAATTATTTTGCTGATGTAAATGTTCAGAATGTTGCCAGAAAATAATGATATGTTAATTTATGGTTCGTTTAAAAACCAGACTAGGAAGAGCCACACCCTCCTAAAAACTGCTGCCCTGATTAGACAGTTTCATTTGTTTGAACAGGCTCAACTTACCTTCCTACTTCAGCTCTGCGCGTCACTAGATAAAAGATTACAATGATGACAGCTGAGTCATCAACAGGTTTGCCTAAGCTTCAACACGTATGATCACAAACATTTTAAATATAATTAGAACCAGGATATCCAGAAGTACAACAATAGCACTTTGATAGCACTTTCATAAAAAACAATGTTTTTCTCTGTTTAGCAGCACAAATGAGGAAAAACAGAAATAATGTTTACATGTAATAAATATGTCATACAGCAATTTGTAACTGTGTTTCATTTCTAATCAAAGAAATGAGAATTACATTACAATCTCTTTTGAATATTATAAAATTCGATGACAATTAAACAACAAAGCTAGTAGCTAATAAAGTATTTAACATAATATATTCTTGATAATATGATATGTTATAAATGTCTTATTTTTCTGTCATTTCTATGATAATCCATCCAGCCATTAATTTTCCATAACTCTTGTTCCTCTGCAGGGTCAAATGGAGCTGCTGCATATTTCAAGCAGTTACTTGGTAAAAGTGGGCTTGTAGACATGTTTTATAGATTATATTTTAGAAACGGTGCTAAAATGCCCTTTAAAATACACATTTATAACAAATGTAATGGAATTTAAAACAAATACCTAAAAAATATCAGCATTTGGCAAAAACAGAGGGAGTACATATCTAAAAACATGAATCTAGATGAAATCTGAGTTGAAGGCTTCTAGTTAGAGAAGTGTAACATGGAGATGGAGATGGAGGGAACATGGAGAAACACTGACACCATGTGGACAATAAATGTACTGCAACTCATTTTTAAAACCACAGCGTTTAAGTACTTTTGTGTTTAATAAATTACTGACATTTAATAAAATATACTGACCACTTTATGCTCCATGTTTGTGTTTCTTGCTGCTGTCATTAACTTAAACGCTGTTTCTTTCTCTATAGAAATGACAAGAGGCTCTTTATTGTTTATTGGTGGCGCTCGTACAGGTTGGAACCTCATACTGCTCACCTGTTTGTTAGTGCTCACCTGTTTGTTAGTGCTCACCTGTCTGTTAGTGCTCACCTGTCTGTTATCCAGTGTTCTTGTCATGGAGTGTTAGTTTTACAGAATGTTCCGTTTCTGGCCTGCTTGACCGATGTCTTGCTGTCTCATGTATTTCAGATTTGGACATGACGGCTCACCTGTCTTCCTGTCTTGACCGTGTCTCAAGTCTTTCATGAGACACTCAGGTTCCCACCTCTTTACTCATTTTGGCTTTGGAGACTGGGATGGATTTGTCTAGAAGGATTTATGACCAGTTGTTTTGAACTTGAACTGTTTCTGGATATCGCTACCTGCCTTGTCCCTTATAGATGACATCATCACTCACAGTCTCTGTTTACCTCCCAGTTAAGCTCATCTTTGCTAATAACAAACCCAAGTTCCTGTTTCCAGCTCTATACGTACCACCTCAACACCCCTCCCCTCCCAATGATCTTAAATGAGATATGCTGATGTCATCATAAGTGTCACTGACCATGTTAATCTTCCCTCCGCCACCTGAATAAGAGAACGATAGATTATTATCATTATCATCAGTTTGTCTGCTGACCTCTCGAGACTCACCTGTTGTCTCAGTTACCTGGTAGGTGTTTTCAGTAAGTCACCTGTCTGGTGTGAACAAATTAAACCTCATACTGCAACTCAGACGCCTCGTTGTGTGTAAACAAATTTCATGTGTTATTTTGATCCTCAGAGGAAAACGTGATGGAATCTGATTTAAAACATGCAGAAACAAGTTTTCCCTGAGAACTCCTGACGTGACAACTTTTACTTTCAGGATTGAACAGATCTGTGATCTTGATCAGTTTTTGAACATCTTAACTAATAAAATCAGTTTGATCTAATATATAAAATCCAGCTGAGCATGAAGTCAAGACACACGTCTGCTGTGTTTCCTCTGATAAGTACAAGAGCCGTGGATGGAGGAACAGATGTGTCGTCAGTGATCAGAGGAAACTGAAGCTGATCTCAGAACAGCAGCGCTGAAGTTTTCATCAGACTAACAGCTCAGTTCAATAATTCAATGCTTCTCTGTTTGTATGAATTATTGACTCTGCAGGCCGAGTCCTGCACTGTGAAACCGCTCAGAGTATTTCAAGAACAACCTCCTCTCAGACAATCAGGGGACTCAAACACTGTATCACATCAAATCAAATGTATTATCTGATGTTATTGTGAGCCCATTAGCATGTTAGCATTTAGCTCTTTCAACTTTAGGGATCATATGAATCACATACTGAGACGCATACAGATGATCCACTGCTGTGTTTTTGTTAAATAGTTCCAAAAATAAAATCTCCACATCAGATCTGAAGTTTCTCAGTTTCCTGTTCTGAAACGGAACCATTTGCATCTGGTTTTATTCTTACATGAATCATTAAAAGTGTCACAACAGTTTAATTCACCTGATGAGACACAAACAAATGCAGCTAATTTTTATTTTTACATTCAGATGCGTTTTAATGAGTCACTGTACACGTGATACTTCCTAGCTCAGGTAAAATGTGAACGGCAGGTGAAGTTGGCAGTTTAGAACTCAGTGTGACTTCTGTAAACAGGTCCAGTTAGGATTTGAACTGCTAAACTGTTTTAACCACCGTTCCACCGTGCAGGTCTATCACTAACTAGAATTATACTAATCAACATGTGATGTTAATTGTTTTGGCAGATTTTACTATGAAGTTCAGAAATACTTGACAAACAAGCCTTTTTTTAATTTATTGTTCTGTCACTCCATCCATCCTCGTGCTCGCTCTTTCTCTCTCTCTCTCTTACACGATCATCATGTCACAAATGTAAAGAATTGCTAAATCTTTTACCACATGCCACGAAGCCCAACATGTTAAACTTAGACTTCCTCAAAGTTCCACATCAGTTCTTCAAACACAAACTGGACAGTTTCAGTTCCAACTTAATGAGATGGAAATGAGTCAAATATGTAAAAGTTCCAGAGGCTCCTTACTGCAGGCAAACAAAGACTGCCAGCTTCTTCAGTCCTAAATAATCATAAAATACAGAGCTTTTATTTCATTTTAACTAATTAGGATGATGCAATCTGGAGCAACATTCTCCTCATAAACTCTTCCAGGCAATTTGAAGCTTTTGGCTAAAAGAAAAATCAGTGATGGGAGGAGATGATGATGAAAAGGTGGAGAGGAAAGCAGTAAGACAGCAGACAGGGTTTACAGTCAGGTCCGAATCCAAGAAGAATCTGGATTTGGTTTTGACTGATTAAATGAGGTAAACACAACTCAGCTGTCATGACAAACAGCTCAGGATACAGGTACAAATGATGCAGGTAAAACGGTGGATGGGGGACAATATTTTGTTATCTGGCTTGTACAAATGAAGAAATTCCTTGATCAAATCTGTTTAGACTAAAAGCACAGCTCACACGGATAAGCATCATAACAGTAAAGCAAAGTTTTTATTTTGTGCTCAAAGGCAAAATTTTGACTGTTTTTAAAATAACTGAACTGAAATATGATGTAACAGAATTACTGCAGAGTCATATTGATTCATGCTGGATTCAAGGACCTCATGCAGATCTAAATACATTCATTTGAATGAAACTTAAAACTTACAGATTTTGTGTTGCAATGTGATTTTTTTAAATGTATTTATTTTTTTATTTCATGCTTTTTGTGGGACTGCAAGAGGATGAAATGTGCAAATGTTCATGAAAAAAAGTTTAGCCACACAACAGGGCCTTGACGTGTTTGACTCAGTAAGTTTGTCAATCATTTCCAGTTTGACTTTTTTACTTGTGAATTTTGTTAAATTGTGTTTCATGCAGGTAGGAGAGGATCTAGTCACCAATCAATTAAAATACAACCTGGTAGAAAACTTGGGAATGAAGCACTGGGGTTCTGAGAGGATGCAGTTGGTTAGAATAAGAACCATGACCTGGTCTGAGCCCCCGTGAGTCTTGATCCTGTCACCGCCCCTGGGGTTACCTGCAGCTGAACGGAACTTCTCCTTTGACAGTTTGAACTCAAAGTGCAACTAAGTTGTGGACCCAGCCCGGTTATCAGCCTCCGGGGAGGGGGCAGAGCTCTCCTCAGCGCCGCCCTCCCTCTCTCTCAGCTCGGCTTCTTCTCCTCCACGCTGCGCGCACAGCAGCGACCCGCCGGCCGCTCAGCTGACGCTCCCCTCCCGCTGCGCATACGCGCAGCGCCGGCTCGTCTTTCCCAGTTTCTCTGTATCGTCGCTTAGTTTAAGAAACAACCGCTGAGGGGGATTTCTGTCGGCGGACTTTCTCCGGTTCCTGAATGGAGCTGTCCCCGCAGGAATCGGTAACTGAGGCGGAGAGGAGCCGCTCTCAGTCTGCTTCAGGATCCACGGAGACTCCGTACCGTCCACCGGCCAAAACGCACAGCAGCTCCGGCTCCTCCGGTTCCGTCCGTTCTAAAGGTAGGACCGAGTGTGGATTCAGAAACGAACGCGAATCAACGCGGTGCGTGTTTACTGTCAACTTGAAACGCTGTGATGTGAACTGGGATCTCCACAAGCTGCGTGTGAACTCACATGAGAAGCCGTGGACAGTGAGAGAACAGAGTTGGAGGAACAGACCACCGACTTATTTCATTTAATCTAATTAATTAGTCATGCGCATTAATTCTGGTTAATTGACCTTAAACTGGATCGGTGGGAATCTGTCCACACGCTGCATGTGGTATTTTAGAGAAAACAGCTGGTGTTTGTCAATTTGTCTTTTCTTCATCTAGAGGGTTCTGATGTCAGAACATTCCTAGAACTGTAGATAATATTAGGAACTGTGTTTGGTTTTACACTTTAAGCTGTTGAACTTCTTTCAGTTTGAGACCTAGTGCACGTCTGTGCGTGTGGTTTACACACCTGACACACGACCAGAAGCACATTTTACATGCTGAGCAGGTAAATTCCCACCTTACTGACTGATAGGTGGAAAACACGCAGCTTAGTTTCCGTCCTGCAGCCATGAGACCCAGCTGACTGACAGCTCAGGACAGGAAGTGGTGTAAGGTTGCTGCTATAATTCTGCTTTTCTTTCTCATTTATTAGTAAACTGAGTCTTTGAGCTTTCAGGGTTCAAACAGAGAAGATGTCACCTGCTCCTCTGGGAAGTTACAAACCTTTTCAACCTTATTGTTTTTATTAGAGCTCACAGAAGTATTTACACCAACACAAAGCTGAGTTTTTCATGTCTAAGGGCCGTACGGACGAAGAGCTGCACATATGATGAAATCTATTGCGTGAAGTCACGTCCCCTGTGAGCAGCTCACAGGCCTGACGGCAGATTTTCCTGCAGCTCGTTATTGGTATGCAGAGTGAAAGACAGGCGGTCAGATGGTGCTTCATTGAGTTTCTCAGAGCAGAGCTGGTTACGTAACAGCTGTTCAGGGAAAATCACAGTGAGTGTTAGAGTTGTGTGAAACTAGAGACGAGCTGATCTTGTTTCTCTTTCTGAGACGTTCAGCTGAAGCAGAAAGCTGTGAAGAGCTGGAACCAAAACAAATAAAGACAAATGATTAAAACCAAACTGTCAGACTGCTGAAGACTGAACAAACTGACTGACGGGAGGAAAACGACTCTGCTTTACCTGCGCTGAGTGGGATTCCCTCCAACATGCAGCACATGGACTCATTCTAACATACAAACCGACGCCTGGGTCTGATTATATTTTATTTATTTATTCAGAGTGACTCTCTAAACAAACTGAAGCTTTTGTTTGTTGCTTTGGAACATTTTTCAGTACAAACTGATCAGCTTCTTAATAATTAAAAAAGAAAACTGTACCCTTAAAGAAGCAAATCACTGTGTGTAATTAAACAATTAAAATGATTAAATTAAACAGAGGAGAACTTTTGGACTGTGTCCTTTTCTTCTGGAGGCTAACAGGAAGTTTGGCTTTTCAAATCTTTCAAAATACTTGAATTCTCCATCTCTCGTTCGTCCTTCTGTCAGTTTGAATATACATATCATTAAATCTCCAGAACCTGCCTGATGATTCCTTCCACTGAAGTATCTCGTTAGACAAAAACTAAACAATATGAAACTCTTCCCGTAACCACGAACAAATCTTTAGACTTTATTCACCTTAAATCTCTTTATTTTACCTTTAAATCTCTGTTAGTAACTTCTGTTTGTCGTGTCGTCTTCTCTGTGTTTGAGTTTTGATGTCGTTGCTTCTTGTTTGTTTCCCTCTCTTCCTTTCAGCCCCCCCCCATCAACCCAGTCGTCTCAGCTCCTCGAGGTTTGTCCCGACTCACCCACGTTGCTCTTTCCAGTCGAGTTTGTGATCATTAGTAACAATAAATGTGAACCTTTATCTTCTGTTCTCGGCTCCTCTCATGTTGCTTCTCTGTATAATGAAGCTCTGCCTACAAACTTTGCAGTTTTTATTTTTTGAACGACTTTAATCTCCTGTTTTGTTGTCAGATTGCAGTGAATATAAAAGCTCCTGACAGTCAGTCTGAAGGGAAGCACATGATGCAGCTGAAAGGTTGTGATTATTTATTATTTTATGAAGTAGACCTTTGGTACTGAAGGTCTGTGAGACGTTCTGACTTTAACAACAATCCTCTTATTAAATCAGCAGATTGACAACCAGCTCCTAACCCAGCTCCAGATGTACCGATCCATGTATTCTAGGAAAGGAGAGTCACCATGAGGCAGAGGGTCAAAGGTCACATGTCATTCCCATGTCGTAGCACACGGACTCCGGGGCACCTGCTGCTCCTGCTCTGAGTTTCATTCTGTAGCATCTGGTTTGGCCTCAGATCAGTTCTCCTTCTTTTTAACTGTCAGGGAACGTTTTTACTCAGTTTGTGTGTGTAAGTTATTTTAGGACTCCACTGGGAACGTCTGGTGCTAAATATTTTCATAATAACTGTATTTTTAGAAGAACTCGATTAATTTTAAAGGAATTTACTCTAAAATAAATGTTCTTTTATTTTTCAAAGTAAATTACAATAAAACACACTTTGAGCTTCTACACCAGGGACTGCTCATGTATGGAGCCTCATGGTTCTATAAGAAAAACTGTTTATACTTTAGTTTATAAACTGAGTGTATATTCAGCCTTTTGCTGAACCATGTGGATTTCAGTTCTAGTGAAACATCCACAAGTTTTACTGAAAACATCTGCACATGCTCCACTCAGCACATCGTTTGATTCGTACTGGAGGTGAATTTCTCCTCTGATGGTACTTGGAGGACCTGGTCTGATGGTTAGTACTTGGAGGACCTGGTCTGATGGTTGGTACTTGGAGGACCTGGTCTGATGGTTAGTACTTGGAGGACCTGGTCTGATGGTTGGTACTTGGAGGACCTGGTCTGATGGTTGGTACTTGGAGGACCTGGTCTGATGGTTAGTACTTGGAGGACCTGGTCTGATGGTTAGTACTTGGAGGACCTGGTCTGATGGTTGGTACTTGGAGGACCTGGTCTGATGGTTAGTACTTGGAGGACCTGGTCTGATGGTTAGTACTTGGAGGACCTGGTCTGATGGTTGGTACTTGGAGGACCTGGTCTGAGTCCAGCTGGTAATGAGTGCGTTGATGGCTCCTGTGTGTGGCGGAGAGACTGTTTGGATGACCGCGCCTCATTGCTTCATGACAAACAGTCACTGGGGGAATTTCATGATGGGAGTCAGAACTGGATCCAGATGCAGCCGTCCTGCTCCAGCTGTTCGGTTAATATGTTGCTGATTTGCTCTGAAAAGGTTTTAGAATTCTTTTTATCTTCATTTCTTTGGTCATTTAAATAAAAGACAGGTGCAAAATAAGTAAAACCACTTGAGTTTAAACTTTAAGAAGTTGATCTTTTAAAGTTTGTTTTTATAAATGTGAAGAAAACACTCAGGGAATAAAATGTGGTTGATGAAAACATTGAGAAGGATCCTGCTGAGGCCGCGCTGCAGTCCTTCAGATACCGTCAGTCTTTAATGATAAAATAACGAGGCTGATCCGTCTGAGTGACGGGCGTCTCACACCTGATGAAGTCTGCAGATCATCACACCGTCTGGTTATCCTACACTTTAAATGTATCTTTAAGCTTTCTGCTGCTGCACGTTCTCATTACTCAACTTTAATTAGTTAATCAATTTAATTAATTAAATGCCAAACGCAGAGTGATGTCATTTATCTGGAACTTTAAAAATAATAAAAACATGTTTCTTTCCCGTCAGACGTTTTGGAATTGTGTGGAATCTCTCTGCTGCTTCTGTGGTTCTTCATGTTCGTCTCTGTTTTATCGGTATTTGTCTTGTTTATGTAAAACACTGTTAATCTAAACTGAGACTCTTTCTCCTGCTACCAAACCGTCTCAGTCTTTTCCTAAATGTCCTGTCATGAACTTTAACCTTTCACCTGCTGACTGACGCCTGAAGACTCTGAGATGGAGCTTGTTGTCATTTCTCTGCTCATTACGCAGTCTGACCTTTGACCTCAGGGTGAACTTACTGGGACGTCCAGTCCGGAGAAGATTGACGGCAGTTTGAAATGTTTTTTAACTTGTGAATATTCTCACTGTAGAATGACCTTTAACCCCTCCCGGATTGACGGGCAGCTACAGCTGCTTTTCCTAAGAAGTTTTTATCTTTTGACAGAACTGGTTCTGGTTCTGGTTCTAGTCTGAGTCAGAAGTTGGTTCACTCCAGCGGTTCCCTGGTGCTGACATTCAGGTGAAGTTTCCCTGCAGGATTAAAGTGAGCTGTTGCTTAACTAATCAGCCTTTTTCTGCTCACTTGGAGGCATGTCAGCCGCTGCCTTTGATGTTGCTATGTTTTTTTTATCCCAGCGATGGTGGAGGTGGAGTAGGCGTAGGGTTGATTTGCATACAAAGCTATTCTTGCTTCCTCTTTGTTCTTGCACAGAGCTCAGAACGAGTAATTGTCTTCATCAGTCAGAACTGTTTATCTCTTTCATTCAGTGCAGATTTGGTGTGACGGTTAAAGATGGCAGAAAATGCAAAATGGCAATAATAATTGTGCAGGATGAGTGTTGAAGACGGTGGTATTGTTCTGTCACGGCGCTGCTGGATGTCTATCTGTGATGTGAAGGAGATGCTGCGGTAACGGAGCTGATAGTCAGCTGAGGACGTTCTGAAAGATGTCTGATGATCAGCAGAAGAGTCGTCACATTCTCACAGATGTTTCAGAGATCGCACTGAACAGTAACTGTTACAAAATAAATAAATACAGACAAACATAATAATCTAGAAATCATCTGATTTGAAATAATCTGGTATCCTGGTTTTATTAATCCAACCAAAATGAATGAAAACACAAACTAATACAGAGCAAATGTCCATATTTTTGAATGAGTGAGGACGTTTTTCATTATTAGTATTATTTAATGTAACTAAACCATCCAGACTGTAAACTAGTCGTGGACTTGAGGGATGGATCTGTGCTGCAGGAGTGACGGCGTGTGTGAACCTGCTGAACTTCTGCAGCATCGTTTCATCTTTCTGGGCTGAAGAGATTTTTAATCAGAGGCAGCCTGCAGCTTTTTAAAATGTGAAACTAAAGAGCTCAGCAGAGATCAAAGCAGGTGTTTCCTGACAGGCTGATCTGATGTCAGTCTTCAGCTGCTCAACAGTCGAGGTCTCATCAGACTCCTGACGTCTCCGAACCCTCAGATTTCACCGTGATCTGCTTCTGCAGAAGCTGTTGGTGCTCGCTGACACGACGACTCGGGAAAATCTCCTTCTTGATTAATACTCGGGTTCTAGAATGTCGTTATTTACCTTTTGTTTTCTTTCAGTGACACTTGTTTACACTTTAAACAACAGATGAGAAAGAATGAGACTTTTTAAAGTTCAGTATGATTTAGAGGAATTAGATTTAGAGATATTTTATCACAAATTAAATAAACTGGATTTAATTACTTGTAAATAAATTCAGCTGTTTTTTGGACTTTGTGTTAAACTTGGTGAGATAAAACAAATCTAAAGTTTTGTATTTGAGCAGTTTGAAAGATTTTTATGGTGAATGTAAATTCTATAAATGTTCATGTTTTCTGACCAGTGGCTGCTGTGCATTATGGGTAAACATCTGCTCTGTGGTCTCATCTGTTCAGATGACATTGTTCCATAAGTTTAACTTCCTGAGAGCCGTGGAGTCTGAGCTGAAGATGTTTTTTTGTTATTCCTCTGAGCATCGTGTGGTCTGACCTTCATTATCAGTTAATAGGACCATTTGATCAGAAGCTCTTACTTCCTGTAGGAACTGGAAGAGTGAATTTGGTTTTTCACACATTGCTTCTGTGTTCTGGTTTATTTTTTGTTAATCGAATAAAGACCTGGTGTGATGTAATATTCATATTAGCACCATGTTTCCTGCAGGAAGTCGTGATGCTCATGCAGAGCTTCGTTCCTGCTCTCGAGATGTTCTGATGGTCTTTACAGGGAAAAGGAGAACATATCAACACTGGTTCTTACTTATTGAGCTCTAATGTCTATAAATAAAACATGTTCTGTCATCAGAACCTCAGTGTTGGACTGATAGACAGGGTCTGTGTTCAGGTTTTTCAGACACGTGAGTGAACTGGTGCATCAACGTTTCCTATAAAACTGGGACGATGTCTGTTCTGCTGGTAATTGATGAAAAAGTTTCTCTCATTTTTCACCCTGAACTGTTATTCTTGGACTGACCCGCCTCCTCGCAGCATCTTACAGAATCATTTCTCTAAAGGAGGTCGTCGTTTCTTCTTTACGGTGCAACTTTTGATGCCGAATTCGTCCTTGTGCGAAGTTACTCAAAGCGTGAGTGAAAGTGAAGTTTCACTTTGCTCGAGGACTTTTCCATATTTAAATCTCCTTCACCTCCACAGCTTTTTATATTAATTCCCTTCTGTTTCCAGATCAGATATTCAGCAGGAAAACTCGACACACAGTGAAAACAGGCCAAGACACTTTTAAAAGGACAGAAAGAAAATGAAATCCTCAGGTGACAAAACTTTGTAGAATAAAAGAAAAAAGCAGCAGTTCATCAGCAGGTCTGTGTAGGTTTTTATAAAATCAAACACATTTTCAGATCTATGCTTTACATGTTAAAATAACTTTAAAAATCAGCTATAAAACAAACACAAAACAAGAGGAGAAATAATTTGACAGACTTCTAAAAGTTTGTCTAACTTTAGTTTTAAACAAACAAGCTGAATCTTTTAGATTTTCATGTTTTACTTGCAGCTTTTTCTGCAGAACACAGAGAAAAAAACCCAAAATAATGTTTTATATCGACCAGATTAACTGTTGACCTTTATGGATGCCTTCTAGCCAAAGACTAATTAACAGACAGTTTCTCATTATGCCTTTCAGATAATTAAATCTCTTTAGGAAGATTTCATTTACCTGAAAAACTGCTGATAGTTTTTATTCACTTGGTTTGAAAACGAAGAGTTTTTTTCTTATTTGGTCCATTAAACATTTTCAGTAATCAAGATACTGTTGACTTCTTGTATTTCCTCGACTACAAACATTAAAACAGATATTTTTATCTTTGTTTGGAAATAAATTCTGGTGCAAACAGCAAAAATTAAACAACAAAAAGTCTAAAATAACCCTACCTGGCCAGTGGGCGTGATGATGTCTCGCTGAATGATGCTTTAAAAAGATAACTGGAGATTTACTAGATAGAGCTCGTTTCTTTTAGTGAAGAATATTTATTATTCATTCTTAGTGATGAACGTTTCCACCTTACAACAGGAGTTTAACTTTGAAATGAACTGAGGGCTTAAAAATCTTTGTTCACATGTGGATAAAAAGTACAAAATCAGCAGTATAAGGAAAACACATGGATTTGTGGAATAAGGAATAAATTTTTGTCTGTCTTTGTAAATTGGTGTTGTGTATATTTTGTGTTTGTTGCTATCTGCTGGTCTGATCGCAGGAAGTAAAGGTTGCATAAAGGTTCATTTACCTGTGAAACATCAGTCACGTGTTGCTGCTTGTGGGTGTGTTTATATTAAAGATCCGTTAAATCTCATTACAAATCTGCATTAACGAGGTTTTACATGTAGGTAGTCTGTGAAATGTTCTCATGAAGAGGCTGGATGTTTAAACACACAGGTACTCACACACCTCAACACTCTGATACAGGGTCTGGTGTGTGTGTGTGTGATCATGTGGTGAGCAGAATTCAGGTGTTTCCAAAGTCATTTAGAATTCAGTACCTGGTATTTATAGCTCGTTATTCACTCCTCCTTCAGACATCTGTTACTGAATGATGTTTATTTGTGGAAACTGTAATCAGACTGTGTGTGTGTGTGTGTGTGTGTGTGTGTGTGTGTGGGTTTGTATTTCTGACCTCCTGGGGACCCATTTCCTGACTTTTACTATCTTTCTGGGGTCCGAGGGTTCTTGTGGGGACCGAAGCCTGGTCCCCATGAGGGGGACTCCCCTTTTTAGGGTTAGGGGTTAGGTTTATAGGTATGGTGTGAATAGAGTTTTAGTTAGTCTTAGGGTTAGTTATAGATCAGTAATGGTTAAGGTTAGGAAAAGGGTTTGGGTTAGGTATAAATCTAGTTACTAAAATCAATGGAAGTCAATGGACGGTCCCCATAAGGATACCAAAACACACTTGTGTGTGTGTGTGTGTGTGTGTGTGTGTGTGTGTGTGTGTGTGTGATCATGTGGTGAGCAGAATTCAGGTGTTTCCAAAGTCATTTAGAATTCAGTACCTGGTATTTATAGCTCGTTATTCACTCCTCCTTCAGACATCTGTTACTGAATGATGTTTATTTGTGGAAACTGTAATCAGACTGTGTGTGTGTGTGTGTGTGTGTGTGTGTGTGTGTGTGTGTGTGTGTGTGTGTGTGTGTGTGTGTGTGTGTGTGTGTGTGTGGGTTTGTATTTCTGACCTCCTGGGGACGCGTTTCCTGACTTTTACTATCTTTCTGGGGTCCGAGGGTTCTTGTGGGGACCGAAGCCTGGTCCCCATGAGGGGGACTCCCCTTTTTAGGGTTAGGGGTTAGGTTTATAGGTATGGTGTGAATAGAGTTTTAGTTAGTCTTAGGGTTAGTTATAGATCAGTAATGGTTAAGGTTAGGAAAAGGGTTTGGGTTAGGTATAAATCTAGTTACTAAAATCAATGGAAGTCAATGGACGGTCCCCATAAGGATACCAAAACACACTTGTGTGTGTGTGTGTGTGTGTGTGAATAAAGTTCTCAAACAGATATTTTTCTGTTGTTCTCGTTAATATTCTCGGGGTTGCGTCTCCTCCGTCACCTCTTCCTGCAGCGCAAATGAAATTCTGATTGGCTGCTCTCCTTCCTGCTCAGAAGAGCAAATTAAAATGAAGAAATTGAATTTTTGTAGTTATATATAACTTTTTCTGACCAGCTGATGATTTGTGGGTCGTGTAAAAGAAGCAGGACTGGAGGTTCAGCAGGTTCATCGACTTCAGCTGCTCTTCACCCAGAAACCACACAGAATCACAGAGAGCAAATCTGCAGCACATTAACTATATTTAATTAATTTTGCTTAATTATGTCTTCATGATTATGATTTCCCAGCAATAAAAAGGTAGTCAGTATATGTAAAAAGTATGTTTTACAAACCAAAATTGTTTAAAAGAATGTGAAATTAGATTTACAGGGTTTCCTGCTGCATACCCACACTGATGAAGATAATAATAATAATAATAACAACATGGGATTATAAGACTGAAATCAGTTTCAGGAGTTATAAAACAAAGTCGGTTTTGGTTCCAGTTNAGACAGGTTCGTACGATGGCCACATTCCACATCTGGACCATCTTCCTCTAAATGGAATGCAGCCCGCATTTAAACAGTTTCTGTTTTAACCTGCTGGGAAACAAGTGGGTCGTCTTTAGAGATCTCAGACTGTTTGACTTTGGGCCGTACAGCCTCATCAGGTCGGTGTTTTATATCATCCCAAGCTTCCTGGGTGTTTTGGATCTGTTGGTAGCCGATGTTTGTTTGAGTTGATTTAAATTCCATCAGCCTCCAGTTTGTCCTTCAGTCTTTATCATGTATGTGAGCAGCTGCAGAGCTGATGGCCTTAACGGATCAGAACCAGGATCAGAGTCTGCAGCTAGAAGGTTGTGCAAGAGCCAGTGTGTGATGGATTCTTGATCCTGGCTCTCACCTCCGGACAGACAGGTGGACAGGGTGCGACCTCTCACCTCTTCAGTCTGTTGGGAGCAGATGGAGGAGGTGACGCTTCATCGAGGTGAAAAACACGTAACAACGTGGGTTTTTTACATTTCTGCTCACCGTTGGTGTCAAACACATGAACTAAAACCAGATTTCAGGATGAATGTGGTTAAAAAACAAGAAAGTAATCAGTTGATGTAAAAAAGAAAAGTTTAAAAACACGATGTTTAATACGGCCCAGATATTTTTAAATTCAATGTCTTTAACCTTAACTATATTCAAAAGATGATCTGGTGCATTTCAAATTTAACAAAAGCATCTTCTTTTTTCTGATATTTATTTATTGTATGAAATCATTCTCAACAGAATGAAAATAATAAATTAGATTAAAATTTTGTTCTTGAGCTTCTTTTCTCTGTTTTGTGTTGTCCACATAGCAGCAAACGTCATCAGAACCAGATTCTTTCTAAGATGAACTTCAGATAAGAAATCTGTTAAACTGCTGAAATTAGATTTAAAAAGAATCTGAAATTTGATCAATCGTTTATATAAGAAGAGAATAAAAAACAGTTTTATATTTAATAATCTGATCTGCATGTCGTGGAAGTGTCAGACTTTTCTGCATCAGTGTTTTTATTCAACATGAGGTGTTTAGGAGTTTTAAAGAGAACACACACTGAGTCTTAAACAGAAAGTCTGAACCAGCATCATGATACCTGAGTCAAGTCCAGCTGTGTTGAACAGACTTCCTCCTCTTTGGCTTTTTGTTGAAACAACTAAAGAAATTTTAACAAATGAAGTGTCTTTTTATGTCGTGACGGCTCAGAGTGTCTGCAGTGTGTCAACACATCACTCTTCATGTCTGAATGATGAGCAACAACAACAAACGTTCCTCTGAGAACGTTTCGGTACCTGAACTGAAACTGAGAGAAAAAATCTGCCAAAGTCCAAAGAAAAACTGTGAAGGACCTTCAGACAGTCAGCTGGTGATCAAGAAGGAAGGTCTGAAGCTGGGAAGGAAAATAAAGACGAGGACTTGTGACTTTTGTGACTCGCGCGGTTTGAAGAGTCTTTTGATTTACTTCTTTTCAACCGAGTGAGATTGACCTGACGGGTTTAAAGCATGTGGTTCTTTTTGTTTTCTCATTTAGTAGCATGTATACGATGTTTGTAGCTGATGTGGTGATGAAGAACAATGTTTTGGCCTTTGAATAGAGACAGTTCAGGGCTGCAGCGGCTTCGGGCTCCCTCAGGAGGATTGTACTGCTGATCTCTGATGTCGGGATGATGAAACCTCAAAGTAACAGAAACTCACAGTTCTGTTAGGAAAACACACAGTAAACAGCACAGAAGAGTCCAAAACCCAAGCTGGATGAAAACTACATATTTATTATTAATTAAGTGTTTGAAACTCATATTTGTTTGAGTTGTTTGGATTTTATTGGTTAGTTTAGATGAAATGTGAAGATTAATTTTTCAGAAATAATCTGTGTGATTGATTTTGGTTGATTTTAGAGGAAAGTCGGTTCTTCTTGGTCTGTTTCAGATTGAACTTTGAGGTTTGGGAACCAACAGAAAACAGAAGCATCTCTCATGTTCACCTGACATGAACCCGACTTCTGATGAGTGTGTTTGAAAACCTTTGGTTCTGGATGTTTCAGTGGTCACAACACATTCACTTTCCTCAGAAGATTTTAGAGCTACACGTTCAGTCTCCTCTGAAACCATCAGTCTAACGCTGATCTGGTCCAAATCTGCACGTGATGTGATATAAGTGTGCAGAACAAAGAACGTTCCTCCTCTTTGTGCATATATAACTAGTTTTATATATATACGACTTCACTGATGTTCTCTGTTAGAATATATATGTGAAACTGAAAGAGGGAATCTGATGCAGGATGTTTTTGTTTTTCTTGACGATGATAAAAGTCCTAGCGCTTGTTTTCACTCTGTTTTTTGTCAAGTTTGACATCGTGTTTCTCTGAGCCCAGTTCTCCAACATAAATGAAGGTTTGTAACATTAAACATTACGAGTTCCTGCTGCTGTTGACGTGGACGTGCAGATGGATCTCAAACAGACTGACTGACTTCTGCTCTCATCCTCCTCCTCCTCAGCTCGGGATGAAGCTGCAGGAGGCAGACAGCCGGATAACGAGGGAACGAGCCGTTTGCTTTGTCGCTGCGGGAGGCTGACGATGGAGGCAGGTGTCAGTCGAGGACTTGTACTATTTTACAAACAGGCTAAACATGGCGGCTTTAAATAAAAACAGAAAATAACTTGAAGATGCACTGAGAGACGAATGTCTTGGATCTCTGAAGTGAGAAAAGAATCAGACAGAGACGCAAAAGTTTCTCTGCAGGTTTATGTTTAAATGAAGACAGTGTTTTAAAACTTCCTGACATGATGGATCCCACGTTCACGTTGAAAGTCAAGGTCACAACGTGAAGCAACGCGCTGTGTTTCCAGTCAGAGGTTTCCATCTGAGCTTTGTGTCTCCGCTGAGGACAGGACGGGTCAGATTCAGTCTGGAATAACAAAATAATATAAATGTTCATATTAAATGTACAATAACAGTTTAACAGCTCACAGCAGCGTCTTCTGTGTCTCTCTGGAACTCTGCTGCGATTCTCTTGGTTTTTACACAAAAAGTATTTGATCAAACAAATTCATCCGTCCGTCCGTCTGTTTGTCTCTCATGAGATCCGTCATTCAGCTTCAGGTTGTCTCCAGTGTTCTAACACATTCTGTAACCCGTCAGATACTAACCCTTTTATAAAGTTCATCTTCAGGTTATTTTGTCTTTGTGTTGTTTTTAACGAAGCTCTTTCATCAAAGGAACAAACGCCTTTTCAGCACAAAGACAAGATCTCAAAACGAGTTCATGAATGTTACAGAGAGTTAAAACAGTTTGAGATAAACATCCTCCAGCAGAACAGGAAGTCCTGCAGCTTTACGCCGCTGTTTCCTGTTGGGTCTGTGATTTTAACTAACAACCTTCCTGAAAGGATTTACCTTTAAAACTCAGTCTTAATCCTAATCTCATCGTTACGGATCTGTGTTTAAGATTACAGGTTATTTATCATGTTCATATAATACATTCTATGTTCTTAAAGTGAGATTTAACTCCACAGCTGTTAATCATGTTGCTTGTGGATGAGAGCTGAGTGAAAACATAAATGGAGGACGAGCCGTTAGTGAGTGATGATGAATGCAGTGTGGATTTGTGGGTAATAACAGCGATGATGAATTCTCAGTGAGCTGCAGCTCGATCGGAGAAGATAAAGATGTGTTTGTGCTCGACTGTGTGATGAAGATCCAGAAGAGAACCTCATCTCCACATCTCACTACATCACAGGTCATTTACCAATAATACTGTAATTAATTACCTGTAACTTAAAACCTGCATAAACTTATTTTTTCCAGTTGCAATTTATTTATTTTTTCATATCACAGAGTTTACAGACTCCGCAGTGTCAAAAAATAAAACCGAGGTTCATGATTGATTTAAGTAGAATTTTATGTTTGAGTCACTCGGTTCTCTGGCTGCCTAGTAACTAATTATAATAACACTAGTATGATGTTTTTAAATAAATCATACTAAAATGGTTTTATGATTTTCACAATGCAGAAAACTGTTGCTGATAATCTAAAGATGCCGTGGACACTTTGGTCATATGAGTTAGTTAAACTAATCTGGTTGTAATAAGACTGAGAAGGAAGTTAAATCCAACAGAAAGTGTCCCGTTACTGGTGTTTAGTTGTGGGCCAGTTGCCGTAGCAGCAGTAGAAACCATCAGTTCATTTATCTGAGCACAGCTGGAGGGGCCGCAGGTCTTTGCTGGACGGTAGATGTATGAGATGTTTCAGCAGCGTCCTCGGGGAACGAGCAGGACGGCCTCTCTTTGTCTCTCCTGCCCTGTTTTTAGCTGCTGAGCGTCTGGAGATGCTGCTGTGATTTATTCAGCCTTTACTGCTGCTGCTGAGGCGGGAGGCGGCTGTGACAGCACGATGAATGAACGACTGTCACACCTGCTCTCTCACACAGAAAGGTTTATTTTAGGCTGCAGGCAGAACAAACAGCACTACCTGTTTTTATTTACTGTAAGGAGACAGAGAGACCTGACAGGTGAGTGCTGCTTTACATCATTTAAACCTGAAACTGGTGTCGAAGCTTTGTCTAACTCATATGATAAACCTGCTGCATATTTAACAGATTTTGGGAGTTTCATTTTTAAATTGCTTCATATTTGTAAATATTTACAGAAATAAATGTTTTCAGCTTTTGACAAAATATTTTAATGTTTACCAGATCGATTTAAAACACAATGTGTTTTCAAAAGAGTCTTAAATGCACCGAACAAAAGGAGAAGATGAATCAATTTAACTATCACAGTGAATTAAAAAAAACTAAACAAAAAAAGCTTTAATGCAGTTACTGTTAATGTTTAAATAATTGTGTTTTTTTATATATAATGACATATGTTTAGGTGTGAACATTAAAAGTAGCTCAGCCTTCTGTTACAGAAAGATGAAGCTGCAACATCCCGTTTATGCATCTACCATGTGAAAGTTCTCTGGGGCTGAAAGTCCCGCCCACACATCTGCACACATTAATGAGGTTTTTAAGGCTTAAAATAACTAATTACAACAAAACATAATAAGTATTTACATGCAACTGCAAGGTGAGAACTTTGCAGGGTTTATCTATATTTTAAGACCAGGACAATGTCACATTCATTTATTTGTACTGGGCAGAACTTTTACTGGAACCGTCCACCAGGGGGCGTTTGTTTAGTTTGAGTTTCAAAACGGTGGATGTTTGAGATGTCACCAGCTCGCGTGTCATCTGAAAACTATCTAAAGGCGCTTCAGTGTCTTTAAAGATACAGTATGTAAGAATTAGTCCTTGTTGTCAAATCTGAGTCCTGCAGTTCACGTAGAAAAACAAACCCGTCTGCTCTAAGCTACTCCGCCCCCCCCCCCCC
>SSNP01000053.1:2489673-2545538 GCA_006937955.1 Pachypanchax playfairii
AGATGTATGAGATGTTTCAGCAGCGTCCTCGGGGAACGAGCAGGACGGCCTCTCTTTGTCTCTCCTGCCCTGTTTTTAGCTGCTGAGCGTCTGGAGATGCTGCTGTGATTTATTCAGCCTTTACTGCTGCTGCTGAGGCGGGAGGCGGCTGTGACAGCACGATGAATGAACGACTGTCACACCTGCTCTCTCACACAGAAAGGTTTATTTTAGGCTGCAGGCAGAACAAACAGCACTACCTGTTTTTATTTACTGTAAGGAGACAGAGAGACCTGACAGGTGAGTGCTGCTTTACATCATTTAAACCTGAAACTGGTTGAAGTGTCGAAGCTTTGTCTAACTCATATGATAAACCTGCTGCATATTTAACAGATTTTGGGAGTTTCATTTTTAAATTGCTTCATATTTGTAAATATTTACAGAAATAAATGTTTTCAGCTTTTGACAAAATATTTTAATGTTTACCAGATCGATTTAAAACACAATGTGTTTTCAAAAGAGTCTTAAATGCACCGAACAAAAGGAGAAGATGAATCAATTTAACTATCACAGTGAATTAAAAAAGACTAAACAAACATTAAATATGTTAAAAAAGCTTTAATGCAGTTACTGTTAATGTTTAAATAATTGTGTTTTTAATGACTTTATATATAATGACATATGTTTAGGTGTGAACATTAAAAGTAGCTCAGCCTTCTGTTACAGAAAGATGAAGCTGCAACATCCCGTTTATGCATCTACCATGTGAAAGTTCTCTGGGGCTGAAAGTCCCGCCCACACATCTGCACACATTAATGAGGTTTTTAAGGCTTAAAATAACTAATTACAACAAAACATAATAAGTATTTACATGCAACTGCAAAGTGAGAACTTTGCAGGGTTTATCTATATTTTAAGACCAGGACAATGTCACATTCATTTATTTGTACTGGGCAGAACTTTTACTGGAACCGTCCACCAGGGGGCGTTTGTTTAGTTTGAGTTTCAAAACGGTGGATGTTTGAGATGTCACCAGCTCGCGTGTCATCTGAAAACTATCTAAAGGCGCTTCAGTGTCTTTAAAGATACAGTATGTAAGAATTAGTCCTTGTTGTCAAATCTGAGTCCTGCAGTTCACGTAGAAAAACAAACCCGTCTGCTCTAAGCTACTCCGCCCCCCCCCCCCCGATGTTTCTGTTGGGTTGCCAGTTCTGATGTTGATTCTCATTTTATTTCTCTTGTATTTGTTTTTGGGAATGTCTGAAGATCTATTTGTGCAGCGTTGAGTTTTCCTAAGTGTGTTTGAACGTCCCATTACGTGCAGCTCGGCTGATCAGTTGGAAGGATGTGGTGGTTTCTTACTTTTTACTGCTGCTCGTTGTGGAATTACAGCTGCTTGTGTTGAAATAAAACTGGAAACACTTTAACAAGTAATAAAAGTCAAAAAGCTTCTTTAACATCAGAATGAGTTTTAAAAACAGTGAATTAAACTGAAGCATCAGCTGAAGGACAAAATGTTCAGCAAACGATGTAAAACTAAAAAAACAAACAAACAGAATCTCTGAGATTTTAATGTTAAACTATAAAAAAAACAAAATAATTCCTAAAGTAAAAGTTGAAGAAAGTTTGACAAGAAAAGTTATAAAATATTGAATAAAGTAAATAAGATTAGTGTAAATCTCACTGAAACTTCAGCATCACCTGTTTAACATTCAGCTCCACTGTTTGACAGCTGATGAACAAAATCTGGTACCATTTGAAGGAACCAGAACCTTTTGGGCTTTTTCCAGCTTGTTGACAGTTACAGATAAAACCCCTGATTTATCCGATCTTCCATGTTAGACTGCGAACCCCGGCAGCTCGGCCCTTTAATCCACATCACAGTTTACTGGTAGAACTGAAGTCAGGGAGAAGCTGCATGTATTAAATATTTTAGGCAGCTTCACCTCACAGCCGAGTGAAAACATGCTTCACATCTCGTCTTAATTAATTCTCTCTGATTTCTCTCCTTCTGTGTTGCCCGTTTCTCTCTCTCAGTCACATCTCTGACTTTTCACCAGATTCCTCCCATTGCGCAGTTTATTTCAGTCGCCTTGCGGCAAGGATTCGGATAAATGGATTAACTTATCGTCAACCAGTTTAGAGCTCTTAAACTCAGCCTGACGGCCCCCCTGAAAATTGTAAAGATGGATGCCAGAGAGGCTCCATTCAGCACTTGTTAAATTCATTTCCCCAGTTTATTACTCGGAGGGTTGCTGACGTTTAAAGCCGTAAGAGTTGGAAGGCTGAAAGGTGGAGAAGAAAAATGAAGCACAAATACTCATTTGGAGCAGATTGTGCAAGTGGGAAGAAGCAGCAGTAATTAAAGCCTCTGTAAAGCTCCACGCTTCAGTGAGGGATTTAACGATAGCTGTGAAGACGAGCTGTTTGTTGAGATCTTGATGATTCTTCATCACCATTATTTTCCTTCTTAACAGTCAGACTTGCTGTAATCTTTAATCTTGTTCTCCAGACTTTCTGAAGGTCTTCCAGTTTTTCTCTAGACTTGGACTGATTTACCAGATGGAACGTCTTTTTGTTGCTGCCTATGAATCATTCAGGTATAAAAAAGACAAAACTCAAGGGATGAGCCAGAGTTGTGTCGACACACAACAGACAACTTAGTAAAGAAGTTGTTTTAATTGGATGTTTTGGCTCCTTGTAGCAGCAGCCAGCCACAAACACACAATCTGTTCCTATTTATCTGAATCCAGATAAAAACCTGTCGTGTTGTAGTGAAGACCCAAAATATGGAGATGGAAAACGGACAATAGAAACAGGAAACTGATCTGGGAGCAGCAGGAACTCTCAACAACTGGTTTATTCAGTTTTTACTCCAAGAAACTGGATGAAAACCGATGAGTTTATTATAAGTTTTAACTCTTAATGCATTCTGGCTGTGATTCATGTTGTTTTTAAATAAATGACTGTAATTTAAATGTTATTTCTTGTTTGTTAAGCAGAACGTTGCTGTAATGATCTTGTAACGATAGAGAGGCCAGACGTCATCAAACAATCAATCAACCAATTAATCAATCAATCAATCAAACAGATAAACTCACATGGAAGCAGCCGCTCTGTTCCCAGCAGATGTCAGTGTTACATAATGAGTGTGTGATATAACGTTCACACAAACAGCGTGCGCTCCGACAACTCAAACAAACATTTCTGGAACAAATGATGACACAACACCTGGAAACTTTAAACACACTGACTGTGTTGATTTCTAAGAAAATGTGCTGCAGAAAGCTGCTTTGAAAAGTATCAGCTGCAGTTTTTATTCCATCGTGATCTAATCAGAATCACTCAGTTTCCCTTCATGATTAAATCAGTGAGACAAACAGTCAGTAAAACTCGTTCACTCTGATGATACAAGGTTTCATATTTATTTACGAGATGCATGTCAGAAGAGACACGTGACTTTCTGCAGGTATGTTACATGTGTTACATGATATCGCTGTTATTTTACTGATACAGGCTTTTATTCTGGCAGGTGTTTGAATGTGAGTTTTAATGTTATTATTTATAATTTAAAAAGTAAAGACCTGCACATGCTGATTGTAAAATGACTAAGAGCGAGTGGTTAATTGGAAGGTTTGGGAATTCAACCTTCATGTAATGTCAAATGTTATTTCCTGTCTGAATCATACAGACATGCAAACAGCTGACACATCCTCAGCGTCTCATCTATTTGCAGAACACAGCAGTGCAGATAACAAACCGACTGTCACAGTGCTGTTTACCCCCAAGGCCTCCAAACTCACACAAACAAACACGCTGATAGTTTTCAGTGTTTTTCCAGGAAGTTTTTGCCTCCATAGACACAATATTTCATTCCAGATTTCCACTCGTAACGATTCTGTCCTCCGTAGACGCTGAACACGGGTCTGTTCTCCGTGTCATGATTCTACAGAATGCTGGAAATCTTCTGGGACTTCGCTCATTGTTGAAATGATTTATCGCTTGACTTTCTGATTTGTCAGCTTCATCTTATTCTCCCAACATCCTGGTGTTCCCAACAGTTTCTACTGGATTCAGATGTGCTGATGTGCAGCGCTCACTGATAAACCAGGAAGTACTAACTTATTTCATGGCAACAAAAAGATTCGACAGCGTTTCTGTTTCGTCTTGATGTTTGTTGATCACTTCATCAGTCACTGGTACCTTCTTCTGCCTGTTGGCTGATTCATTACTACCAGCTTTGAAGGTTTTACCTGATACTTTGGTTCCACCGGGTTTGAACCAGAACCTTCTGCATGTAATGCAGATGTGATACATAAATCTTTCTGTCGTGCTCCGTCTTCATGTTGTCGCTGTTACGTGGGATTGCAGCATCTGTCACCGCCGTCGTCCTCTGCTGTTTGATGTCCACCATGATGTCTGGATGGGACGGCTGTTTGTCAGTCTGGAAGCTGGAAAAGATCTTTAAAGGTTGTTTTTGTTCTTTTCAACACAAAATACTGGTTAATAAATGAGTGTGAATCTTTGTGAGTGTTGGAACTTTTAACCAGGTAAATACAAACTTAAACTCGAATTTAACTGAATTTCTGTGTGATGTCACTCCCTAAACAAACTGATAATGAAGGCTGGTTCTGTTCTGAGTTGCTAATGATCATTAAAACTATCGATTTTTAAAGACATTCAGTTATTTGTCTTCATCCCAACCCGTTTGAGGATCCAGTTAAGCTGCTTTCAGTTGAAACATGAGGTACTCACCATAAACACTTCTATAAATAACAGAAACACTGTCAGTCTTGGCTCAGCTATATAGTCACATGATCTTATTTCCAGTGAGTATTGAATCAGGTTCTCCTGCATGTAAAACAAATGTAACCCAAAATGCAGTGAATCCAGTTACATGTTCTGATGGAGGTGAACTACAGCTGCTCTGGGACACACTGATGCCATCATGATACAGCACAGTAACTAGAACGGATCAGAACCCTCAGATTATTCACCTCCTGAGCCACTTGTAATAAGTTCTACATGACAGAACCTGCTTCCACTCCAACTGTTCTAACAGAATTTATATCCAGTCCAAGGTAAATTATATCTGAATGCTGTATTTCAAGTTTCAGAGCTGTTTGCCATGTTTATTTTTATCTGCTCACGTCTGTCTGAACAGCCTCCAAATGGGTCATCCATCAGGTCCATATGGAGACCCTGAGGATGGAAAGGGCTTGTGTTTGGAGGGAGGACAGAAGGCTGAGCAGCATGTTTCTCTTCTTAGCCCAACAAAAGACTCGAGAAGCTCAAACCATCTATTTAATTCATTTAATAAGAATGGGAATATGGGATTTCTCTGTGTGCAAATGTGTGTTACTCGACTTAGTTATATTAATAACATTTTTTGGTATAAACACCAACCAAAACCTGGTACAAATGAACAAATGAAAGACAGTTTCTCTAGTCCTGGTTGTGGTAAATGAGGTTGGAATGTGTTTATGGTTGGAGGCAGTCTGCAGGGAGGACACATCATGTCTGAGTCCAGGTCTGCAGCAGCGTGTATGTGGTAGATTGAATGTAAATGCAATGTTAATGTGTTTTTTTACGTTTTGATATAAAATTCCAAACAGATAAACACGAGAACGTCAGACTGGTTTTATAATGATCTCTAGATTTAAATCTGCCTAAGCAGCATTTTAAATAAACCATAAGAGACGCATCTAAACCCTAAAAAGTGTCACAACAATGCAGACAGGAAGTCACTGTGTTGCAGCATTAATGCAGCTGTTGCAAATCAAATATCTCAAATTAACTTGAAGTATTGATGCAGATTAAATGGAGCTTTAAAAAAATATCAGATTTCTTCTGTTTGCTTTTCAAATCATCAAAGAAATGTTAATATACACAATGTTGTTATTAAAGGAGGATTTTATATGTTAAACCAAGTAACTGTTTGTTCTCAGGAGCAACAACTGCAACCCAGTATTTATGTTTTATTTGAGGATCTTTGGAGTGTTTTCCATCATTAACAAGCTGTTTACGATCTGCAGCATTTTAGTCAGATGTGTGACTGAGCTCTGATGAACTGATGGTTGGACATTGTCCTTCAGGATTTTCATGACCATCACACTACCACCAACACGTTTGACTGTTAGGATGATCTATTTTTGTGTGTTTTTGTTATTTTTTTGGTTCTTTTAACCCAGTTTCTCTTTGTTATTGTAGAATCATGAACTCTGATATTAGCTGAAGTGAGTGAGTCCTGCAGAGCTTCAGATGTTCTGGTTTCCTCTGGGACCTCCTGGATGGAAAGTTGATGAATTCTTGGTGTAATTTTGGCCGTCTGGCTACAGGTTGTCCACTGTTCCATGTTTTCTCTATGTGTGGATAATGTCTCTCGCTGTGGTTCACTGGAGACCCAAAGGTTTACAAATGTCTCTGTGACCCTTTCAAACTGGATGTCAGTGAATTTGTTTCTGACTCTCTTCAGAAGGAGGATTTCTCCGTTTCACCTCATGCTGTCAGATGGTTCTACTCAAGTTATTTGGTTGTAAATTGTGCAGCAGATCTTGATCTTCTTCACTGCAAAGTTGAAAATGTGGATCTCGTCTATCTTTTTACATTAAATCCAAATATTTTCCATTTAGAATAAAAAATAAGTTGGTCTTGTTCCATTAGTTTTGGAGAAGACTGTATTATTAGTCAGATCATTAACAGAATAGACAGAAATGGGAATGACTCATTTAAGCTGCACATCCAACACAGCAGAGATAAACCCAGATCAAAGTGACGGCTGTGCGGGTTGGTTGGAGGTACTTCCCTGGCTCGTGTACCTGGAGCAGCTTCAGTTGCAGCAGCAGAGCGTCGGTTGTGTTTGGCTGCTTAAGATAAGCTGCTGCTCTTTCATGTGTCGCTGCCTTGAGGTGGCAGCGATCGTTACTGCGGTCAGACAGGAAACTTCCAGGAGCTGTGAGTGAGTCTCTACTTCCCAGCAGCGTCTGCATTGTTCTGTCACTTAAAAAAAACTTGCTTCTCTTCCAAACTGCTTCAGTTCAGATCAGACTGAAGCTTTACAGTTAGAAATCTAAGAACTTTAAGGTAAAGGTTTCATATTTTGGGAACTCGTTACTCATGTTTGGACAGTAAAATGTAATCTACACGCAGTAAACAATCATTTTAATCCAGAAAACAGCTAAACTCCTAGAAGGTTTAAAAAACCCTTTTTCTACTTATAAAATAACTTTTCTTGGTTCTCCAGTTGTTTCCTGTGAACCCACAAGTCACCACTGTGAAGCAGATGCTCATAAAATACCATGAATGTACACAGAAACTCATTAAACAAGGTGCAACAGAACCTTGAAGAAGTTTTGACAAAATTTTGAAAAAATTGAGAAAATTTCCTTTTTTACCATCTTTTCACCATCAACATCACGGGATCCTTTAAACAAGGTTTGAAGAAAGAAACACAAAGAAGTAATGTTGCATTATGGGAGATTCTTGCTGAGTGACAAGACAGATGGGTAGATACTTAGTGAAAATAGAACCCCATTGATTCTCCTCCAAGGTTGATTTATTTTTAACCAGTTGTTTTCCTAACCTTTTTTCTTTGTTTGATATCAGAAGAAAACTCTGCAGCAGCGTTGCTTCTGCTCCTCGTTTCATTTCAACAAGTCAGTGAGAGTTCATTCACATTTTTCTGTCTGATCCTTAAATCTGATTTATCACCTCCATCTGAAATCCTCGGCTCTGATGCTGCGAGCGGCTGGAGGCAGAGAGAAATGAGAGCGTCTCTTTTTTTTGTCTTTTTGTGAGCTCCCTGATGAGCGGCGGGGAAATGACTTTGACGGCTGCTGCTAATGCGCTATAATTGGTACGAGGAGCCGTTGCTCTGAACAATTATAAGATACAGGAGCTGAAAACTCTGCTGAGGGAGACAGAGACCAAATCTCTTCATATTTGGGATGTCAGTCTGCCATGTTTTACATCTTTCAGAGCTTTAAAACGTCAGAGTGAAGCAGCACTGACTTTAGTTTTTGACAGCATGGGTTGCTCCTCTTGCAGCCTGGAGGCTTAAACTTCTGTCATTTTTGTGTCTGTTTTTGAAAACCCCCCCAAAACTTTCAAGCAGTAGATTGAGACCTGACGGTGCCTCGTATCTCAGTTTCAGGGTAAAGTAAACCTGAAAATTTTCTAAAGTCTCTTAAAATATCACCTGGTTCAATAAGAATCAGGTGGGATCTGCTGGAGCTGCTCACTCAGCCCCAACTGCTCTGATGACTAACGGTCCACAACATCTCTCATCACCCTTTACACAGATCAAGGTTTTGGTCATTAAAGCCGGGGGCGAGGCGTGTCCTGATTCTTTCTGTAAAGGCGTCATCGAAGGGCTACTGAGTCTTAAAAAGAGACTTTTCACAGGCAAACAAAGTGTTTGAAAGAAACCTCCTTCAATCTCCATGAAAATCTGTTTAAAGTTGCACCAACCATCAGAATGTTTTCCTTCATGTTATTTCAATGTTACAACATTTAGTATTTTGAGCTTCCTTAACAAGCTGAAGATGAAAGACTGAGCATCCCTTTGAAATCACCTGCACGCCAGAGTTTTAACTAAGATGTTGAGAAAAGATAGAATTCTAATTGTTTTGGCCAAATCTTGAAATAAATCATGCATGCATGCATCATGTATGCAAGATGATGCATGCATCATGTATGCAAGATGATGCATGCATCATGTATGCATCATCTTGCATACATGCATGCATGATGCATACATGATGCATGCATCATCTTGCATGATCTGTGAGCACTCAGAGTGTAAGTTGTGACTGACTCTCAGCTACTGCCCCATCGGACTCAGTATCTGTAAAAGAGACTGAGTTAAAACTACTCGGGTGTTTACTAACCACGGACCTGTGGCAGCCATCTTGAACAGGGCTAAGCCCCGAAGTCATAAGGTTGTATAGTTGTATGTCCAGTAATTAGTTTCATAATGCCCCAGTAAAGTCTGTCCTGTGTTTCAGGAGACATTTTGCTAATTGAAACACAGGCTGATTTATCTGGGAATTGAACTCACAACCTTCTGTATGTAAATCAGATATACGTTATGGAACCCTCTGATAACACAGTAAATTCTTGCTGCTGAAACAGTTAATTGTTTTATTGAACCAGTAAATAATTGTCCAATAAAAACCTTGTCCCTTGTTTTAGGAGGATCTTCCATCATGTTTGTAACCTCCAGCCAGCAGCTGCTGGTTCTGAATGGTTACTTTAATGTATTTTTATTTTCGTTTTTTATTTTTTGAATTTTCATCTGGACAAATATTTTCCCCCCAAACATAAGGAATAATGTATATTTAAAAATATCCAGAGTTAAAACCTCATATTCTAAAAGAAATCCTGCTTGTACAGAAGAAGCAGAAATACAAATATTGCGTCTGTTATAAAGCTGTTGCTGCCGATGAGGTTATTGTGTTCGAATTAGGATGGATTTACTTGAGCTCAGCTGCAGATGGTTGTTTCCCAGCTCATTGTGAGCTAATGTTTCTTTGCTTCATCCTTCAGAGCCCTGAGGGATCCACTCACTCTGTTGCCTCTTTCTCCTCTTAAAGCCTCTTTTTTTCCGCTGAAGCCTCCAGCTGGAAGCAGCTTCCACATCCCTCATGTGTTTTCTCAAGTTGCTGCTTTCAGCTCGACAGATGAATTATGTAGGAGAGAGAAACAGAAACACTCCAGCACCAAGTGCAAACTCCTTGTTGTGTGGTTTAAATTTTTTAGGACCTTTAAACTTCACTACATCCTGTCTGCTGTAGAACACATACCACCCCCCCCTCCCAAAAATAACCTTTAATATGTTTCTTTTATTACATTATCATGGGACTGATTTTAAAATGGTCAGGAATTTAATGACTTTAGTTCCTGAACCCAGAGATTTATGGAGGTGAAAAAGTAGAATAATATAGGATAAATTCTTTACGTTCTATTGATGTATTTGTATGTTGTTTAACTTTGGTCTCCATGTTGCACGTATGCAGCCGTCTTCTGTCTGCAGACAGAGTCGACTCGTCTCCCCCATGTGGCTTTAAATATTTCAGCATTGAGCTGCAGGTTTTGGGTCAGTGTGTCAGTGTGTGATCAGCTGTGATAGACTGCAACAAGGAGATAATCTGAGCAGACTGAAGAGGAGGCAGCTCAGAGTAACACACCAACCACACAAACTCTAAATACCTGAGTCACCGAGGCTTTATCGTGTTTCATGCTTCACAGGTAACATGAACACAATTCTGTTATAAGAGGTGATAAACTCCTATTATTAGATTCTTTCATAATTTACACTTTGACAATTTCTAGTTTTTACCAAAAACATAAAAGTAGGAACTGAAAATGAGTCACTGGGAAGAGTTGGAGTTAATAATAGACCTACAAATACAAGAGACACCATTCAGAGACGTAAATCCCTTGAAATCAAGTTACAAACAAAATAAAAGCACCAAGAAACAATAAAAACAATAACAGAAACTTATAATCAACATAAAAATACAAAAGAAACAAAAAGAATAAAAAAGACAAAATGATTATGTAACATAATAAAGACAAAAATGTTGCAACTCAACTGCAACAACATAAAAACACTAAATATTTCCCAAAAACATCTGAAGAATGAGCTGCAAAATAAACATAAATAGTCAAAGAAGATACACACGTGTTCTCAGGTTGAATCTTCTACCATAAAGCAACTTGTTCACAATGAAATAATAAATAATCTGTCTGTAATCCATCAGCCTGTGTCTGGGTTTCTCAGATCCACGTCGCTCCTCGATCCATCTCCTGAATCCGTGTCCATCTTCCTCCTTAACAAACAGATAAAAATGTGTTACATATTAAACTTCTGTTGTTTTTTCATTTAAAAAAGATTTCTAGTTTCACGTCTTCTAATTTCTCCAGTTTGAAGTTGGACTTTTTGATGGATTTAACATGTTTTCATGTCACATGTTAGAGTTACAGCTTGTTAACGTGTCTCTGAAACACGACGTTCATGAAGCAGGTTGGTGGTGCAGATAAACAACAGCTGATCGTGCTTCTTTCTTCAGGTTGTTCTGCTGATCAGGTCGAGGTGAATTATAAAACCTCTGAGTAAATCCTGGTTTTAATCTCTGTTTTATGTCTGTGTGTGTGACATTGTGCACGTTGTTCAGGCGTTCTGTGTGTGCAGCGTTGTGACTCATGGTCAGATGCAGATAAGATGAAGATGAAGATGAGAACTTCACGTATGTTATCAAGCCTCATCGAAACGGGCAGATTGTTGACTGTAAACTGAACTTCAGAGACGCTCAAGCTGCTCAGAGATCAGCTTTTACAGCTCTGTGCTCCTTCATGTCAAAAAACTGACAACTCTTTGATCCTTTTCTACAAAATGACTGCAGTGAGGCGGATTTAAGAAAACAGTTTGATTATTAAAACATGACCCCGAGACAGGACTCGAGTAAACCAGCTTTTATCTTCTGAAGGTTCTTAACTAAGTGAAATAACCTGGAAATAAATCAGCTGTGATGAAAGTGGATCAAATTCTCTAAAATATAAAAGAAAAGAAGTTATTATTTTTCATTTATTTCTTATTTCTCATAAAATCTTTGAGAACAAACATGAATCTTTTAGCTCATAATTCTTTGTGGATACATTTTAAACCACTGAACAGGATGTTGTGCACATCGTCACCTTGAGATGACCTTCATGTCATAAAACTCTGCCCAATAACTCAAAAACAACAACAAACACTAAATATCTTTATTTTCTGTCTTCCAGGTGTGACAGCAGCTGTAAAGAAGACACACTCATGTAAGTTCCCTGTTCATAACAACGCAGGTACATCTCAGGTCGATTTCACAACAGATGTTTTAACTTGAAAGAAAAGGGAAGTTTAGGCTGCAGTCCACATCTGCAGCTACAAACTGAACCTCCTCTAAATGGAATGCAGCCCTTGTTATTGCATCTGCACTGCTCCTCCTCTTTCAAGTCCACGTATGTGTTGTGAAATAGACCCGTAGAAGCTCTGCTCTGCAAGTCTTAGTGCTTTCTCTGCTTTAATACACCTGGTCCAGGTGATCAGATCATTAAAACACACACAGAACTTAATCTAAACCTTCTGTGTTAGTTAATTCCTTTAAACCAGGTGTGTCTGGTGGGGGGGTGCTGTTGAAATCTTGATTTACAACCATTTATTTTTATTTTATTCAAATGGAGGGGTTGATTAACTGAATGAGAATTAGGATTGTGACTTTTATCTTTACTGAACCAACTCTTGCACATTATTTACTTGTTTTTTTATCTGAAGCTACGGATTTAATGACACGTGCTCAAATTAAACCTCCTTTGATAAGTTGTGAAAGTCACTATATGGTTTTTCATACTCTGAAGGATATCCTGACAGAAATATTTACTGAAAAAATATTAGTATTTACATTGAAAGTAGAAATATAAGGATGTAAAATGATGAGACAATAGTGACTGTAGAGGAAATGGCTTTGTTTAAAATCTGAGAGTTTTTTGTTCGTCTGTGGAAACTTTGTGGTTTGTTTGTCGTCTCGTTTCTTCCTTTTATCTTTTTGATTTTTCTGTCTAAACTTTGTGTGAACTGCCGTGAAGAAGACACGTATTTATATGTTTCATGTTTTTTTGTCTCTGGAAGTATTTTGATCTTTTTTTGGAACCTTTAAGTGTCTTTTGTGTGATATTTGTTGTGTGTTTATTGTGTCTTCTTTTTGTCTCTTTATGGTCAGTTTTTTGTTCTTTTTTACGAGTTTCTTCTGGAGTTTCGGTCCCTTCATGCTGTTTTTGAATCTATAATTTATTTGTTTTGGATGTAAGTTTTGTTCCCTCGTTGTGTTTAGAGGATCTCTCTGTGGTTGTTTTGTGTTTCTTCTCTTTAGAGCGTTTCTGAGCTGCTTTATTAAATATTTACTTCAGTCTCTTTTTACATCATTCAGTTTTTCATTTGAGTGTTTTTGCATTTATGTTTTTATTTAACAGAAACCTTGTGGTGTTGTTTCTTGTTACAGTCCTTCTGCATCGGTCTTATTTTGTTCTGTTTGAAATTCTGCAGCAGTTTACTTTTATGATTTAATTTCATGTTTTCTTTGTAAGCTCTCGGAATGTGGTGTTTTTTTTCAAATTTAAGATTTTTTTTTTTTTAATTTTACATCTGGTCTGTGTTCTGATTGGCTCATTAAGATCTCTTTGTTCTGATTGGCTCCTGTGTGTGTGTAAACTCTGTGTTATGATTAGTTTAAATGTCTCACCTGGTCTGTGTTCTGATTGGCTCATTAAGATCTCTTTGTTCTGATGTATGTATGAATGTATGTATGATATATGTATGTTTTCATATATGTATGATCTATGTTTTATAATTAGCTCAGACATCCCACTTTCTCTGTGTTTTAATTGATTCAGTGTTGTGATTGGCTCTATGTTTTACATTGTTTTAAATAATGAGCTCTTTGTTCTGATTGGCTCCTGTGTGTGTAAACTCTGTGTTATGATTAGTTAAAATGCCCCTCCTGGTCTGTGTTCTGATTGGGTTAGAAGTCAGGGGACAGGCTGGAGGAGGGCGGGGCCAGAATGATGATGCTACAGTCACATGGAAGCTCATGCTGTTTAGAGCAACCAGAGGATGACAGAGCTGAAAGAGAGCTGCTGTAGATCACACAGAGCTCTCTGTTGTTCTCTTCATCTCTCTGGATTATAAATATGTATTTTGTTATTTCTGCCATGAAAGGTGAGCGTTTGAGTCTCTTTTACTTCAGAGGTTTGTGTCTGTGCTGCTGATGAGTTTGGCTGAATATTTGTTGTTATTATTTTAGGAGATGCTTGTTTCTTCATGTTATCAGCGCTGACTGTTCTCAGTGTGTTGGACATGTGTCTGATTGTTGACAGTGGAAACACCAGACGTTGCTCTTCTGGGAGTTCGATGAATGACTTTAAAGGAGTGTGATGTGTGTGTGTGTGTGTGTGTGTGTGTGTTAGACTGGATGAAGGTGTGAATGTTCTGGAAGACTTTGTAGATTCATGTAAATTTAAGTTGTCAGGAAGGGATCTGACAGAACCTCCAGATGATCGGAGGAAGTGGCTCCATGTGGATCCACGGAGCAGATGAACGTTTGTGGTTTCTTAGTGATCTAACACTGAAATATCTCAGAACCTTCACGCTCAGCTCTTCTGTATATTATAAGATGGTTCAGGACTTCCTGTCTGTCCATCAGACAAGCACCAGACTCTGAGAGATAATTACTAACATGCTTTTATTTTTGTGTTTTTATGGAGTTTAAATGAGCATGTTTTTGTGATTCTCTTCATGTTTTGTCTTTCATATTTTTATTTTGCTTCTTGTGGTTGTTCTTTGTTTGAATTTTGAATCTTTTGATGGATGTAAATTAGTTTTGTCAATTTGATCATTTCTTGCTCTAATTTTTCCTCTCTTCATGACTTTAAAATTAAAATATTGTGCTATTTTTGTTGAACTGTTTCATTCTGATATATATTTACATATTTTTTCAGTTGTTTATCTCTGTTTTAATTATATTTTATTATTTTAAATGAGTTATTTTCCATTTTCTACTTTTTTACTCATGCTGGTTGGTCTGTGTTATTTTTGTGGTCATTTCATGGGTTATTTACCAATAACTGTGTCATTATAAACATAAAAATCATCTGGAAGAAATATTAACTCAGTTTGCAGTTTGTGTCTAAAACAATTCTGAAATCAAAAACTGTAGAGTTCCTCTCATGTTAGTCACACTGTGTAAAGTTTTAACATCAAGTTTCTCGTTATGTTTCACTACTTTATACATTAAATCCTACGTGTTTGTTTTTCTGGTTACAACAGTTAAACTTCTGGTTTAATGAATTACAAATTTCAGAAATGTCTGTGTGTGGTTTTTGGTTATGAGTGAGGGGGTGGGGGTGGGGGGGGGTAGTTTGAACCTGTGACATTTACAAAAAACTTTGAGAGATAGAATAGATGAGTGAAGGGAACGTCTGAAGAACCATGTGAAGTTCTCATTAATAAATTATCAGTCTCATTTATAAAAGTTTGTTTTTTATCATCTTTAATGTTTTAAAGATGTTTTTAGAGATCTTAACAGATGCTGCTGATTGATTCAGATTATTTGCCTTATTCATGATATTAAAATGACATTTTTTTGCAAAAGTTTAACTTGAAAACATTTAGGAAACATTACTGTCTGTTACTAATTTGCAAGAGTAGAACATGACATATTGGTGGTTTATTTCTTCACCACAGTAAATGAATCCTTTCAGTTCTGTTGACGGTTCAGGAGTTAAAACTGGTTTTTGGTGGTGGACATTTTGGACATGTCACCAGTCCATCAACACAGACGCAGACAAAAACAATCAGCTACATACAAAAGAACCTACAGGTTACTCAACATACATGTTTTTAAATTGTGTTGGAGAACTGGACGACCTGGATTCTTTTCTGTTTGGAACGTTACAGCAGGAAGAGGTGAAAAATAAAGGTTGTTTTTGTCTATTTTACTCAGTATATTGTTCATCGGAGGTTTTAAATCTGCCTTTCTTCATCCAGACTGAGCAGCTGTTTCTCTGATGTTTTGGTAGCTACACGTTAGCTCATCGGTGTGTGTTTTAAAGGGGTTTGTCCAGATTTACAGTCTGTGAGGGAAAAACATTCAGGAGGCGTTTAGTCAGTTTGTTATGTCACAGGATTAAAACAGCCAGCAGATTATTTAACTGTTACTGGAAGGAGGGGGTGGAAGAGGAGGGGTGACATCGGTTCAGTCTCAAAACACCAAAACACACCAAAAAAAGACTTTATAACAAACACACTGACTCTTCTTATATTTACACGAGTATTTTTTTTAAATTTGCTTAAGATGTTCTGTTTTTGTTGCTGTTAGCTTATTTATTTTCCTGTTATCAGTTCTCAACTTTGAGTTATTCTATTATGGATGAAGGTTTTAGAACAGGTTGGGGGTGTGAGGAGGGACAAACTAATATAACCTTTCACCAATAACTATTGAAGTAATGATAATAATACTTTCTGTTGGTCTGCGCTCTCTGTTTCTAGATTTTATAATCTCATGGCCATTTTATGGGTTTTTTCATTCCTCCAACCTGTTAATGCACATAAATTACATAATGCAGATAAATTACAGTTCCAAGTGCTTCAGATAAAGTCTGAGTCAAAATATTCTTCAGGAAAATGTTCATTTCTAAAGGGAAACTTGCTCTAAAATGAGGAAACATGCAGTGTTTTCAGGTTCTGGTTGTTGTTGTTTACAGAACTAACTGAGCAGGGATCACAGACTAGAAGTTACCCACTACCTACCATTTATTTATAGGATTTACTTTTATAATCTATCACCAGCTGAAGTCATCCAGGAATTATTTATGGCCTCAGTTGGTTTCAGGCTTGTTCCTTAAGCCTCTTTATAATTAATCTAGTTTCCTTGTGATGCGTTCAAGTGCTGCGTTACTTTACTGAACTCATCTTCACACTCTTCTCTTTTTAGCAGCTTTTGTAATGAAAATCTTCTCTGAAAACTCAGTATTTTTAGGAAATAGTTAAAGAGCATAAAGTGAAGAACTGTTTGATTTCCAGCTGCAGCAGGATTTTGTTTTATGTTCCAAACAAACCTCGGTATGTTTTAGAGGCTGAGCGTCGTTGCGCGGCCCGTCCCCTTTGATCTGGCCTTTGAGAAACATTATTATTTCTGCTCAGTTTCAGATAATTTATCCATCTGGGATTTGTGTTGCCTGAGCTTTAGCATTTCTGGTGTAAACAGCGGTGGCTGTCATGAAATTCTTTCAGCTCATTAGCCTTCACTTAGCGCCACTATACTGCTAATTACACTTTCTACTGTGGTATCCGAGAGCAGCGTCCGCAGGGAAAAGCCTGAAAAGTTCAAGTGTTCATCTGCAGCTTGAGTTTCATAACTGGATTCAGACTGAGTCTCTGCTCACATGTTCCATCCACTGCAGCACAACAGCATCAGGATATTTACAATTTGATATTTGCATTTTTTACCATGATGTTGAGAGAACCCACGTCTAAAGAGCAGTGGGCTCCATCTGATCAGTGGACGACCTCCATTACTGCTATAGCTTAACAGTATTAATTTAAACAATCAGAAAATGATGCATTAGCAGTTTTAATCGTAAAAACATCCTGATGAAGTCTTGAAAGAAGCTCTTTTAACTCTACGAATCAAATGATGACGGATCTCTTTTTATTTTCATTTTATTTATATAAACTCTGTTAGTCATGTTTACATTGAACGGTTAGGAGAAGGAAGAAGTGTAAACTTATTTGCATCGACCACAATCTGCACACAACTAAACAACAACAACAACTCAAACAATAAACATAAATCTCACCATTAACAACAACATGTTGAACCCAGAAGACAAACTGATATTTCCATCTTTAACACTGTTATTACCATTTGGGCTTCAAACTTCATCCTTGTTTTTATTTATAAGTTGTATTTTATATGTTTGTTTAAAGTGGACTTTTTAAAGTTGTTCTAACTAAATGCATTTTAATACGTTCATTAACAATCAAGCAGGTCCTGCAACATGAAGTCTCTAGTTAGAACTACAGACTATTTTTTGTGATGTCAGATGATGATCATGTTCCATATCAGGTTTGTAGACAAGATATGATGCAGATATGAAGAAACACAAGTATTAATAAGGGAACTCAAATCCAGCAGTGCAGTCTGTGAAGAAATGAAAAATACATGTAAAAGAATGTGATTCCACTCTGGAGTAAATACTGAAACTCTTTCTGCTGAAGAGGAGACTAATTAAATCACCAGCTGAGACTGATGAACAAGCTGCTGCTTCATGAAGACGCTCCATGTGTGTCGCCGTATGTCTGTCGTTATTCCATCCACACTGAAACGGGCTGAGATTAAAGAACCGGACCGGTTTGCAGCAGAACAGAAAGCAGACGATCAGATTTCAGACTCAAACTTGTTGTATCATTTTAGTTTTAATCGAAATGTTCAAAGTTTTTTATTTTACTGGCAGATTTCACACTGAAACGTATTTTTTATTCTGTCAGTTGACACCTGAGACTTTTTCTCTGTTGATGCACCTTTGAAACAGACCTCAGATCAGTATGACTATAGTGAATTGCAGAGGCAGAGATGATGAGTAAGAGAGTGAATGCTGGTTTATCTGAGAGGAGGTGGATGAAGAACACTGCAGTCTCAGCGGGAGCTTCACTTTCAGGTCTGACATCCTCCTGCTTTTAAAGGGATTCACAAACAGAGACGCTGCATGCTCTGATGTTGAACCAGCACACGTATGAACAGACTGACTAACACTAAAGTCATCTGTATGTTTGATGGCTGCTGCTCTGACAGCTGATTAGTCATTAAAACAATTTGCTTCTCTGGTTCATTCAAGTAAAGATTCAGGAAAAACACAAAGATTATGAAGCTTCGTCACATCAAACATAAACATGATTCAGAAAAGTTATAATGTGACAAAAACAACTCAAAGAGGAGCCAACGTTCTGAAGAAGGGACAGGGTCTGGAATGAGTCCATCAGAGGGACGAGGATGGACGGGATCAGGAATTAGTCCATTAGAGGGACGGGGACAGACGGCATCAGGAATGAGTCCATCAGAGGGACGGGGATGGACGGGATCAGGAATGAGTCCATCAGAGGGACGAGGATGGACGGGATCAGGAATGAGTCCATCAGAGGGACGAGGATGGACGGGATCAGGAATTAGTCCATTAGAGGGACGGGGATGGACGGGATCAGGAATGAGTCAATCAGGGGGACGGGGACGGACAGGATCAGGAATGAGTCCTATAGAGGGACGGGGACGGACGGGATCAGGAATGAGTCCATTAGAGGGACGGGGACGGGCGGGATCAGGAATGAGTCCATTAGAGGGACAAGGATGGACGGGATTGGGAATGAGTCCATCAGAGGGACGGGGATGGACGGGATCAGGAATGAGTCAATCAGGGGGACGGGGACGGACAGGATCAGGAATGAGTCCTATAGAGGGACGGGGACGGACGGGATCAGGAATGAGTCCATCAGAGGGACGAGGATGGACGGGATCAGGAATGAGTCCATCAGAGGGACGAGGATGGACGGGATCAGGAATGAGTCAATCAGGGGGACGGGGACGGACAGGATCAGGAATGAGTCCTATAGAGGGACGAGGATGGACGGGATCGGGAATGAGTCCATCAGGGGGACGACACATGTTAGATGTTTTAGAGATAAAGTCACAGAGACCAGACTGAGCTGGTTTGGACATGTCCAGAGGAGGGACAGGGGGGTTATTGGGAGGTGGGGACTGCCAGGCAGGAAGTCTAGAGGAAGACCAAAGAGGAGACATAGTGAAGGAGGACATGAGATCGGTTTGATATAAGAGAAGAAGATGCAGAGGACAGATGGAGATGGAGGACATGCTGTGGAGACTCCTGAAGGAGCAGCTGGAAGAAGAAAAAGAAGAAGAAGAAGAAGAAGAAGAAGATAATGTGACAGTTAATTCCATTAAAATTTAACTGATTTAAAAGTTAAATTCATATATTAAATAGATTCTGGTTAAGAGTTCAGTCAGTTTGTTTTTATCAGGGTTAAACGGATCAAAGAACTTCATCTTAAAATCAGTCTTTTTATCTTTAAATATATATTTCTCATATTAAACATCTCACTAGGCTGCGACTGTTGGCAACAAATTACAGAATTTCCAGACAAATTTCTACATTTTCTTCTTCACTTTATGTCTCCAGCTGGTTTCAAACAGTCACGATACTGGATTCAATGAACCAAAGCTTGTTAAATACAGGATTTGTTAGGACGGATGTGTCCACATGGTTTCTGTGTATCTGATCACTGATGGTTTTATTGAGAGCAGATTAAATATATAAAACTGAATGAAATGATGTGTTATAGTATAAATCATGAGGTTTGCAGGTAAGAGTTCAAATATTTTTGCACCTCAGCTGCCTGAACATGTGAATAGATAGAAGAGGTTTTTCTTTCTTCTTAAATAGAACCAGTTGAACACAAGGTTATCCTCGATCACCCTCTCTCTCATTAGACTCTTCTTCCTCATCATATGCTTTTTTATCTGCAGAATAAGAAAAACATTGTGGCCTTCACGGCTCCTCCACTCAGTCCGAGGGGGAAGCTGCTGGTTGTTAAAAGCAAATCAGACGTTTGCAGCTGGATGTATAAATATCTGCTGCTCCCACATCAGCTCTAATTTCAGGCGGAGGCTTTGTTCAATGTCTGCTTTGATGTTGAAATGTAGAATTCAGACGGGATTAACATTCAGAGAGCTAATTATTGCAGAGAGGAAACTGCAGCACTCAGGACTGAGTATATGAAGCTTCATTGTGGTTTGACTCATCTGTTTGCATCATTTGCTGTCTTGTCATTGCATGTGTGAGGTTGCTGCTGTGTAGTCTGACTGCTGAAGACCTCTAAATGGCAATAATCAGTCAATCATAATCAATTCAGTTCATTCTGAAAAACCCAGTGTGTCATCTGCTTCTGTTTGTGACCCCAGACTGACTCCATCATGATGAGAGCTCAGCTCTGCAGAGGCTTGGTGCAGCTCCTGGAAATCCTTGAATTTTAATGACTTGTTTTCAAGGTTTGACTTGAAAATCCTTCAAGATGTATCTGCTCTTCTTTCATAATTAGTTACTGATTTTAAACTTGTACTTGTGGAAAGGCTTCAGGAGCTGCTGGAGTCGTGTTTAGAGGGTCATCCATCCCTGTGCAACCAAAACAACCTGTTTCTACATTTCAGCATGAAGTTGTGTCCAGAGCTCGCTGGACTCTGCCACGGCTGTCTCCCGTCCTGTTTGTGGTGGTCCACAGCTGATGAGTCTTTGCTTTGGAAGGACAGTTTCTGTTTCTTGTTCATGAGTGATGGTAGAATGAAGCAAGAGATGAACCAACAGATCAGATCTTCCTGTAATGAGGGTGTTGTCCCAGTCTGTTACAGTCAAAGAAGTGAAGGTCAGTCAGACTCAGTCCTGTTTGACATGACGACATCTGTCCTTCAGAAGGAGCTCAGAGTAGAACCGAACCGCTGCTCCTCCATATCAGAAGGACTCAGCTGAGCTGGTTCAGGTTTCTGGTTAGCCTCCTGGTCAACTAGGCTTTCTGTCCATGTCCCACTTGCAGGAGACCGCGGTGCAGACTCTCTCTGGCCTGGGAAGATCTTAGAAACCCCCATGAGGACCCTGTCTGGGTTTCCCTCCTGGATCTGTTACCAACCTCAGAAGAAAATGATGATTTGATGGATTTGTAGCGTTTTCAATCTAATAACAAGGCAAAGACTTATGCTCTTACATATTTCACTCATTTAAATAAAAAAACCTTTAAGATTCAGTTTATTTGCCTGCAGGTTTTGCTCTGTAGCTCCTCATCGATCAATCAGCTGTTGGAGTCAAACATTTGTCTTTTCTATCTGTGGAACCTGCAGCTGGTCAAACACAAACATTTTCATGCATTTGTAAAGTGAGTTCATGTCTTCCACTCTGATGGTAGCAGACGTTAAACACGTAGAAGAAAGGAATCATGTCTCGAGGCTGTTAATCTGCCTGATATCGTGACAAAAGGAAACAAAATCTATTTGCGTCTTAATTTATAGACATTTCTGTTTTAATCCCCATTTACAAGGTCAGGCTGGTTGTGTGTGTGTGTGTGTGGGGGGGGGGGGGTTACAGGAGGACCTTGCCCAGGGCAACATTTAGACTAGAACCCCCACTGCTTGAAGGCCAGTAGATCTTGTGTGTATTTTCTCTCATTAGTGATAGTAATACACAGATTGAGTACTGTAACCTGACTAAATGAGGCTTTTATACAGCGAGCAGCTTGTCTGCATCGTGTTTGTTGTGTGTGAGTAAAGTTAATGTGTTGATGTTGCTGTGCTCTTACATAACTTCCCTCAGCTAAATATAGTGAGTCAGAACTGAGCTGTCAGTCTGTTACAGAGTATAAATACACACAGTCAGTGTGTTTTCAGGTGGAGTTTAAAATCAGCTCCAGCTGTTTTACACCGTCCAGATTTCATGTCTGTAAAAGTCTAAATATCTCTGAACTTCAATCTGATCCTCTCTAAACTGCATCAGTTCTCTGTTGCTTCTGAAGTTAAATGATGGTCATGTGTCTGACTCCATCAGCTGGATGTTTTTCTCTGGAAACTTGTTTTTCTGTTAAAAACAGCAAGTTAACAATTTATATTCTCATAAATCCAAAGTTCTGTCAGGACTCTAGTTGGAGAGACAGATTCTTTTTCATCTTTGTGCTCTGATTCTATATTTTATTTACATATTTAATGATTGTTCTTACAGATACAACCAGCCTCAGATGACCAGAGAAGCTGGTGACTTGGTGACTCGTGCCGAGTCGCAGCTGCAGTTCTTTTTGTCTGATTCTTTTTCTCTTCCTGCAGCTCAGATTGAAATCATCCCCTGTAAAATCTGTGGAGATAAATCTTCAGGGATCCACTACGGCGTGATTACCTGTGAGGGCTGCAAGGTAAGCCCCGCCCACTTCATCACACAGTGCCATAACTTCAAGCTCTCATTTCATGTTTCTTTGATGATCTGTTTGCTGTTAAGCTGAACGTTAAAACTGTAGAATCTCTTTGATCTTCTCTATATTTTCCTCCTCGGTTCTAGACTGGTTCTGGTTCACAGAACTAAAGAAACATCAGTCTCAACCTTTAGTTCTCCTCGTTCGAGCTGCTGGTGTGACAGCTAGAGGCTCGTTACACGTTTATTAAGAAGTCTGTTAGTCTCGTACAAACACGAGAGAAAAGCTGAAGAGATCTGTGAAACTACAGACGGCAGTAAAACAAACATTAATACAAGTCCAGAAACTGGAGGTCTACTGAGACCGGACTGGATGAGTGACAGCGTCTGGGTCTTTTTAATAGAATCTATATATTTTCCACAGAAGTTGTGACACATGGAACGTCCAGCTGATTGTGGGTTTGTTAGAAAATAGAACCAGTTTATTGTTTAATGGGAAGTTTCATGACAGTCAGACAATAAAAGAAGTTTATAAAATTAGTATCTTATTAAACACCAGAGATTTGGGTTATGTTTAGACCTTGATGACCTTTTAAAGAGTTAATTTATTGCTTTAATCCTGTAGGCTACTTAATAATTATTTGAGACTAAAATATTATCATATTCAACAGAAATGAAAACATATCTTTTCGTGTCAGCGTGTTGCCTGCAGGTGTTTGTGTTTTCTGTTTATTAGCTCCTTCTTGAGTCAGTCAGCGTTCGCAGGAAGTCACTGACGCTCTCATGTTGTCTGAGGTTCTGGATTTGCAGTGTTGATATGTATCAGACCAGAACTTACATCCCAGTCTTCTGTGCTGACACACAGCTATAGATGCTCCTCCCTTTCCAACTTCTGGATTATAAATTCCATCCTGAGAAGGAAAGTCGGGAGTCATATGGACTCAGTTCTGACTCTTGTCTCGTATGTCAGGGTTTCTTCAGGCGGAGTCAGCAAAGTAACGCCACATACTCGTGTCCTCGCCAAAAAAACTGTCAGATCGACCGAACGAGCCGCAACCGCTGCCAGCACTGCCGTCTGCAGAAATGTCTTGCTGTCGGCATGTCCCGAGACGGTGAGACAATCACACACAAGCCTGTCTTACCTCATCCACATGCACACTCTCACCTGCTTGAACATCTGGTAGTCAGCAGTTTGAAAGATCTTAATCTGCAGATTTACAAGTAAATGCACACAGTGAAGTTTAAACTGATTACAGGAAACTTTTTAAACGTCCAGATTTCTCTGAATAATTTGAGTTATAATGTTTTTCTTTCTGCCTCCAACACAAACAGCTGTTAAGTTTGGTCGGATGTCTAAAAAGCAGCGAGACAGTTTGTTTGCTGAAGTTCAGAAGCATTGCCTCCAGCAGCAGCAGCAGCAGCAGCAGCAGAGTTCCCTTCAGCTCTGCCCCAGTCTGGGCAGCCCGAGTCCAGGCGAGGCAGAGTCTCCGTCCCCCCACTACACTCTGTCCTCCACAGGCCTCACAGAGCTCTCAGATGAAGCTGAAAGCTACCTGGAGAAGAACTCACCTGAAGAAGGATCAATAACATCTAAGGTCTGTGATGTTTACACTACAAACTGTTAAAAAGATCTGCGTTCCCAACACGTTTCATCAATAAACAGGCAGAGTCTGGAGGAGACGGAGGATGTGGCGGTTTCTACCTGGACATCCTGCCTTCGCCGGACCAGTCTGGTCTTGATATCAACGGGATCAAACCAGAACCGCTGTGTGACTATGGACACGGTGACAGGTTCTTTCAGTACTGTTCCTTCAGCAGCGGCGACGCGTCTCCCTCCGCCTCCATGGCCGAACTCGGTAAGTCAAGTAATCTGCTGCACGTCAACAGAAACATGTCAGAAAACCCAACTTTCATATTCAGTTTGATACGTGTTAATAATAATAATAATAATGATGCCTTTAATTTATAGGTTCCTTTCAGCTCACTGTCACTTTACAATAAAAACAAAACCATCAAACAATAAAGATAAAAGCACAAATTAAAATGAGACAATACAACAGGATTTAGACAGAATCAAGTCAGTTACAATCCAGTTACACGCCGTCCCGTTCAATGTAATCCTAATTCAGTTGATACAATCAGATTCAGTTTATTAGTAATAATTAAATGCCAACACAGTTACTTATTATGGACAAGAACATTATCATTTTAACAGAGCCGTCTTCTGAGAAGGACTTCTGTCCAACGAAGACACAAACTGCTGCAGTTTTCATCTTTATTTGAGCCTCGAGTCACAGATTTGATTCATGGTGTGATTTCTGTTAGAATATTCAAACAATAGACTCATTCCTGGCTGAATGTGTGAGGAAGACTGAATTAAGATCCATTACATGCTGGAAGGCAGCGAAGAGCTACAGGAAAAAACTAACAGAGAAGATGAGGAAATCTGCTGAAAGTGGGGAAGCAGAAGGAATAAAATGTCACAAAGGAAAAAGTGGAGAAGCAAAGAGAAAGGAAGGAGCTGACTGTGGGGCAAACAGAGACAGTAGGTGGTTTAAAATAGCAGGAGGTTAGAAACTCATCTTCAGAACTCATTAAAATCTCTGTGTGGTAATTAGTTATCTGTTAATTAGTGCCAGTTGGGACGTGGTGGAGCCTTCGTTGGGGGAAATCATCTTTTTTATTTTCCCTGGAGATTTTTTACTGTATAATAACCCCAATCCAAACACAAGCTGTATTATCTGACTCATGTTTTAACTTTTCTTTGGAATCTTCATTCATTCTGTTGTGATACTGTTGTTTAGAAATAATCAGGGTAACAAATCGAGGGTCTTGGACTTGATCCCAGTTTAAACCCGACCCAGAATCCGACCTTCTCAGGATGCATCCTGGTGACTGGTTCTGTTTTGTTTCAGATCACCTGGCTCAGATTGTGTGTAAATCTCACCTGGAGACTTGTCAGCACCTGAGGGAGGAGCTTCAGCAGATGAGCTGGCAGAGCTTCCTGCAGGAGGAGGTGGACAGGTATCAGAGCAAGGTGAGTTAATCCCAGAGAAATGTTGGGTGCTACCAGATTACGTTTCCAGCTTGTCACATCTTCCTGCTCTGGTTTGTTCAGCCGCAGGAGGTGATGTGGCAGCTTTGTGCTGTAAAGATCACGGAGGCTATTCAGTATGTGGTGGAGTTTGCAAAGCGGATCGACGGTTTCATGGATCTCTGTCAGAACGACCAGATCGTGCTGCTGAAAGCCGGTAAGATAATAGATAAAACAGATAAAACATAAAGTAAAACACAACAAAGTCACTCTGAAATGTAACCACGGGAACAAAAGCGTCAGACTGTCAAAAACGTCTAAATGTCGGTGTGAACAATGTGCTGCTGTGTGTAAATGAATTGCTGTTCTCTCCATCAGGTTCTCTAGAGGTCATCTTCGTACGAATGTGTCGAGTGTTTGACTCACAGAACAACACCGTGTATTTTGATGGGAAGTTTGCAGCTCCAGATGTTTTTAAAGCTTTAGGTGAGTGAAAATGTCTCATACTGGGACACTAAGCCCCCCCCCCCCCCAAACCCCCTCCTGTTTGTACTGATTCGGCCCATCAATGACGTTTATCAGCTGATGTTTCAAGGCTTCTCATGTAACCAGCACATTGAAGAATCTGGGCACAAAGTGGATTTTAAATTTGTAGATTTTTGTCAGTAGCTTCTTGTTTTAAAGTTGCTTAATGACTGAATTGTTCTGCTTTATTTTTCTCTGCATGAATTGAATTGCATGAAACGCAAGTTCTTCTTTATTCGCACATTCACCAGCATTCAAGCAGATTCCACATGAAGAAACAACCATGTAAATGTAGTAATCATGAATGGAAGTGCATTTATCTTTGTGTTAAACTAAGACACAGAATCAATTTGTCTGACTGTGTCTTTAAATGAGAGTCTCTGAATGTCTCCAGGTCTTTGTTTTTCACCTGTGTTTCACCAGGTTGTGATGATTTGATCACGTCGGTGTTTGATTTTGCTAAAAGCATGTGTTCGCTGCACCTGACAGAAGAAGAACTGGCTCTTTTCTCTGCATTTGTTCTGCTTTCTGCAGGTAAATCTTATTGCTTGTTATGTAAAGTGCAATGCCTTGGCCTTTTAAACCCAACATGTCTGTGTGTGTGTGTGTGTGTGTGTGCAGACCGGTCGTGGCTGCGGGAGAAGCTGCAGGTGGAAAAGCTTCAGCAGAAGACAGAGTCGGCTCTGCAGCACGTCCTGCAGAAGAACCAGAGAGAGGACGGTGTGTTGGAGAAGGTACCTGCTGTTACTTCAACACTAAATACTTTCACACAAATCCTGAACAGAAACTAAAATAAAACAGCTTGTAAAGTCAGTTAAATGTGAAACCATCCTGCCCTCTAGTGGAGAGTTAATTAACTGCACCTCGGATAGTTTTAGCTTATTTGAAGGCAGCGGGTTAGTAGACCTAACTGTTTTCCATCCTGACGGAGCTCCTGCTGTGGAGGATGTTTGTGATCAAGAGGTGATTCAGTGATTTAAATTCCAGATAATCATGTTCTGAATGTTTTTGCTTCATGACCCGGTGGATGTAGTGAGAGATGATTGTTTTTGTGACTGTGGGGGTTTTCACATTGACTTCCTGTTTTCTCCTGCCTCCTCAGCTCAGGTGTAAGGTGTTGGTGCTTCGTTCGCTGTGTAGTCAGCACACTGAGAAGCTGTCAGCGTTCAGAGCCGTTTACCCCGACATTGTTCGGACGCACTTCCCTCCTCTTTATAAGGAGCTGTTTGCTGCCGACCTTGACGTGACTTTACTGACCAGCGATTAAATGGTATCTACAAGCTTCACACAGCTGACCAACACCAGGCTGCAGATCCTAAAGGACCAAGTCCCGTTTCCATGGGGACAGAGGATGCAGCTCTCGTGATGGATGCAGCGACGGCTCTGGGTTTGGATGCAGTGAGGAATCAGGTGGTCACATCCGTTTTAGATGTCTCTTTCTGGAACCAGCTCTCCTTTCTGCACTTTTGCACGAACATCAACATGAAGTCACACATCAACCATCACCAGGTGTTCTGGAAACATGTGGACTTCCTGCAGGACGACCAGCTGCTTCAGACTGTATATGCAGTGAATCTGATGTGATCAGTTTCATACTGATTAAAGTCTGCAGCATCCTTTAGACACTGGAATCTGTTGCTGTGGGACTTTTCATGTACATACAGTAAATTAGTTTTATTTACAGTCAGGCTGGTTAATTATACATTTACTTCTAATAAGTTTGTAGTTTATTAAATTTACTGAAAAGGAAGAAACAGACTTTAAACTGCAGTGAAAAGCAAAAATAAATAACAGTTTTTTTTATCAGGATGAAGAGAGAAACATTAAATGTTTCATTTTAGTGCAAACAGAAAGTTAGAAACCAAATCATCAGAGATTTGTTTAAGCTCAAACTAAAATCCAGATTTATTAGTTTAATGTGGCCACTCAGATTCATCTGCAGTGTTGTGCTGTTTGTTTTCAGTATTCATTGTCATGCAAAATGCTACTCGGAGCAGTTAAAGAGGAAAAAAACATGTGAAAGAGAAAAAGGTTCAAAGGTTTCAGCAAAAAAATTGTAAAAGTGTTCACAGCTGGTTTTTCCCTCAGAAATGTTTGAATTATTGTAAATATGAATCTCTGTGGTTGAAACAGTAACTGGGGAGAATTTAATTGTTTTTTTCTTAATTTGAAATGACTGAGCAGTATCACGATGCTGGAAATATGTAGAAGCTGGTTTAGATAGCAAGAAATTATATGATAATTATTCATAATTATCACAATCATTAAGGGTTTTCATGAGGTTCCACCTGGAAATCCTGAACCACTTCAGTGTGACGTGTCTGTACGTGTGAGACGTCACGCCTGCAGAGTGAAACATAAAGGTGTGAATCTGAAGGCTGATCTCAGCACAACATAAATACACTTAAAAAATCCATAAATAATACTGATTTATACAAGCTGAACAACTGTACTGTCCTGTGCGCACGCACGTGCGTGTGTGTTGGGCCTGCAGAGGTCAAAGCGTCATCAGGATATTTAAACTTTCGACCGAGTTAACCGGGTGCGACTCGAGTGAAACGAGTTAGTTAGGATGGAAGATTCTTTCTGAAGTTCAGCTCAAGAGTTACAGGCTGGTGGAACCGACTCACGTACGGACAGGAGAATGAATGAATGAATGAATGAATGAATGAATGAATGAATGAATGAATGAATGACGTGTGGAAACAAGTCCAGTAAAAGTCCAGATTCCAGATCATTTTTTTACATTGGGGGTAAAATGACGTGAAAATTATCTTTCAATCATAAAAATCGTCAAAAAATGACAAAAATTCAATCAAATGTAAAACGACGACAACAACAACAATTATTCATTATTATTAATAATTAATAGTTCTTCTTATTAATTAATGAATAATAATCAGCCTCATTTCATCCTTATTAGTGACCAAACTGATTTAATAATGTCAGCTCTGTTAAAGGAAACTAATCTCATTCAAACGTTTTAAAAAGTTTTTGTTTTTCTACTTCTGCTGCTGCTGCTGTCAGATCACATGATCATATCTGTTCATTCCCACATTGCTTCACCTTCTGACTGAAAGAAATACAAACTTAGAAACAGCTACATAAAGGTAAATATATAGACTGAACAATACANGACCGAGTTAACCGGGTGCGACTCGAGTGAAACGAGTTAGTTAGGATGGAAGATTCTTTCTGAAGTTCAGCTCAAGAGTTACAGGCTGGTGGAACGGACAGGAGAATGAATGAATGAATGAATGAATGAATGAATGAATGAATGAATGAATGAATGAATGAATGAATGAATGAATGACGTGTGGAAACAAGTCCAGTAAAAGTCCAGATTCCAGATCATTTTTTTACATTGGGGGTAAAATGACGTGAAAATTATCTTTCAATCATAAAAATCGTCAAAAAATGACAAAAATTCAATCAAATGTAAAACGACGACAACAACAACAATTATTCATTATTATTAATAATTAATAGTTCTTCTTATTAATTAATGAATAATAATCAGCCTCATTTCATCCTTATTAGTGACCAAACTGATTTAATAATGTCAGCTCTGTTAAAGGAAACTAATCTCATTCAAACGTTTTAAAAAGTTTTTGTTTTTCTACTTCTGCTGCTGCTGCTGTCAGATCACATGATCATATCTGTTCATTCCCACATTGCTTCACCTTCTGACTGAAAGAAATACAAACTTAGAAACAGCTACATAAAGGTAAATATATAGACTGAACAATACAGAAGAAAAAAGTTTTTATGTTTATGATCGACAAAAAAGTTTAAAAACTGCCGATCTGAAGCTGATCTGGGATTTCTCAAACTGAAACATTCAGATCTTCCATGAATTCAGCCACAGAACAGAACTACATCTTCATCATATCACTCAGCATCATCTTCCTCATCTGTTGTTTTACACCTGAATCTGCAGACAATTGGATCAGAGCCAACAGGAGTCCACAGCACCACCTAGTGGTTCTGACCCTGAAGTGCAGGATCTTTTTTTAATGTTAACTCAGCAGGATAAATTTATTTATGTTTGTGTGTGACAACAAATAGATCAGAACAGTTTATTATATTGATTTATAACCGATTAATTTGTGCATCTTTATTTACTTAAATAAATAAATAATGTGCAGCAGCTGTAGCTGAAAAAGCAACTTTTTAAAACGTTTAGTATGGAGTTGATGAAGTGAAGTTTAGAAGCCCAGAGATATTTGAATAACTTTTATTTAAGATGAAAAGCAGCTGATTTTCTTCCTTAAAGGTAATGATTCTATTTCTAAAAGTAAAGCCAGATGTTTTAAGGCTGTGACCATTTTTATACCTGAGTTACTTTTTGTGTTACAGGTTCAGATTCAGTCTGTAAATCTTCATAATAAAAGAAATAAAAATAATGCGACAGTGTAAAACTGCAGAAACCCTGTTTGTAAATTATCACTTGCTGTTTAACCAAATGTCTCGACCTTTAGTTTCGTCTTGTTGGACTTTTCTTTTGTTTTTTTTAGCCTGTTTTTCACTCAGATGGATCAAAACTGATAAAACAGAGATTTGATGCTTCAAACCTTTTTGAGATCCTCGTGTCGTCGTGGTTCAGGATGGAACCGTCACTGCTGACTGACTCAGAGAATGAAATGTTTTGTAGGATGCAACTTTAAATTTTACAGAACTTCACTGTATTTTTTACCATCTCAGACTAAAACAATCAGGAATTTTATCACGTAAAGAACAAATTTCAGCCATAACTGAATGTAAAGCAATAACGTTGTGTGTATGATTTTTAAAATAAAGCATGATTCTAATGTTTTCTGGAGATTTAACTGTTTGTTGTTCAGTAAACAACATAATAAATTATTTTGTACAGACCAAGACAAAATACTGAGCATCAAACTTTGTATCTCCTGATTTGTTTTTTAGTATAAAATATTGTTTATAAGACATTTTTTAATTTGTATAGTTCCAGATGAAACCTTGTTTGTGTTTTATTGTAATTGATGCAACTTTACCTGCTGTTATCAGGGTAATAATGAAACTATGCCACATGTTTTATTACAGGGATTAACAGTTTAAAAAAGATTCTTCAGTCCCTGAAGCCAAATTAAATCATGGTCAAGTCAAAATAAAAATATCAACGCTCATTTAAAGTTTTAACTGATTCAGGAACTATAATAAATTAATAAAAGTTTATTGCAATAATAGTGAAGAGAATAATCTTTCCTGAAAGTCTTGTCATGTTTGAATGATCTGACGTGTTGCTGCTCAGCTTGAACCTGCATCAGTGTTTCACATGCAGGATGTTATTTTTGGGTTTATTCTGCTCAAACAAACTTCTTTTGATACGAAACAGATCTGTTGTATGTAAACTGTAAAACTTGAATAAAAAGTGAGAAACAGAAGGATTGTTTTGGGGTTTTTGAATCATTACACCAGGTACAGTATGAGGGTTTCAAGTAAATCTAATATTTACATTTGTGAGTAATTATTTAATTGTTTGGACTGTCATTTTTATTTTAAAACAAAATCTGTGAAAGTCTTTGGAACAGCGTGATGGTGGTGAGGAAATCATCTGATCTGTTACCGCCAGACTGTGGAGGTAAAAAAAAATAAAAAAACATGCTGGACACATTAATACTTGTTCCTTTTGAATGTCCCCAAAATAATTCCCTGTTTCTAATATATATCATCAAAGTCTAGTTTGTTTCTAATTTGTTACTTTGAACTGTTGCATTTTTATTATCTCCAGTTTCAGAAGACATTTATTTAAAGTGCGGCTCTCTTGTGCCTTGCAGCAAAAAAGATTCTAGGTTCAAAACCTGAGCGCTTCTAGAACTTTCTGTGTGGAGTTTGAATGTTCACCTTGTGTCTGGATGGGTTTTACCTGCCGCTCAAGTTTCAGTCCCAAAACATGAACCGATGGCTAACTGTCCATGCTAAGTGTGTGTGTGTGTGTGTGTGTGTGTGTGTGTAAATGGTTATTTGTCTGTGACCCTGTGATAAACTGGGGACCTGTCCAGGTGTAACTCCACCTCTCACCTGCGACCCTGAGCTGGAACAAGCGGGTACTGAAGAATGATGATTCATTTAAAAAATCCTCCTCATTTAGTTTCTTTTAAAGTTTAGATTCTAAATATTCTTGTTGATATTAAAATATGTTTACAGTTTTATTTGCTGATATTTTATTAGTAACAGTTTTTTCATGGTGTGATTTTCATTCTGTTGTTGTTGCAGTTTTATCCTTCAGATCTGCCTGTGATCTGATTTTCCACCAGTAGATGGCAGTAGAGTTCAGTCTCCTTTATTGTATCTTACAGAAAAAAAACCTTATTTCTGAGTAAAAACAGTTTCCTTACTGTCACAGACGAGGACTGAGTGACGAACCACATATTGTTTAAATAACTTCATTTCCTTAAACTCTTAGAAAGTTGCATTTTTCAACCTCAGCATTTTTTCTGTTTTACCTTCTAAATATATAAATAAAGAAATAATACTTAAAGGTAAATTCAGATTGAAAGAATCCTCATTGGTAAAAGCTGAAATCCTAATTATTTGAGTTATTAATCCCTAATTTAGTAATATTTCAGTTTGAAATTGGCTAAAGAACAATTTGTGTTTAATAAGTTCCTCCATCAGCAAATTATTTTCTGTTCGAGCCAGAACAGAGACCTCTGTTCCCCCCACATATTAAATTATTACACACTGGACAAACGCATCATGATGATTTTACTATTAATTCATTTATGATGTCTGAACATTTGGATGGATATAGATGTTTGTTTACTGTCTGGGTAAACATGAAGTATATACGTGTATTTAGTGTATGAGTATATAAAAATGGCAGCTTTAGTGCAAATATGGACAATAACTAGCAGCATGTATATTTTTATATGTATGAATTTAGATTCTATGTCTCAGTGTAGATGTTTAAAATAAATCTATTGTTTGCATAAAAATGTTTTCCTTTAAATCTGACTGAGATGATGAGAAATTTATAAAAAAAACTAATAGACATAAATCACATGTTTAGGAACATCAACCTGTTTCTTTACATTGAGGGACTCCCTGCATTCATCTTTATTTAATTTCATGCATCAGTCATTTCAAATTAAATTACTAAATATGTTTTAAATGTGAAATGTTTAATTTGCAGAAACACAAAAACATTATTTAGATCTCTAAACATCTCACTTATTGTAAATAGCTTCAGAAATGATCTCAGAATAGAGAGATTAGATCAGAACAGATTGATGTTCTACAATAAGTCCTCAGAACAATTTACTTTGGATTTTATGGTTATTTGCAGCCAAAGCAGCTAGCGTTAGCTTTAGCACTTCCTGTGCAGCCTGAAAACTTCCTGCAGAGACGTTTTAATTACAGACTGAGTTTTTATCATTATTAAAAAACTCTGTTCTTTCAGGCTCTTATGAAATCCATAATATAAAAGTTTCAATTCAGTCTCAATCCCACTCTGACTAGCTGTTAGCTTGTTAATCCAATCAGAGTTAAACTCAGTTTTTCTAAGCTGAGGTTGTTCTATGAGCTGCTACAACAGGCTGCTGCTCATGTTATATCTGTTATAATGTTGTAAGACATTCCCACACTGAGTCTGCATCGGGTCTTTGCTTCTGTGAATATGGTAACTTCAATTTCTGTCTGATTTTAAATACACGGATTTAATCTCATCTTCTTACAATGTTCATATTCATCAGCTGACAGCTGTTTGCTGTGGACTCACGACTCGCTGCAGAGGTTCTAGTAGAACTTCCTGTTTGTGAAATCCTTCTAACAGCGACATTCCAATCAGGCTGTGGGTGAAACTGCTGTAGCAGCCTCACAGAGTCATCCATGTTTAATTCCTTTGGCAAATTAGCTCCTGACTAATGAACAAGCATCAGAAGATGTAAACAGGTTTTAATGAAACAGAAGTTTTAAATGGATTAGCGCTCCCACTTTTAATGTATCGCTCATTTCTTCCACATTACTGTCTCACCTGTTTAGCCACACACATACTGAGGAGAAACATGAGGAGCATCTGGGAATATTAAAACCTTAACAGGTGAAATCACACTCTCTGATATTAAAAAAAAAAACCCACTAACATCAAGATGGCTGATAAATCTGTTTTATTATTAAATTCAGCTCATGTATGAGCCTGAAATATGTGGTGAATGTAATTCAAAGAGACAGTGTGTTGAAGACAGATAGATTCTCTGTCCTGTGAAATGATTGCATGTTAAAAAGGATTGTTATTTTAATGTGTTTCTGATCAGTCCGTATCTCAGATGGAGAATCAGGGACAAACAGCATGTCCAGAACTGCCATGTTGAAGATCTAAGAAGAGAACAGACTGTTAAATTAGCTGAGAAGCAACACCAGTAGTAAATAACATGCTGTGAATAATTATGGAAACCTGGTGGTTTTGTTTTGTGTAATAAATCTTCATTCTGAATTTACAAATTAATTAAAGATAACTGAGAACATTCCTGACAGTCTCCAGACCGGGGGTCACTAACTTCTATAAAACTTCATGTAAAATAAACATGTTTTTAATTATTTCTGTAAGATAAATTGGACTAAATCTTTATAAATGTTGATATAATTAAAAGAGAACAGCTACAGGATCAAATCAGACGTCTTGCTGGTGAGTTGTTATTTTTAGTCTTCTGGTTCCTACAGGCACCGTGTTGGTGACTCTTGCTATAGAGGCTCAGAAATGGACAAGTTGTGGTATTTTTTTTACTTCATCATACTTTTCTGTTACTCTGACAGCTGACTAATTTTTCTACATGTTGTTTTGATCTTCCAGCCTCCTCCATGGGGAGGATGCTCCTTCTGGGTTTCCTTAGTCTGATCATCCAGCATTTCAAGGATCACTGTTGCTGTTGTGTTTTCCAGCTTATTAGTGTCTGATGGTACCTACAGGGAGAGTTTATAGTACTGCATTCACATCATGTAGTAGACCATCAGAAGGTACTTTATACTCAGCCTCAGTAAGACGAGCAGGTGGTTGATGTCTAACATGGTCCTGGTCTTCAGGCTCAGATCAGCTGCACTTGTTTTCAAAACGTGGACTCAGGTTAGTCTAAATGTCAGAGTTTCGACCGGGTCACTGATTAATATTAATCACTGATTAATCACTAATTAAATATTAAACTTGTGGAAGTTAATGTTGAGACGAGTGTTTCATGATTAATTCACCTCCTACATTAAGAAAGGAAATGTATTTTTCAAAATAAACGTTGTGTTTTCACAAAAGAACATTTAACGTAATAAAATATTCAGTTTTTAAATTGGCTGTTGTTTTTTTCACCTCTGACGGTAAAAACATACAGAACGAATAATCAGATAATGTAAAAGTGTGTTTGTGTCCAACACTGATAACTGAGAACTAAAGTAAAGCTTAAGTTTAACTTCACCTTATTACACAGTTAAACATGTTTGTGTGGGTTCCTCTATTTGTGTTGTGAGAGCGTGCATCATGTTTACACCAAGATAATGTTGACAGCTATAATATTTAACATTTTTCACTATTGCAGCAGTGTTATGTGTTCTGCAAGATAAGAAGTTTCATTTGAGATAAATCTGAGCAGTACAAAGCCACAATAAAGTGTGGAACCGTGGATAAACACATCTGAAGATGGTAAACGTGTTGATAAGCTTGACGTGTTTCTCTGAGAATAAACGTGTTGCTCCGTGATCGGGTGGAAAATACAGGAGCTGATAACAGACATGAAAGCAAAGTGACTGCAGCAGAATTTCCTCAACAGGCTTCACATCACTGTCAGAGATACTGTGTGTCCTCAGCGGAGGGAAAATCGTTCCTGCAGGTTCAAGGTGACAAACACACAATAAATCTCAGTGGAAAATTATGTAAATCCACATTTTACACTGCTGAGAAAAACACTTACAGACTTCTGACAGGTGGGAGATCAAAGAGCAAGGTGATTAACTCTATTCTATAATTTATAATCAGTCAGGTAGATTCACTATTTCTGTTTGTTTCTAGCTCAGAGAACAGATTAACAGGTTTTGTTGATGGACATTTTTAACTGATTGTTATCAGAGTTGTTATTTCAGTCACTAGAAAAAAGCTTTGGACTTTTTTAAAGTCACTTGTATAAATTGGTTCATAAATTTGTGTTTTTTTTCTAAATTTGCTACTAAAACATGTTGCTTTGTTTGATTCTATTAAAACACATATTTTACCTTCCTAATCTAATAATAATCTCGTTTTCCCAAACACAGTCAAATTTACGCTGCCAGTCAAAAGTTTCTCATTGAATTGAAGACGAAAATGTCCAAAAACGTGTCCAAACGTTTGACTGGAGATTCAGGACAAATCAAAATCTGTGCTGCAGCAACGATGAGGAGGAAAAGGACCGTAATGAGAAACAAACTCACAACTGTTTGGTTTAAATCCTGAATTTAACCAAGATTCATGTTAAACTCTGTGTGCAGCAGCAGCAGGTTGAATTCAGATGTATTAAATCTGACAAACATGCACCTCATCCTGTATTTTCACTAATAAAATAAATATAATACAAGTTTTAACTGCTGCATTGAAGTTGTGTGTGTGTGATGAGTCAGAAGTGACACAAAGTCATTTAAAAATATAACAAAATAATACCTCTATGACTCTGAAAATATCTCCGTTTATTTTCCATAAATCTAATTTAAGAAGTTTCATTCAGAAATAAAGATTTTAAAGTCTTTTATCTGACTGAACTCACTGATCTGAGATGGAAACACCAGAGAAGTTTAAAGTTTCTGAAGCAGATCTAAAAGAAAAACTTTGATGTGAACTTCACTTTAAAACAGAAGATTCATTATTTATGTAAACATGAGGTGGTGAGAAGGGAATGAGTTTCAGTTGTACATGACAGAAGTGTTTTCCTTTAACATGGAGGAACGACGCTGATCATGTTACTCTGACTGACATCCAGTTAACATCAGCACACTGATTCTCTCTCCAGTCTGCAGGAGGCCTGATGCGGGCCACCCGTCCACACAGACAGACGCTAAGTGATGGAGCTGTAATGTGTCAGGGAGGGAAAAGCCTTTAAACTCTTAAGAAATTGCTTTCTCCACTGGTGCAGAACCTGCTGTGATAAATGAAACCTGAGGTGGTCTTCTTTGGTTTGAGCTAAAGTGGAGAAGTTGTGTTTGGTTTGTTTTAGTTCACGGAGGCTGAAATCAGGACGAAACATTGAGAAGCTGAAATAAGTAATAATTGTTAATAATAATTGTTTTCTCAGGTCGTTGCATACATTTCACAAAATGCCAAACTCCGAGGCACGAGGCAGCAGCAGAGCCAACTCTTTTTCTGCTGTTGTTTCCATGATTCAACCACAGCTGAGCCGCTTTAATACGACACGTTTAAACAATGTTTCATCCTCTGAGAAGCATCACGAGCTCTAACATTAAACAACCACTTAGAAACAGTTAACACTACATAAATTTAAATCTCAAATCATCAAAAAATACAATATATAAAATATAAATATTATAAAATAAATACAATTCCACAGAGTCTAAGAAAGATCAACTTGTTTTACACCTTAAAGTTCTTCCCAGAATGAAAAGTTGATAAACCCCAAACAGAACAGGGACAAACAATAACAGCTTTTTATTATATTAAAGCTTTTATAACTCTGTCAGATGAGAAACGGTCTCTAACTATCAGACTATCTGCTAGTCTAAAGTTTATAAAAGTTAATTTATGTTAGGAGGTCTGCTGTCAGAGTCAGGTGTCAATGAGATCTGAGAATGTCACTGAACTGGTTTTATAATAATGACAAATTTAAAATGATATTTTCAGACATTAAAAAAAGTTAACTGTGAATTTAAACATTTTTATTTTTAAAAACATTTTCTTAAAAATAAAAATGTTTAAACTAACTAAAGTCATTTAAACTGATCTGATGTTGATGAAGTTGTCAACTGACAACATTAAATAAATGTAAAAAGTCTCAATGAGCTTAAAATCCAATAAAAATCGAGCAGCAGATTGAGATTAAATTAAAATAGAAAACAAAGCCAGTGGAGAACGTTACTAACTGGATTAAAGTCACTTAATCTAAACATTGATTCATCTTCAGATTAAACATTTATCATGCTTGTTTTAAAGGGGAGCAGTTCTACTGTATATATATATTAATATGAATATTTCTGTTGCAAATTCCAGTCAGAAAAATCAAATCAATACTGAGGGTGTATTTATTCAATCTGACTCCAGATACAATAAATCCCCCAAGGCGATGCGTCTCTTCTCTGATATCAGGAGTTTTACACCCTCCCTCCACTGATTCACCTAAAAAATTAAAATCCATGAAACTCAAAAAACTCTCCTGTTTCCAGAAAAACGCCTGCAGAAAAATCCACATGCATGTTAGTACTTTGGGACTTGTGTCTGTGAGCTCATTGATCCTCCGAGTCGAGGAGCGGAGCAACGTGGGAGCTGGAATCAATGGAGCGGGAAATTAGCCCTTAATTAAGAAATATTTGTATTCAACTCGTCCAGCGCTGCCGGAGGAGACACCTGTGTGCATATTAACCACAACCTGACAGAAACACTAACACACACCAACACAAGGGAGAAACCAGCAGCACAGGAGATTAAATACTTCTCAAAATCTAACAATTAAACAAGGAAATAAAACATTAAAGTCTGTATAGACACGTGTTATTTTCTGTTTATAAAATTATCTTTATTTTATTACATTTTATTTCTATTTGAAAATATCTGAAACTCTGACACCTGAAGAACAAAGTGTGAATTATTTATGAACCTCTGTGGTTACAAATTTATGAGTCTGTTCTGTGGAGTTTGAACTTGGTTTGTATTAATAAAAGCTCAGAAACCATCGAAGAGGAGAAACATCGTTCAGGTTAGAGGGAAACTAAAGATATTCTGTTAAATTCATTGTCTCAAAAGGATGAAAATACAATTGATAACAAAATGGATTTAAATTAAATTAAATTGTGAGTTAACCCGTGATTGAGTTGAACTGATACTGATGTGGTAAATGTTCAGATGAAGTTATTCAGCTGTGGCATTTTTATAATCTGTGTTAAAAGTAATTTCTTTGTATTGGACAACACTGATAAAGATGTGACAGTTTCTATACCAGATGTTTCTGATATTAAACAATAATAAGACATTTAAAACTCTGTTTTAAACAGATTTTAGTTAATTGTATTTTACTCTATAATACCTGTGATGCTTAGAAAGCTGGAAACAAATAATCGTCATAATTGACCAGTGTTTTATCTAAAGTACTGAATGACATGAAAAGTTTTGTCTTGGTTTTAAACTTAAACATGATACATACGTGTGTATTTATGTGTTATGTGTCTTATTGGGATTTATGAAAAGTTATATTACATGATATTCTGGATCATATCTTTTGTGTGTGTGTGTTCACTGTTGTGTGTCTCTGTGCTCCTAAACCTTACATGGACCCTAAATAACAGTTTTAATTGGTTTAATTGACCAGCCATGTTTTTGTAAAATTAAGTTCTGAAGCTGAAGAAGAAGAAAAGAAAGAAGATAGAAGGTGGAGAGGAAGAAGAGGAGGATGAAGGTGAGAACACAGTGGGAAGTGACTCAGTCATCAGAGTCGGATCTTTACCTCGACTCAGGAAACAAGAGGTTATGTTTGAGAGTAACAAAGCTGTCTCTTCACACCAGGAGAGGACGAGAACTCACAGGTGGGAGAACAGGAAGCAGGAAAATAAGTAGAAAATGGTCAGACTGGGGGGTTCAGATGAGATGAGGCCTGGAGATATCCCGCTGATGCAGTTTCAGGTGATGCTTCCCAGCAGGTGGATGTGATTTCAGACATAAAGACTGAGGGAATGATCAGAAAATACACGGCTTGTGATGGTGTGAGGTGAAGGAGAGGCGGGTTTTAACAGCAGGTGATGGAGGAAGAAGACGTAAGATTGGATTCCAAATAGTTTAGAAATCATCTTTAACCCTCTCAGATTGATGGGCAGCAACAATTCCTTCTGTGAGGTTATTGCTGATCCTTAGTGTTGTGTTAACACACACCTGTACTGTATGCTTCAGAGCAGGTAACAGACACCAATGATCTGTGGATCAGTAGATCTGATCAGCAGCTCCTGGTTTGAATCTTTAATCACTGATTCCACATTCTGATTTAGTTTTGGTTCAACAATTAGAAATGAAAAAAAAAAATACTGTAACTTTGTGATTTTTATAAATATAGATCTAAAATGTCTCGTTACAGTCGCTGACAGCCAACACACACTAAACAAGTCAATCCCACGTCTTAATCTCTAATTTACTGGGATTTAAACAAATTATTAGAAAGTAACAAACAAATATAACTGATTATCTCTATAAGTGAACTTTAGTCCAGTTGAAACAAAACGTGTTTAACTCAGTCAGTTTTGTATTTGAGAGTTGTGATTTCTATACAGTTGATCAGTTAGAGCTCAACAATAGTGATTAGTTAACTAAAAACTATGAAAATGATCATTTTCAGGATGGATTATTACTTTAAACATGGGTTTGGGTTCACAGTGCTGTATTAACTTTGTTCAGTATTTATATTTTTGTTTTTATGAAGCCCATTAAATAACAGGTCTGAAATCCTGAGCAGACGTTACATCAGTGAATGTTTTCTTTCATCTCTGTTCATCAACATTTACAAGCAAAACTGTTCATTTCTTTCAAGTTTAACAACCTTAAAACATCTATTAGTCTGAATTCTCCCAGAACCAGGACAAGTTGATCTGCAGTTCTGAGTGAATTTTTTTTGAGTATCAGAAATCGTCTCGTCTGAAGGACTTTTGGACTGACACATCAGTATTTGTGTCCAGAAACATGTCAAACCTTTCTGTGAATGCAGTCAGTAACTGAAGTGAGTGAAGAGGAGCTAATGGTTGCTTCAGCTCCAGCACATCTCAGAGTGTTCTGGTCTGAAACATGATGTGATTTCATCCATGTAGACTGAGAGGGAGCCGGTGACCTGCAGGAGAGCTCTGTCAGAGCCGGGAGACATGCTGGAGATCCGTCTGTGTTCAGCAGGTAATATGATGGACAGAAGAGCCAGTGTGTTTATAGAGGTGACAGAGATGAGAAAATAGAGGATGGCTGAAGTGTGTGTGAGTCAGGGGTTCTAAATGTGATCCAGGTGAGATGATTGACAGCAGATGGGGTGTCTTTGTCTTTCCTGCAGATTGGTGTTGGGACGCCGCTCGTCCTCCTTCCTTCTGTCTCACTTTGCTCTTCTTTCTGAATCTCCGTTCAAATTGTTTGGAATAAAAAAGCTGCCAACAACCTGCCAGATGTCTCAGAGTCACTCTATAAATGTTGCAGGAAGATATTTTGGTTCTTAAGATGGATTTCACCAGAATACTGAAAGTTTAAAATGGTTTGTTTCTGTTATCAAGATACATTTTAAATTTACATTCAAGTGGGAGTTTAACATCGTGTACCACCCTGGTTAGTGTTCGCTCCCTAGTTACTGTTAACATTAAAACTAAATCTAGATTTATTGTACAGTTTCTCATCTTGCAGACCCCAAACATTTACTGGGTTTTAATTGAATGTCTTTGTTTTTATTCTCAAAATGTTTCTTTCTTTTTAAACCCAGTCCGGATTGTTCTCATGTTTAAAACTGAGTTTGAAGTGAAGGGATTGTTATAGTTAATTAAATAAATCTACATCTGCACTCCAACAGAAACCATCCAGCAGGTTGAGACGCTCCTGATTGAGTTAAAATAGATTTAAGAACAGAGCTTCATGTAAAAACTCATTATGGAGATGTTAGAACCATTTAATTCACATGTTAAGACACATCAGGGATAATAAAAAGCATCACTTTAAAACATCACAATGGAAATAAACATGATATTATGAGCAATCACACATAAATGTAAAAGGAGACGACAGAAACAAAATGATTTTAAAATAGTTTAGAGAAGCTCAGAAAGATGCTGATGTGATGCTGAAGGATTCAGTGAAATGAACAGTGATTGTGTTCATGTTTGGGTTGGGATCTTTTCCCCGGTGCAGGATAACGACCACTAACAGCCTGGATGCTCCTGTTTTCCTCTTGAGGTGATTCAAAGTGGAAAGTTGAGAGTTTGAAGTAGATTTGAATTAGCTACCGGGAGTTATCGACCATCTGACCCCCCCTCGAGCCCTAAAGCTCCACCAGGACTAAAACTCCTGGTAATTACGTCCACCTTGCCCAAACACTGAACACCTCCATCTAAACAAAAAGTCAATAAACTCTGCTGCTTTTAAGCAACAAAAGAGACGGAAAGTAAAGAGGAGCATCCAAATATCACTGAGAGTCAGAGACACGGAACATTTGTTTTTTATTTAGCTGTTAATGGTCAAGGTGAACGTTCGATTGGGTGGAATAATAAGGCGGATCGATGTCCATCGACCAATCGCCAGGCTGGACACACTTCCTCTTACAGTGATGCCTCAGGGAAACCTAATCTGCTCCCATGAAAGAAGATAACTGGAAATAACATTCAGGAGAAAAGGACTATGGATTCCTGTCATAAATGATAAAACATTGATTATTTTAATGCACCATGTCTCATCGCCTGTTTTATTTATACTGAGTTAAATCACTCCGAGCTCGTTTTTTGGGAACAAATGTTGTTTAAAGGGATTTCTGTCGACACATAAACAAGAGAATCAGCTGAACAAACAGAAGATGAGCCTTCGTGTGTCTGCGGATCGTTTCTTTTAAATCATTTACCTTTAGTGATTGTTTTCATCTAATTAAAACTTAAAACTAGAAGAGGTGAAACGTTTAATCGGCCCTCCGAGTTTTTCTGAGTCATTCAGATTTTATTCAAAACCGTTTCTCTCTTTTTTCACTCAGAATTAAAAAACAAGAACAAGATGACACAAAATAAAATGGAAAAAAAGTTAAAAGAAATGTTGATGCGGAGAATATTTGGAGGTTTGATCTTAAAATAACCACATTATTAATCACTAGACAGTCACATTAACACCAGAGTCACCTTGTGATGAGACACAATGCTGGAGTGATAAATGACTCCAAACTGAAACTCGTTCTTCTACCTGAACAAAGTTAAAATTGAGCTGAAGATTAAACATCATTAACAGTTAAACAAACAGGTTTAGATGAATGTTACAGATTCATGGAATCAGAAATATTCATGTGAGTGCAGTTTATTTACTGAACTCATCAGGAGTTTTAGGATTTTTCTTCTTCTCTTCTTTAAATGTTTGTTTTTGTCATTTAAAAGTCACAGTATTATAAAAACAGCAGCTGCTGGACCGCAGCCACTTTCACCCTGAGGGTTCTGATCAGCAGCACACCTGTGATGGAGAACATTGTGGTGCTGTGAGAGATGAGCAGAGACTGAAGGATACATGCAGTGGTATCAGTTCTGGTCCTTGAGGACCCTCCTGCAGGTTTTAGTTGGTTCTCTGCTTCAAATTCATCTGATTCAGAGGTTGAATTATCTATTCAGTCTTCGAGCTCTGCAAACATCTGTTAATCACTCGTTGATTCACATCAGGTGCGTTAGAGCAGAGAAACATCTAAAACATGTAGGATGGTGGACCCTGAGGACCAGGACTTACAGTTAAAAACCAGCACTGACCCAGAATTTAAATGGATGTTCCTTTTTAACTAATAAGGACATGGTGCATCATTCATCTGGTCATTCTGTGTTGATGAATAATGTCTTCCTAAAACCGGCCATGTTTCAGTTCTATTCCTATCATGAAATATGTCACCGTGTCTGACACGGCAGCTGCATCATTTCTCATATTCACACAAACAAACAATGCTCAGATGAAAGATAATTAGCATTTATTTCTTCTGCAGCGGCTGATAGCCGACTCCCCGAGGTGCCAGATTGGCCCTGAGCAACTCCCCGAGAGTCAGGTGGGAGCAGCGACTCATTCACTTGAAAATTGGGGGAAATAACAGAACCAGGTGTGCCTGTTATTTTCACTCGGGAGCAATACAACCATTCAGTGTTTTCTGGACCATTTTCAGTGAGCAGAAACGTCTAATTTTACAGAGAATTTGTTTTGCTGTGGCCTCAGTCTCCCCTGCTGCTGACATCAGGAGATGAGAGACAAACAAAGGATTTGTGTGATGCTGCAGCTGCACACACACACTTTGGGAATTGAATTAAAACTCCTCTCTAAAAATGAAAATAAGACTATGAATGTGGAATGACTGTCACATGACGTGTTTTGTGTTTGGTGTAGATGATGATTGATATGTTTAACCTTCAGAAACAGCAACACACAAACAGATCTTTTGGTTTTAGACTTTGACGGGTGTCGATTTCTCCCACCTTTCTTTGATGGCAGCTCCCCTCCATCAACTCACCCCACAGGCTACCAAAGCAGTGACTGGATAAATGGACCTTTTCTCAATCTAGAAAATACCATTTATTTTTAGAGTCCTCACCTAAAAGTAAAATGAAAAAAACCCTGGCATAGTGCTGAGTTCTGATTTTGGTTGGATAGAAGATGTTGTATTGATAAAAAGGACCCAAAGACCTGCAAAGCTCCAGATGGCTCAAATTATAACTACAGAATTTTTATTTATTAAAACAAAATGAGAAAGTGCAAAAACTGAAAAGGTTTATGAAACAAACTGAGACCTGTAATATTTATTAGACAAGTTAAACTGTTTGTTGGCAGTAAATTTGGTTTGAATCATAACGAGTGTTTGTGTCTGTCTGCGTCTCCTCATAGAGACTTCAGACTGGAGTGTTTCTGTCTCATTAACTGTCTCATTAGAGAACTTCAGCCTGAGAAAACATGAAATTATGCTTTCATGTTTATGAAGAGAGTGACATGTAAAAGGACAGAGGAAGCAAATGGAGTTGACCATGAGAGGATGCATCACTTAGGAGAGGAGTCCAGAGGATGTGTTGCTTATTGAATTAGTGCCGGTGGCCTCTTTAGTGTGCAGCATCACTGAGAGTTTAATAGGAGTCAAAACATGAATTAGAACTGGTTGTGTCATGAACTGGAAGACTGGGAACATGGTGAGGCTGTGGCGTAGGACCGCAGGGAGCAGCAGGCAGGTGAGTGGGATGAGGGAGAACACAGGTGAGTGGGATGAGGGAGAACACAGGTGAGTAGGATGAGGGAGAACACAGGTGAGTGGGATGAGGGAGAACACAGGTGAGTAGGATGAGGGAGAACACAGGTGAGTGGGATGAGGGAGAACACAGGTGAGTGGGATGAGGGAGAACACAGGTGAGTGGGATGAGGGAGAACACAGGTGAGTAGGATGAGGGAGAACACAGGTGAGTGAGATGAGGGAGAACACAGGTGAGTAGGATGATGATGATTAGAGTGGTGCAGCAGAAAACAAGGCGAGAGACACGGTATGATCAGACATGGTGAGTGAAAACAAGAACCAGACCTGTTAAATAACTGCAGGAACCAGATTAATGTCGACAAACTGAAGCCGGACTTCCTGTTCTGTTATTTTAGTTGTATTAAATGTGCGTATTTACACACTATTGTTATTTTTGTGAAATTCTACTGAGAGCATTTGATTTGTTTTAAATTCGATTTTTTGGTCATATTATTGAAGTTTTTTGTTGTTATTTTCCAAAACTCAATATTTCTCTTCTTAAAATGACTCTCAGGTTCGTACAGAGCTGGAATCACTGAATGTTTTATTTATAAACTGAAATCACTGAAAAATCCACCATGTCAAAGACGTCATCTGCTGATTGGTCAGCTTCATCACTTTCAGAATCAGTTTTATAAATCCTATAATTTAAAACACACTGCAGGTTTTCATGCATGTGGTTGGTTTAAGGTCAAACTTGGCTCCAGCTGGCCGGCGTTTGCTGCTCCCACACACAACAACCCATTTCAAACCAATAACACATCAGATTCTTAATATCAGCTCCATTTAACAGATATTTTTATGTTTGGAAGCTTCAGTCATTTGATTAAAGAATCTTTTAAACTTATTTAACAAAATAAATAAAAAAGACGTTAGAAATGAACAAAATACTTTGACTGCTGAGTCTGTTTGGGTTGCACGTATAATCTCAGTTCATTGACCAGTTTGTTAAGTTTATACTTCAACCAGCGACAGCCAGTTTGACTCTTATTTTGAAGGTTGGAAGCAGAAACGTTTCTTTGTGTTGCAGGATCTCTCTCACCTCAAAGGGTTCGAGTATCTTTGAGCTTCATGATGGAAAAGAAGATGGTTGTGTACAAATTTTCATGAAATTGTTTGCTTTGTTTTCAGAACCCTTCAAGCTGCATGGTGCAGACATCCGGTTAATGTTTGATCCCAACAGTCTTTAGCTTGTTCTGGATGTGAAGAGACCCGAACAACTTGAAACAACATCTGAAAACAAGAGATTTCCTGCTCATAAGTTTATATTGGACATTTCTTAAGTCTGCAAATTGTTGTCATTAAAGTGCTTTGGGCCTTTAATGAGATGTTAATGCTGCACTGTGTTTCCTGTATTTTTTATTGATGGTGTAAAAACACCAAACAAGACAAGTTATGCGCCAATGAGTCTGCAGTGCAGTGTGGGTAATTAGGCGGCCTGGACTAATTAATCATCCTACTCCCTCTTCTCTTTTAAAGGGAAAAGTGGAGCAGATTAGCAGCTGGTTAGTTCTCTAATGTTTTACAGTGAATCAAACTAATTTAAAGCTTATAACAGCTTTTTCTCTGCCAGGTCTTTTCACATCAAACACCTGAATACTGTGATTTCTGTTCAATAATGATTTATCCCACGGTGGCAGATCAAACTCTGGAACTAAAAGATGTTAATTCTCTCAGCTGTGATTGACAGAACAGGAAATTACTGAGAACATATTTTTTAAAGCAAGAAAAGGTTCAGAAATTGTATCAGAGAAAGCAGGAAACACCTGAGCACATTAAAAAAGCATTACTGTTAGTCAAAACAAGCCGATGATCCGAGGAGAACCAAAAGAATTTCACTTCCTTTGGGGTCGGAATCTTTCTACAGGTAAACCTTTTTCACATGTTTTGGGGTTTAACTGCATGTGCAGCTTTCACAGAAAGTTTTAACGAATTCCAGGACTAGTCGAATTGTTTGACTCTGTATTTACCAACATATTACATGAGTTATTTACACCATACATGCTATAATGCTGAGTAATTTCGGCTGTACTTTCTGTGTATTTACCTACTTAATACATGGTAATTACCAATAACACACCAAGATTTACCATTTAAGTACCAGGTCATTTCTTAGTAATTAGGGGATTGTAAAAGGAAGTGTTACCAAAATAAAATTCACGGTCTTTCAGGTTTTAGGGTCATAAACCAGGCAGGCTACCAGTGTGTCTGCTGTAACTCGTGTTTCTGCATCGTTGGAGGTTTTGGTATTCTTGTCCACACGGAACAGACTTGTGTATTTTCTTTCTTCACATATGTTCATGCTGTCCACCACCTGATAACACAATCAGAGTAACAGAGTGGGGCCGACCTGCTGTATTAAGAGATAAGAAGCTGTAGATGAGGGTGACGAGAAGCCAAATGTCAACCTGTCACAGCTCCCATGAGACACACAGTGAAACAACTTTGACATTTTACTACAGAGGAGGTGTGAAATGGACAGCGTCTACATGTGTAGCAGAGTGCAGAGTGGAGACATCAATTAAATCAACCATTTGTTCTAAAATACAAACAGGTTGATGGATGCAAATGTTTTAAAAGCATATATTTTATGAACATCTTTATTCGTGTCACAGAAAGAAGCTTTAAATTATAAAGTTCTGGTTCCATCAGGGTTTTAGTTTTTTATGTTGTCAGTACTAAAAGTTTGACACGAGCTAACATGACAACACTTTATTTATTTATTTACCTCAGAGGAGAAATCATCGTTTCATTCTTTGAGCTCAACACAGATGAACAAAAACAGTCGAGATAAACCTGAAGGTGAAATGTTTTAGTGGTCTGAAAGGAGACAGTGTGTCAGTTCTGTGATTAAAACCCACTTGGTGTGGTTCTGGATGTGCTGAATAAACAGGCCGGGATAAATCCCGCTACATATCTCTCAGATTAGAACTCATTTCTGGGGATTTGCTTGGCACTTTGCTTTGAGATAAGAATGGCTTCAATAAGCAGATGGTGTGACTGTTTGACATGATGATAATTCAAACATGTCCTGCATTAGTAATGCTCATACACACAATAACTTCTGAAATTACTTCCTTTATTCCTGTTCTGAGAAACTGACAAGCTGAGAGCAACTTTCCCAGAATCATGACATGAATTTACAGTTTGGATAAACACCATGTTGGATTAACAGAGCAGCTTTTAATGTCAGTGAATGAATACAACATGTTTCTCTGCTCCACTGCAGAAACATGTTGTATTTTTATTGTTATATACATGTTTGTTTGATTCTTTTCTGATTATTTTTGCATTTACTCTGAAGGTCGTCAGTCTGAAGAGACTCGGATTAAAAAGGACTTCAAGGAAGTTAAAAAGAAGTTTCACTAAGAATGATGTGGTCCAGCGAAGTCCCAGTTTAGACATCTATCTATCTATCTATCTATCTATCTATCTATCTATCTATCTATCTATCTATCTATCTATCTATCTATCTATCTATCTATCTATCTATCTATCTATCTATCTATCTATCTATCTATCTATCTATCTTAGAACTGTTGTGATAACATTATATTGAAAGTTTAAACCAGTATTAATCTCTCAGACTGATCAGCTGTTTTGGGTTTTACATGTTAAGTCTATTTGTTTTTAACTAAAAATAATAAATAAGATTATATACTAAATCATCACATTGGCTTTCAGCAGCCCTCAAGTTTCATGATCTAAACCTCGAACTGCCCTTTTTAGTTTGTTAATAATCAAGAAGGTGTTAATTAAGGAATAAACGTTGTGCAGAAGTCTCGTTGGTCTCTACGACACGTGGAAATGATTTATATTAGTATATTGTTAAATATCTGAGAGTTTTACTGTAGAGAAACACTTCAATTACAAATCAGGTCATACAGTTTTTTTGGAGCTGCTGTGGCTGTAAGAGAAAAATGAAATATATTGTTGTCTCTAATGGAGATAATTTTATCACTACTGAGAGAAATACACGAGTTATAAGAGCTCAGCATCTCATGAATAACCATTTTGGGAAGGTAGATCACAGCTTTTTGTTCCTGGTGAAAAAAAAACATTTTTTTAGACGAGGTTTCTGCTCACTGAACGAACCTGAGGAACTTCTCATTCCCCGGGGACTTTGATGTTTTCAAATTCACATTTGATTGATAGATCTGCTGATGGTGAGCTGTCGGCTTTCATTGGCGCTGAGGATCTGCTGCGCTATTTTCCATGAATATCAAGCATGACCTTCTTCAGACTTCTTCCCAGACATGTAAGACACTTATGGAAGGTGGCAGGAATCCGGTGTGTGTGTTTGGTTTTGTCTGTTTGTGACTGAGCTCAGATTTTCCACAGCGGTGAGTCTTTGTTATGTAAAATGTGACAGAGGTTTTATTTTTTTCTTTTAGAGCAGAGTGAACGTTCCTCTCTGTACCTTTTGGCTGAAGAAGTTTGTTTTTGCCTCCAAAGGCCTGTCTGGATGAATAAAATTGCTCTTAAGGTCTGCGACCCTTGGGAACGCTGTTGCTTCAACAAACAGCGCTCTCGTCTCTCTGTTAGTAATTTTGAGTCTCTGTATTTCCTGCCCCTCAGGACGCTGCTGAACAGAATCTACCTCCAGAGCTGAGAATGTTATTGATTTTCAAAGACAGTTCGATTGAATACGCTGCTCATATTCAACTGCCCCTGCAGTTCCTGTGAAAGTTTTACTTCAAGTACTTTTACTAAACTTTTCCATCAGCTTCTTCTTCCCCAGAGAACACAGGCTCCAAAAGCTCCTTATTACTTTTATATCTATTAAGTTCTTCCATGTTCCATTTACATGTTTTTTATAAATTGAAGTATCAAAATAAAACTGAAGAAAGAAATTCTGGTCCAAAGAGTTAACGAAGTTCATAAAATGCTGTGAAGCCTCTGAGCAGGGATTTTTGAATATTCTAAGTATTTAAAAAAATACTCATATAAAGAATTTAAGTGTCTGTGTTTTTGCTTCTGGGCTCTTATTGAAACCTGCTGCTAACACAACAACAAGGTAGTTTATTAACTACTGTGGTGCTTTTTCAGACAGCAGCAGACGTTTCAGCTCTCCCTCTCCCAAAAACATGGACTCTGTCTTGTGCTTTACATTACATGCATTACATAAAAACTATTTAACACAAAACAGAAAGAAACTCCAGGGCCATTGAAGTGAGCTTCAAGCGCACAGCAGTGGGATTTTATAGTAGCCCTAATTTAATTCTTAAATCTCTCCTGCTACATTTAGTCTGTATTTACCTGGAGCAGTAACTTTGTTTCTGTGTGATGAAATAGTGCTGCTGTGTTCATTTCCTGGTTAAACCATCTGATTGTAAATCTCTCTGATAAAACGTGGATGTTACGTTTGGAACTTCAGAAGGTTAAACAAGAAAGTGAGTTTGAAGAAAATCCTTGTACCTTTGCTGCGTGTCCAAAAAAGTTTCTATGGTACTTGTTGTATATTTTTTTAATCACTCAATAGAAAAAAAGGGTAAAATATAATGTACAAAAATATATATATATTTGTATAAATATTGTATTGTATTCTAATCAGTGCATATGCCTCTGCGTTATCCAAACCTAGATCTGAACTTCTGTAAAACAGTACAAAAAAAGAAAAACACCTCTGTAACATATTTTTAAGCAAATCATCTTAAAACATTGGCACATCCTGGCCGGGGATCCAGCCCTTAAAGGTGTTGTCCAACTTCCACCTCTGTTTGTCTACAAAAGAGGACCAAACTTACGGGACATAGTGGTGAAGGCTAATATCCTACCCTACACCCCCCCCCCTCAGTTAACTTTAGCTCCTTTGTAGCAAGGAAATGATCTCTGTGGAAACTGCTTGGTGTCACAATACTGTGAAAACATCTGAGTTCCGACATCCTAGAACAGGAAAAAGATTTTTTGTTAAGGATGTAATTTATTTGTTAAAATGCCCCTGTGATAAAGTCTATATTGGTAAAACAACAAGGCTGCTAAACAGAGGATCAGTAAACATAAGAGTTCAATTAGACGTAAAGATTTGAATTATCCAGTTGCACGTCATTTTAATGACTTTTTACATCCTGTATCTTTACTCAGATTCCAGGGGATTGAACATATTTTATTACATAGAGGAGGTGACATAGATAAAAAACTTTGAACTGTTTTGGATTTACACTCTGAATACACTCCAACCACATTTAAGATTTTGAGATGTCTGTATTTCTATAAAATAAACCTAAATGTGTTGCTGTATTTTGTATAAACTTTATTCCTTTGCTTTTTTTTAGCTTGATGTTTGCAATGTATTAATCTCTCTATTTGAGATGATTTTGAAGGCTTTTAATGTGAAGTGCACTATGTTTCATTGACTGGGACTCTATTTCCCATGATGCTTTGCTGCATTGAATCACACAGGTGTTTGACATTAGCCGTCCTCTTTAACTAAGGAATGTTTGTATGAACTTGCACAACTGATGAAGCTTGAATAAGAATAAAATCTCTTACTATCGCAGATTGTGTGCAGATTCAGCTCTTTTGATCCAGCACTTCAATCCAGATGAACGATGTTTCTTTCTACTTCTATAAATATTGTAAAACCACAAAAGTATGTCCAAAAAAAAGAGTACGATTACATACAAACACTGATCAACTACAGTAAATTAATTTTGTAAACTACTGCTTTTATTTCCAGTCACAATTTAACAGTCAGTTTAGTAGGAAGATTAATAAATGTGGTAGCTATGAGGTTAATTCAGATATTAAAGCTGTCTGTCAGAAGATCCTGGGTGAAGCTTGCAGCATCACTTCCATCCGTTCCTCCTCCGTGTCCTCTGGTTTGTGTACGTTTCAGTGACCTAAACAGCATGCGGTTTGGCGGTTGTGCCTATCATTACAGGTAATAAATATTTAAATTCCTTCCTCTGCCACAGCAGCAGCTACAAACTGTCTGTTGTAACAGAAGCTGTTTGCTTTACAAGCGTGTGTGTGTGTGTGTGTGTGTGTGTGTGTGTGTGTGGGTTTGTATTTCTGACCTCCTGAGGACCAGTTTCCTGACTTTTACTATCTTTCTGGGGTCCGAGGGTTCTTGTGGGGACCGAAGCCTGGTCCCCATGAGGGGGACTCCCCTTTTTAGGGTTAGGGGTTAGGTTTATAGGTATGGTGTGAATAGAGTTTTAGTTAGTCTTAGGGTTAGTTATAGATCAGTAATGGTTAAGGTAGGAAAAGGGTTTGGGTTAGGTATAAATCTAGTTACTAAAATCAATGGAAGTCAATGGACGGTCCCCATAAGGATACCAAAACACACTTGTGTGTGTGTGTGTGTGTGTGTGTGTGTGTGTGTGTGTGTGTGTGTGTGTGTGGGTTTGTATTTCTGACCTCCTGGGGACCCGTTTCCTGACTTTTACTATCTTTCTGGGGTCCGAGGGTTCTTGTGGGGACCGAAGCCTGGTCCCCATGAGGGGGACTCCCCTTTTTAGGGTTAGGGGTTAGGTTTATAGGTATGGTGTGAATAGAGTTTTAGTTAGTCTTAGGGTTAGTTATAGATCAGTAATGGTTAAGGTTAGTAAAAGGGTTTGGGTTAGGTATAAATCTAGTTACTAAAATCAATGGAAGTCAATGGACAGTCCCCATAAGGATAACAAAACACACTTGTGTGTGTGTGTGTGTGTGTGTGTGTGTGGGTTTGTATTTCTGACCTCCTGGGGACCCGTTTCCTGACTTTTACTATCTTTCTGGGGTCCGAGGGTTCTTGTGGGGACCGAAGCCTGGTCCCCATGAGGGGGACTCCCCTTTTTAGGGTTAGGGGTTAGGTTTATAGGTATGGTGTGAATAGAGTTTTAGTTAGTCTTAGGGTTAGTTATAGATCAGTAATGGTTAAGGTTAGGAAAAGGGTTTGGGTTAGGTATAAATCTAGTTACTAAAATCAATGGAAGTCAATGGACGGTCCCCATAAGGATAACAAAACACACTTGTGGGTGTGTGTGTGTGTGTGTGTGTGTGTGTGTGTGTGTGTGTGTGTGCGCTGTAGCAGTTAGGAAGACGGGGAGATTTGATTATTTCGACAAACTGCCACAGCAGCTTACTGAAACCAGCTTCTTGTGTGTTAAGTGATCACAAATTGATCTCAAAATTAGATTTCCCAATGAAGACACGTCAGTATGACCTTGAAACAGTTCTGTGTGTGTGTGTGTGTGTGTGTGTGTGTAAGAAAGGAGCAGTGAAGCATGTACAGTGTAAAATAAATGAATGAAATGCTTTAGATCCTGATACATGAGGAATAAGAGGAGAAAAGACTCAACGTACATGAGTTTCATATTGATTTCTAGCTGATAACAAAAATCCCTTCAGGTCATTTTATACTGAAGATAAACTGGTTCAAGGTTAAAATCTGCTTCAATTCAACACAGATTCAAACATTTCTCTTTAATCTCATTATTAAACCAAGTTAATAAACCCACACAGTTTGATTTACTGTATGTTTGATTTCATTGTAATGTCAAAGTATTCACTCACGCTCCAAATCATTAAGTTCAGGTGTTCCAGTCACCTGAGTGGGATCAGGTGTATAACTCAGGAGCTCAGTGATTTCCAGCGTTGGACTGGATCAGGATAAGAACTGGTTTCTACAGCTGAAATCCAAGTCTCGGATGCATTGGTGTAAAACACGCCACCACTGGATTCTAGATCTGCAGCGACGTGTTCTCTGGAGAGTCAGATCCTGTTTCTCAGTCTGGGATCTGATGGATGAGTCTGATGCAGGAGAACAGAGAAAGCTGAACATATTTACAGAGGAAGAGATGATGGTGCACTGACGTCTGGTTTTCAGGACCAGGTTTCATCTGCAGGCAGAAGAACGGTGAGTCAATAACTGTCTGATGCAGGTTTTACAATAAAGAGAATGATTTGGTTAGCTTGTTTACTACATTTCCTTTTCCTTCACCTGAGGAACGACACGTTGGAGGAACAGGTGAGTCCATGTGGAGATCCAGTGGAGCAGGTGAGGCTGGGTTCTGTTCCTTTAACATGTACATCTGTCCACAGACACAGTGGCGTCATCAGGAGCATCAAGTAGAATCATTTTATTCAGTTTGTTCAACAGAAACTCTGGAGGTTCTTTCCTTCAACAGAAGACATCAAAGTGTTTTACAGAACATCTGGTTGAACACGGAGGAATATAAAAGACTAGAAGGTAAAATGACTTCAGAACAATTGAAACTTTCAATAAACAAACTTTCCTCTCACATCTGGCTGAGATATTCACTGAGGTTAACAAACGTCGGGTGTTTGATGTGACCGGAGATGCTGCAGATTTCATTCATGTTTACCTCTCAGTGTGAGGACGACAGGTCAGCTGGAACTGGAGTGGAGTTCCGTCTCAAATGAAACCTTTTAAAAAGGAAATCCTCTTCAGTGGGAAACTCGTCTGGATACAAACACAGCGAGTGTTTGTGTTTTGTTCCATAACAGATGTTGAGGCTTTAATAACGGCCTGCGTTAACTAATGATGCATATTGAGATAAATAGAAGAAGATTTTTAAATGATGACGGAGCGTTGCAGCTAAACTCCCATCTCCGGCTGCCAACCATATGTTCACTCACACTTTAAATGTAATATTGACTCAGTTGGGGTTTAGGAGAAGCACTGTGACTCGAGACCGCTCTCGAATGGAAAATGACTCGCTGATGTTTCATAATGAAAATTCAGTTGCATGTAGCGGCAGGCGAAGTGATTGATTCACTTGCAGATAGCTCACCTCTGTTTTCAATTTCACTCAATGTAATCATGGATATGAGCGTGCACGGCAGCTCCCCTCCCCACTCATTCCTTCCGCCTCATCTGTTCGACTCAAACTGCAACCAGCGGGAGACAGAATCATCCCATCAGACGGAGCCCAACGCATCACAAATCAATGCATATTCTCTCCACAGTAAAACTAATACACAGTTCAGAAGGCAAATGGAGTTACAGTGGGCTCATACATGCAGACAGAACTCTTAATCAAATGTGCTGAAGGACAACAGCGAGCATGTACTGCATGTACTGAGGAGTAATTCTATAACCTCAGATGAAATGGCTCTTCATCTGTATAAACCACTGAAAAGTATCTGTTAAATTCAATGTGTAAATATTGAATCTCAGGCTAGTTTTACTATTTTGATACAGAGTTTTTATTTATTTTGTGAATTCTAAGATGTAATAATAATAATAATAATAATAATAATAATAATAATAATAATAATAATAATCCTTATAAATAAAGCACTTTACAGATCCGACGAGGAGACCAAAGTGCTGCACAAGCGATAAAATCAACAAAAGAAGAACTCAATAAGTGCCCCAAAATAAAAAGACAGTTCTATATACATTAAGTACACAAAAAAAAATAAAATAAATAACTTATTGGTGAGTTTAACCAGATTCAAAGGCCATTTTAAAAAGATGTGTCTTTAAACTGTAACGAGAATAAAAGTTTATTCTTATTCCTTTTTTATTTTTCTGTGTCAAACTGTAAGTTCTCAAAAGCTTTTCTTCAGATGTTTGTAAGACTGAAAATCTATCAGAGGTCGAACTCATCAAACACCTGCTGCTGTTGTTCATCTGAGACGTCTTGCTCGGGTTTGTATAAACTTCTCCTAACAGGCAGCGAATCAGCCTC
>SSNP01000053.1:2555805-2703799 GCA_006937955.1 Pachypanchax playfairii
GACCAGACCAGACCGGACCAGACCGGACCAGACCAGACCAGACCAGACCAGACCAGACCAGACCAGACCAAACCAGACCAGACCAGACCAGACCAGACCAGACCGGACCAGCCCAGACCAGACCAGACCAGACCGGCCCGGACCGGACCGGACCGGACCAGACCGGACCAGACCAGACCAGACCAGCCCAGACCAAACCAGACCAGACCAGACCGGACCGGACCGGCCCAGACCAGACCAGACCAGACCCGACCAGACCGGACCAGCCCAGACCAGACCGGACCAGACCAGACCAGACCAGACCAGACCAGACCAGACCAGACCAGACCGGACCAGCCCAGACCAGACCAGACCAGACCGGACCAGACCGGACCAGACCAGACCAGACCAGACCAGACCAGACCAGACCAGACCAAACCAGACCAGACCAGACCAGACCAGACCAACCGGACCAGCCCAGACCAGACCAGACCAGACCGGACCGGACCGGACCGGACCGGACCAGACCAGACCAGACCAGACCAGACCAGATCAGACCAGACCGGATCTGACCAGACCAGACCAGACCAGACCAGACCAGACCAGACCAGACCAGACCAGACCAGACCAGACCAGACCAGACCAGACCAGACCAGACCAGACCAGACCAGACCAGATCTGACCAGACCAGACCAGACCAGACCAGACCAGACCAGCTTGACGGTTCCTTCAACCTTCTTTTTGTTTGTCTTGTTGGTTTGCAGCTCTGATAACTGATAATCACTCATGGCATCAAGGATCCGGCTTTCTTTAGACAATTATCTATAAATATTAAATCTTATTTATATTGTGTATTCTCCAGACATGGACCTACGATACTGCTGTACATTATCAGTTTTATGCCTTTCTCTTAGAACATCAGCTCCTGCTTTAATGACCATCATGTTTTTTGTTCAAAAATTAAATTTCCTGAGTTAGTCACCACACTGACTCTCCAGGCTGCTGCTGGCTGTCTGCCCACAAAGCACTCCAACTTTAATCACCTCCTGCTTTAAACAGTCCTCCTCACTTAACTTTCCATCAGCAGCTTCAGTTTCATAAACCTCTTCCTACTTTCAGGGTTGGAATCTTAATGTACTGTACAAAGTCCAAACTGAAGGAGACAACAAGGTTTCTAACTTCCCAAACATCCAGAGTACTACTGTTACCATCCTGGTTTGATCTGGTCTTAGAAATGAACCCGACCAGCGATTCACAGCACTGGAGGTGTTAGTGAAGCTCCAACGTTCACTACCAATGTTCACTACCAACGTTCACTACCCCCCCCCCTCGACTGTTAAAGTGCTTTCAGCTTTTAAGAACCACATTTAGAAGGTTGTCCAGTCATGTGTCTGACTGAGGAATATTGATTGGATACAATCGATTCAGAGTTTTAATGATACTAAATGTTGAAAGCTTTTATTTCCTAATTGCTGGATTACTGTAAAGCTCTTTTCACTGATATGAATCAGATATTAGTACATAATGTGTCATAGAGAAGCTCAACAGAAGTCTAAAAGAAGCAACAGTTTACCCTGATTTAGATCCCGTCCCACTGAAAAGCCGTTAGTTTTAGATTTATCTTGTAAAGTTTTACTGATTACTGCAGAAACACACCACATCAGGGCTATTCAAATCCAGGCCTCAAGGGCCAGTATCCTGCATGTTTTAGGTCTTTCCCTAATTCAACACACTGGAATCAAATAATGGCTCGTTAGCAGGCCTCTGCAGAACTTAGCCATGCTGAGGAGGAAGTTGGAAAATTTGAATCAGCTGGGTTGGATCAGAGACACATCTAAAACGTGTAGGGCACCGGGCCTTGAGGCCTGGATTTGAATAGCCCTGCACTACATGATAGATGATCTTCAGTCACGAGAAGAAGACAAAGGGAAACAGTTACATCATCACTGAAAAAGAACATCATACAGACAGTCAAACATGGTGGTGGTAGTATGATGGTCCGGGGCGTCGATGCCTTCAGGACACATCAGAACAAGAATCTGACTGAGTTTCAGTTGCAGGCTGTTCAAACTGGAAAACCCTCCAATGTGTGTGAAATAAAACTAAGAAGAAGAGCAGGACAGACACTCTGTTGTTCTCTGTTAACAGTGGAACAAGTTATTACATTTATGGGGTAATTACTTTTCACACAGGACAGGTCGGTTTGAAGTTTTATTCCTTTGATAAATACAACTGATGACTATATTTTCTATTTACTATCACTTTATATTTCTCTGATATAAAAAATCTAAACTTAAAAATGTAAATAATAAAAGCAAAAACAGAAGAATTCTGTAAGGGGTAAATATTTTTTTCCAGCTTGTAACATTCTGTTTTACATATAGACAACATGTCTTTACTATAAAATACAACTAAAGCCCTCAAACATCTTGTTGTTGAGATAAAAATCTAAATGTAAAATGGTTGAGGGATCAATAAAGAGTATAATTAGACCTTTTCTTCCTTCTTCCATCCCTCGTCTATGTAAACATCAAGCTTTTCTCTCTCTCATGTGGATCACAGGGATTCTAATTTATTCTGGTTTTGTGATTTCTGTGTTTGGGATGTTTTTATGTTTTGTGTTGGTTTTTTCTGTCTGAACATCTTAGTTCCTTGTTTGTCAGTAGATTTAGTTACTTGCTTATCTAGTGTTTAGCACATTTGGGTTTTCCCTTGATTACTCAGCTCTTCGTACCTGTTAGCTGTTAATAATTTATTAATCTCATCACTCAGTCACCTCCTTTAGTATTTTATTCCCCTGGTTCAGTTAAGTCAGTGAGTTTTCTGTTCTGTCTTTTTATATTGAAGTTCCTGTTGTTTTGATGTCGGTACCCAGTACTTACATCTTAGGTTCAGTCTCCTGCTATTGCAACACTGTGACAAAACATGAATCTTTGAATGCATATTTATGATGCGCTCATTAATATGATGTTCAATCTGGTAGTTTGAAAGTTAACATTGCATTTGTTTACATGTATTTGACATATTTCTTTTTAACGTATATTTAGATATAATTATTGTTTTATTCTAAGCCTGTCTGTCTAGAACATTTTGGGTTTTAGACTTTGTGCCAGGAAGGAAAAAATGTCTGAATGATCAGAGCTGTCTGATGTGATGCTTAACACCATAACACCTGATACAGGTGGAACTAGAATCTTTATAAACTCTACAGTTTGTGCACAAAATCTATTCCAACAAATAGATGTTTGATGCTGTTAATCAACCCCAGCCTTGTCGGCTTGTCTTACTGCGCACACGTCCTCAATCTGTTTAATGTTTCCTGCTGTTAAACTCAATCTTTAAACTGAGATCCAGGTGAGCGCTGCAGGTAAGATATTAACTAATCCATATCATCCACACAACCACATTTCATCCATCCAGTCAGTTTCCTTACCTTACCTGTTCAGGTTCAGGTTCAAGAGGTGTCTGTCCCCAGTGATAATTCATCCATCACAGGGAAAACATACTTCCAATAATCAAAGATCATCTCCTTCAGGTAGAAACTCTTTGAGTCAAAGTGTTAATTAGTTAACAGTTCAGTTGTTCCTTCTGAGAGAAAACAGAAACTTGTTGGCTTCAAGCCAAGTTTCAGTAAAAAAACGTAAAGCTGAATCACGTCTATGAAATGTTTTTTTTAGTAACGAGGAGTTGAGTTCATCTATATAAAAGTGGGCAGTTTTTCCAGGAGTTCTTAAATAAAACATAGAATAACAGTGATGATCCCTGGAAACTTGATGTGAGCCTGTCAGCTTCAACACACTGCACTAATTAGTGTGTATAATTATATAATCTACTGTATCAAAGGCTTTGTAAAGATCAAGACATAATGTTGGGTTCAGAACATTCAGTGTTAGAAGGAGGAGGAAGACTCGGGGAAGCTGAACTTGTTGACTTTCTCTCGCCATGTAGCTTTTCCTTTCTGGATTAAAAAAAAAAAAATTCTTATGAGAAAAAAAAGACAAACAACAAGTGAGAGAAAGCAGCAGAAGAACAGTGCCAACACCACCCACAAGCATTCTGCAGAAAGCTGGCAGCTTCATGTATTCACTGCAGCTCAACGCTCTGGCCCTGAATGGTGATAAAACCCAGACGGACACAGACACTTAACCACGTTTCACTGAAGATCTGCAGCCAACTCTCACATCAAAACAAAAAAATCCTGCTTAATTACACTTTAAAAAAAGAGAAACGTATAGAGAAGGATCATGGGTAAAAAAGTAAAAGTAGTAACAGAGAATAAGTGAAAATTTGAAAAAAGAGTGAGTGGTGAAGTGAGAACTTTAAAATGTGAGAGTGGAGCAGATGGTGGTTTATCTCTCCTCTGAAAATGGCATCACATTACTACCAAATTTAATCTAATCTCCACAGAACTGCGACAGATCCATTTGGATACGGCGTTAGAGAAGAGCCAGGGGCACGATGGGTGTTTTTATCACTGCAAAGGAGGATGTTGTTCCATTAATCTCCTCCTCTGGCAGCCCTCGACATCAGATTGGAGCCAGTGATCAGACAGTGCAACGGCAGCCGAGTGAAGAGAGCAGCTCCTCATGGCAGGAAGGAGAAGGAAGAGGAGGATTTTAAAAGAGATGAAAGCTCAAACCGTATGATGCAACTGAAACGCACCGCTGACCGAGTAAGGATTAACTTGCTTCCTGAGATATTTAGGAAAAATTAAAAACATATCAGCCTTCAAAACACATAGAAATACCTCAAAACTATGAAGAACTTTAATGCATAAAGTATGAAACTAACACCCGTCACTGCTGGAGACTAATTACAGACTCAGAATTGGAGAATAATTGTAAGACAGCAGATAAAGTTTCTGTTGCAGTTTCATTGGTGCGTACGCAGCACATGGATCATGTGCACATGGATCTGTTGCAGCTTCGTTGGAGATGGATCACGTGCACTTGGATCATGTTCCTCCTATTGTTTTTGAATTGTCCACAGAACCTTTTGTTGCTTCCAGCTTTTAAAAGATGGGTCGAGAAATTATTGTTTTTATTATTGTAATAAAACTACAACTAATACAACAATAACAACTACTAATAATAAGAAGAAAAATAAATTTAATCTCAGATTAAGTTGAAACCTTTAAATTTATGCAGCTAAAGTTCAGTAAATGTAAAAAATCAGTTTCACTGGAATTTTTTTTTTTCAAATAAAGTCTCAGAATAAACTCAGTCAAAATGAAAGGGATACAATATTTGCCATTTTTGGTGTTTGGAGCACTTTTTGCCATAAAAAAAATAATTGTTCTACTCTGAAAATTTGACACAAATTTAATGAAAATATTAATTAAAACTAATTATAATTAATAGTGTGTTTTGTTCTGCATTAAAAGCTTTAAAGATCAGGAAGCAGATTAAAAACAGAAATCAGTTTTTCCTGGAGAGTCACTCGCTCTGCAGGAGTAAATTGTTGGCTTTGACTGAAGTTTTGCATCGAGCAGTTTGCTGTTTGAAGTACAACAGGAATAATTAAAGATCTGTGCTGGAGGGAAAGCACAGACTGATAGGAGCAAATAAAGTTAGCTGTACAGGCAATCAAATTCATTAGCTGTATTTGCAGCTTAATACTGAGGCTATGTGTCTCTGCAAACAGAGATTGTTTGATATTGGAATCCAATATCCTGGGGGGGGTTCCCCTGTGTGAGGCAACAACTGAATATTTATATGCTCATGATCCAGAGTTAATGCAGCCTTTTGATGCCGAGATTTTAAAGACCCAACTGTTCCAACGACAGATAAGATTTATTTATAGTTAATTCAGAAAAAAAGTTTTCATGTTTCACAAAAGGTAAACAGCAAGTGCTGGTGAAGGTTTTTGGTCATCCAGGGCATGATGGGATCTAGTAGATGTGTTGCTTCGTATCTGAGAAGCTTCTTCAGTTTAGACTGAGAAGTGCAAAGTTTTTAAGCTGCGTGGGTTAAACAGAAAAAAGGACCTCAAGTTTCAACTTTCTCTGACTTATAATGCAGCAATGAATGTTTATTTCAGGCATGTGATCATCTCATCTCATTGGTAAACTCGTTAAACAAAAGAACTAAAGACCCAGAGGAGGAAGAGGTTTGATCTGCAGGCCAGATTACGCTCAGCTTAAAAACTAGAAATCCTGAACTTTGAACTAAAGAAGCTGCTTGAATGAGAAATGAAAATATCTTTAGGAACCAAGGATTAAAGGGGCTCTGCCATAAAAAACAAACATTTTTTAATAATATTTTAGGTCCACATGGTTTCGTACTGACAGTGAAAATTACACAATAACTTCTCTTTCTGTTTTTTTACTTAAACGAGGTGCAGGAATCAGCTGAGTTTAAACCACTGTGATGTCACACTGATTTTGCTCATTAGTATTTATCAGCTCATGCAGTTGAGACCACGCCTGCAAAGTTTATTCAGCTGTTCTTTAACAAACATGGCGGACCATCAGCTTTGTGCTGCACTCCAGCCAGACTTACACAATGCACATATTACTGAGAAATCCAGATTTGTGTGACAAATGGCTTCAGGGTCTATAACTTGGCTTTATGCAGGATGTTATTAGGTATGTCACTCAGACAGTCATAGCGCTGGGACGATACAGGAAGCTGTGCTCTCATAGGCTAGCTGTTAGCCAATCAGAGTCCAGCAAATTAGCATAATGAATATTAATGAGTACAGACCCAAATCCAGGTCAGTTTACAAGCAGTCAGATTACTCTGAGATTGAACAGCTGGAAGTAGTTTTTCCTAACGTTTTTAGATATCAAAATATTTCAAGTTACAGGTTAATACTTTTAGAAATAAGCACAAAGTCATGACATTAGTGTGAAAGGGCACCTTTAAATAAATGGTGAACTATGTAAAAACTAAATTTGCATCTGTGTTGCTTATGCCAAGAATTAGCTCTGTCCTTTAGTATTTTAAAAAATAATTTTCAGTTATTTGATAGCAGTGACTGACAAAAACGCTCAATCAGCTGTTTGTGAACAACCACTTAGAGATCCAGTTCTGTATATTTCAGCCGGGCTGTGTTTACGTCTTCAATTAAGCAAACAGCTTCTCAGAGCAGGGTTCATCTGAGAGCCAGTCACCTAAAACAACTCAAAGGCCAGACAAGTAAAACACCTTATTACCTTGAAACCATTTAATTTGTTACCTTTTCTAACAAACAGCATTCGTGTTTCTACACATACACGTACCGACACCGAGGCTGCTCATTATTAAAGAGGTTGATGTGAGCTGGAAATAAAAACTAAATCACTTATGGGTGGTTATTGATTGAAAATTGAATTAAAAAATAACATGAGCTCATAGAAACACCAGAGAATAAATTTAATAAACTTGATACAGTCTGTTTGGGTTTTTGATTTTTTTTATGTTACTGAGATATTTTTCAGTTTAAAAAAAAACTGGATATTCTGTTATTATCCAGTTGTCAGTCTAATACAGCATAATGGGGTGATTTTATAAAACCACCTATAAACTCTAACTAGAACTGCTGCAGATTCTGGCTGAAATAAGAAAAATCTGTTTTGAAAATTCTCTTCTTCTGACAATAAAAAGGAAACGGTGCAGAGTAGATTCAGGAGTTCAAACTAAAAACATCAGAAAAGTGACTTTTAATCTATCACATGAAAAACAAAGAAATAAATCTGTTTAAGTTTAAATTATAGATGTATGTAGAGTTAAAGGTCTGAGAGAATATACATGAGAGAGACGACAAGAATCTGGAAATGGATTTTAACTCACAGCAAAGTTAACATTAAATGAAATTAGTTACAGTAATCAATTTAAAGGCCCAAACATTTTCAGATAAAAAATCAAATAAATATATTATTTTTATTCAAAAAAAGAAAGTTTTTAATGGAACAAGCATACATTTTGGTAAAGGACATACAGCAGGAGAATCTGACAGCAAACACTGAACCAGACTCGGAGGTTCTGTGGATGTAGATCGCTGCAACGAGAACCAGGTGTGTGATTACAGATGAACAGCAGGTGTGAAGGATCAACAAGAGAAACTCAAAACAAGCCTGTCAGTGAAAAAAATATTATCACCAAAATAAAACATCTGATGGAAACAGAAAGGCAAAGGAAGAGCTACAACACAAACTTTAATAAACAAAATTACATTAATTATTTCAGAAAAAACAAGAAAAATAAGAAAAACACTATAACTAAATACTGAGAATCGACATAAAGGGGAAAGACCATGACCATGAGAAAATAAAGAATATTGTGAAGAAACCATAACTGGACATGATGAACAAGGAAGGTCAAGCTGTGTAAATAAAGACATTTGTTACATAATCAATCCTTAAACTGAAAACAAAGACACAGACAAACATGGAATAATAATCTCTGAGGCAGATAAACAAATGACACATGACCATGAGCCCTGAATGATGACACGCCATCTCAACATCTTAATTGTTCAGTTATTACCGTTCTGATCAGATGAAATCTTATCAGCTTTCTGCTCGTCTCTGCAGCAGAGACAGAAAGCTGGAGGCGCTCGGCTATCGACTGCCTGCGCCATGGATCTGATGCGTATTAATGGTGTCATTAATCACAGCATTAGTTATAGAATACTAATGCATCAAAATACATGCAGTGTACACACAGAGGGAGTTCAGCCCAGAGGGAGCAGAGACCTGCACATACCTGCACATGAGCTGCAGCAGTAAAAGTAACCGAGTCTGATGTAACGCCATGAAACCAGAGCAGAGCGTTCACATGCAAATGAGTCGAAAAGTGAGAAAAATATTCTGAGAGGAAGTTTGAATTGAGAAAACTCAGCAGAAAAAGTGTTTATTCATATTTATGTGGTTTTTATTTTGAAATTCTGAGGCAGCATTTTTCAACCTGTGGATCTAAAAGTTACACAAAATAATGCAAATGTTTTCGAAATGACAAATTCTGTAGAACTTCTATGTTACCAGTTTGTAAAGACACATATGGAGAAGAATCACTGATCAGTAGTGCTGCAATATACCCAAATAATCAGTAGATAAAACAGGATGAAGACGTTTAGTTTGTGTCACTAAGTCAATACGATGGCTCATAGATCGCCTCGTCAGTCAAAGGTAATCCCTCCACAGGTCACATGACTCTTCCTTTACACATTAATTAAACTCAACTTGATCAGTTTTAGATCATTTTACACCAAACACAGCATCACCACCATCATGTGACTCTTCATTGCTTTCACTTGACCTGCATCCATCCATAAACTACTAAATATGCTGTTTCATTAGGATTTATTCTCCTCTGAGGGGTTTGGCTGTGAAATGCTTGATGTTTAGTTTGGCAGCAACAAAACACAGAGAATAATGTCCACACAGCTGCCAGGTTAGAAATGTTTCACACTGAGAAAATCAAAGTATCTCTGTTCTCGCACACATAGCCGCCTCCCTTCCCTTCACACACGGTCTCAAGGTTAAATCCTCTAAACTCTGTAGGTTTTACACACACAATGAAAATCTGCCTTCTGAACCCCAAAATAACTGTTCATGGTTTGTTCCAAAACTAATTTACAGGCTTGTTTTTTTTTTTCAACATTTCACTATGTTGATGCTGAATTTCTAAACCTTGAGCGCCGACATGGATCAGATTGGAATAATTTAGAGTTTTTGTTTCACCATCACCGTCACGTTTCTCAAGTCTTATGTTATGTTTGCTTTATATTAACTCTTTTGTTCCTCTTTTTCTTTATCAGAGTTTCTGCTACTTTTATTTCTGGGATGTTTTCAGATGATATTTATTTAGTCACGTTACTTCACCTCCAGCTATTATTCAGATTTTTTTTTAGTTGTTGTCTTATTCTCTGTTCTGGATTTTTTTTTAAACTAAACTTTCAGCAGTTGGTCTTTTATCTTAATCAGGGTTTTTATTCTTCAGTCTTGTGAATGTTTTCTCATGTGTCGTTGCTTCTTTATTCAGTTAGAAACATTTTTTTTCCACAACGTTTTTTTTTTTTGCTCCGGCTGCATTTGGTTAAATTCTCCTCTGGTTTATTCATCGCTCCGTCCTGATTCTGCCTTTCAGTTTATTCATTTAAACTGATTCATGTATCTGTCACCATGTCACATCTGCTCCCTCTGGTTCACACTCACGCTCCACTCACTCGTCAGGCCTCATACAGCTCACCTGTGCCAGGTAATCAGCCTTCATGTTGTTCACCTGCCCAGAGCTGCTTATATATGCAGCTCTGTCACGTCCTCACACTTTGTTTACCTTCAAATCAAATCGAGTCGAGGCTCCATAATTAGTTTTTTTTGCTTTGTCAATTTTAATTATTTAAAACATGTTTTTGGATTTACCTGTCTGCTGCCTGCAGTTGGGTCAAACACTGCAGTCACACTTCTAGTACATGACAATCAGTAAAAGATGAATTCAGATTTTTAAATGAACGTTTTAAACAATGAAACATGTCTTACCTGGCTACAGGGGATGACATGGAACGAGGGAGGTCTTCGTTCTCAGTTTGTCATTATATATAAGTCACAAAGGTTTCAGCATTTTCAGCACATTTACCAACTTTATCCCTTTAGCATATTGTCTATTGGCACTGAAGCAACTCTTTTATGTCCGTACGTTTTAAAATGTGTGTTTTTGTCTCGCTCCTGGATCTAAACAAGGCCTCTGTGGTAAATGTGCCAACGGATGTGTTTCAGACTCCGACTACGTCTCTGCTGTTACTGATATGAAAGAAATATCGCTGCGTACCTCTTTGAAAACAATTCCTGAAGACATTCTTCTGTCTGCCATATTTCTGTGACATCAGAACGTGTGACATAAAATAACCCAAAAATACGATGAATAACGTGAAAGCAGCTCAGTTTAATTTTCTTTCTTCCCACATCAACTCAAACAACCCTCTAATCTGCAGGTGTTGTAGAGATCTTACGCTACATTAAATAAAATACCTCAAATATTCCAAAGCTATTTTTAACAAGTGAATCCAGATCAACCTGCAAAATCACTGATAAAAGAAAATACAGGTGATAAATATAACGAAGGTTAATAACCCGGTTTACTTTGTACCGTTTGGACATTTTTTTTAATTTAGACAGAAATAATGAATTTAAACACTAAATGTTCACATGCTGACAGAATTCATGTTACAGGACAAATTAAAGTGTGTTGGGCCTTTTCTATTTTATCCTCATAACAAACTGAATATATTTTTGGATCAGATCTAGTTAAGTGTGGTAGGATGGAGTTGTGTGTGTATATGTTTGAGTCTGCGCTGGTTTATTCTCACTGTGTGATGTGTTGTAATGAGACAGCTAAACCACCATTCCATATCTGTATCTCACATCTCAGAGACATGAGGAGGAGCTGAAAGGAGGCACAAGATCTCATTCTTGAATCAGCCAGGTTGCTGCCACTCACCGCCTCCCTCCTCTCAGATCTGAGGAGCAGAGGTTTTAAAATGGTAATCCTGTCGACCTTGAAACCCTGAGGCGCTAGCTGAGTTAGCAAAGCACACCTCTCCTGAGCTTCCTGTCACTCAAATATCAAATAAACCTTCTCAAATACCTCTGCAAACCTCCCTGCCAACGATCCCAAAGCACAAGCGTACACATGTAGAGAACACTTATATGCAACAGAACATTGCATCAATCTTCCCTTCAGCAGTCTGCAGCAGAAACCTGCAGGGCAACGAAAACACACTTTAACCAACACACATTTACTCAGGTGTGCTCTATTTGCACTAGTTTCATTTGATCTGGAGAAGAATTAATGAAGCGAGCAACAAATTCTTCACCTGTAACGAGCTGCACTGTTAAGTTTAACAAACAAACACTATTGGAGGTTAATGTCTCATTTTATGATGCAACAAATGTCCAAAGATCCAGATTTCACAGTGAAGACAATCCTAAAATTATACAAAGGATGTTTGTCATTTGGGGATAATTGTTCATGTTCATGTGATTAACATCACACTAACTGTACTGGAAGTCGGGCTGGACTCAGGAGGAAGCAGTTATTCTTTATTTATACTGTATAATTTACAGTCTCAGTCCAGAGCAGATACTCTGTTTGATTAAAGTTCCACTGGAAATGTCAGTTGACGAAGCTGATTCATCGCTTATTTTTATTTTCAGCGTGACAAATGATAAAAGAGTCCAATCGAACTGTAATGTGTGAGTGCAAAGGTTTTAGTTTCTTCACAGCGCCTGATTAAAGCCCCGAAGCTGTTTGAGTAACTGTCAGACAGGGAATGAGCTTCTGAGAGGATGTGCTGGTGTTGCCTTCAAATCCCAGAAGGCTTCTCCCTCTGGGATGGAAGGACTCCTTTGTCTGAGTCCCAGGGTTAACGGCTTTAGTTCTGTCATCGACTGCTTACAAAGCTTCTCTCCCTGTGGAGAAGCACATGCCCGGTACCAGGCTCAGAAAGTCCCGCTGGGCTGGGAGTTCCCACAGAGTTCTGGTCATAAATCCCACCACATTTTCCTGCAGTGTGCAGGTGAGGAGGGGGGAGGGGGTGGGTGGGGGAGTTCAAAGAGGCCAGACTAATCCAATGCCAGAAGTAAATATGAGGACAGAAGGAAGTCTTGATGCATGGCTGAGGTAGACATGAGGTCTGGTGAAATGGTCTGGCTGGCACAAGAACTGACAACAGTCCACTCCCTGATTAATGACAATAACCTTCATCATTTCAAATCCATAACTTACTGCTCCGCCTCCTCTAAATGTACTGAGAAGGAATTTATACCATCATCATTATCCTTTTAGATGATGGAATCTCTTCAGACAATGAGCAGTTTTTCACAAGGACCTTCGTGCTGCATTACCAGGCTTGAATTTTAAACCAGTAATAATTTGAGGTGCTTAAATCTGAAGTACACGAATGAAATCTCACATGAGTCTAGAAGAAAAGACTCGACTCAACGTACAGGTTCAAAAAATACGTTTAAATTAACTGTGAATTATCACTTTCTTTTTGTTTATATCTTGATTAAAAGCTTAATTGTAGTTAGTCATAATTAATCAACCAGCTTTATTATCAGAGGTGCACATAAGCGGTCCGCAGGTACGCATGCTCACTCAAAATGTAAAAGGCATACCAGATGAAACCTAACATTGGGTTGGCTGAGCGGTAATCTGAGGCGGTTCATGATCAAATCAGTGAAGAGTCCCACTGACTTCAGTTGTTTGTTTTTGTTTGACTGACATGTTTCTCAGCCAGAGCCGAGGTTCCAGCTGACTGCTGATCAGCTGACTTGTATTTATTCAGTAAATTTGAAGCTGGTCCATCAGGGTTCCTGGTTTATAAACCCCAGTGAAATAAATGATCCTAAAAGATTAATGAACGAGTTTAGTCTGAACTTGAAGATCATCTATTATGATCTATTATGGGGGCGGCGTAGTCTAGCTGTAGGGTGATTCGCCCTTCATTTGTAAGATGGCGGGTTCGATCCCCGGTGCTGGCAAGCTACGTCGAAGTATCACTGGGCGAAATACTGAACCCGCCGCTGCTTCGGGGCGGCCATAGTCTGTCGGGAAGGAGGTCACCCTCCAATCAGGAAACCGGAGCTTGATCCCGTGTCCCGATAAGAGGCTACGTGTCGAAGTGTCCTTGGGCAAGATACCGAACCCCGAAACTGCCCCCTGGGCGCTGTTCAATATGGCTGCCCTCTGCTCCTCACCTCTGGATGGGTCAAATGCAGAAACAAATTTCCTCACGAGGGATTAATATAGGAAATAAAAAAAATAAAATAAAATCTCAACTGATCCATCAGAAGCCGACTCAGTCAGAGGTCCAATAGGTTGGATACCTGCACCAATCAGAACCAGGTGTCATAGTCAGGGTTTAGTTGTTTGTTTTTATCTTCTTCTACTTGTTTGTTATTTGTCACACTTTTTCATCATCCTGTTGATTCCCCAGATGTTTCCACTCACTCACCTTCTGCATAAATACATCCTTCCTTCTGATGTCACACCCTCCTGTTAACCTGGTCATGTCACTTCCTGCTCCTCATGCTTCCTGTTGGGTTACAATCGCAGCTATAGGTGGGTTTTATTTTCCTCATCAGCTTTTTGTTTTTAAGGTGGTTTTAATATGATCTTCATGCTTTCGAGTCGTGTCTCCATCTGATTATTTTTCATCCTGACGACACTAGATTAAACAGCTTAACAGATCAGAATACATTTATAATTAGACAAATATACAAACATCAGCTGAAGTTTATCTTGATAATTTTACTTTAAGATAAAGTTCTATATATGATATTGTGCATGTTAGTTGTATTTTGTAATAATGCAGATGTATAGAGACTTTTAGAAATAACAACTTATTTGATTATTTTATGTTAATAATTATCCTTGTGATGTCCTCTTAAATCTCTTTATTCTAACTGGTAAATTTATTTTATTCCTCTCAGACCTTTTTTTAAATCTAGAGAGTGATGTAATTAATTACATCCTGGTCATCAGTACTTCAATCATGTAGATTAACTCTTCTTCAGATCTTCTTCCACATCATCATATTAGACTGTTTATATTGACAGTAACAAAGAACACAATGACAGAAACAGTTTAATTATAATTAATGATATTCAGGTCAGATTGCTGCTGTAAACTGTTTCTAATGTTTTACTGTGTATTTTAACATAAATGTATTTTTACTAAACTTGAGTTTGTATTTTAGTTTTTAGTCCTTGTCTAACTGTAACTGTTCACCTTTAACATGGTGCAGGTGCACGTGCATGTGCACGTGCAGGGATTGCTGGCTGACTTAACACTTACAAATTGAACATCTTAATAACTGAGCTGTCGATAAAGTTTACTCTTGTTTTAGTTACAGCTGTGACCCCGTTTGGAATCATAGTAATGTCTCATGTGATATTACTTGATAGATATAAGTTTTCCATGTTGATCTTGTTGTGGAGGGTGATGTCTGAGTGGAGGCGTTTTAATCAAAGTGACAAGTTGTTTCTATAATGACTGCTGGAGATCAGCACCAGATGGATGCTTTTAATTTCTCCGAATTCTATAAATGTAAAATTATTTGTTTTTGTTCTGTTTGTGACTGCAGACCTTAAAACATTCTGAGGATAATGTAGTTCTTATTTAGTTCATGTAGAAAACATTCAGTCAGCCTCTAGATCGATTAGTCTGTGTGTAAGTTTATCAAACAGGTGATGAGAGTTTAAAAAGTTCATATAGCTAATTGTTGCATCACCGACTCAGAACTGGAGACTTTGTGTATCTAATAGACGCCGATAACTCTGTCAAAAAATGTAGTTATGTGATGGCGTGGAGACGAGAACTGCTGGGCTTATTACCCAGGCGTGCCCGGAGGCACAATAAAATTGCAGATATCTCAAAATGTCAGAACATGATTGTGTCTGAGCAATTTGTGTGAAATTGGTTTTGAGTCCAATAATAAAGAAACAATCTTGGTTATTTGCAGACATTTTATCGTGATAAAGGTCACAGCTGCAGCTTTAAAACGTCATCCAGCTGCAGTGGAGTAAAACAATGAGTTTGGAGTTAGACACCACAGCAGCCCTGAATAAAACATCTGCACATGACTGCATGGCTTCTCATTTCACCCATGGTGGACTCGTCTCACAGCAGCGACTTACACTCATTATCCTACAGAAGATAAGACACTAATGCAATGCTTTGTTTCATGTTGTTCTAATGTGGAGGAATCTAATTTACAACCAGGACTTTTCAATAAAGGGAGGAAACAATCGCTTCTCCAAGGCGCTGCAGATTCCTAATGACCAAAAACAGTAGATGTTTAGAATTCAGCAGGATTATTAAAAAATCCTCCAAACATGACTGAGTTTGGGGAAGAAAGAAGCAGCAGGGACAAAAACCCAAGATGGAGGCAAAACATTCAGAAGAGGTAGTTACAGTATATAGGAGGATAAGAGAAACACAATTATTCCTGCCTGAACTGTTTCCACTAATACAGCTTGAGTTTTCAATTCATCCATTAATCACATAATCTGCTGCACAGTTCGGATGTTCTTCAAATGTTCTGACTCATATTACCTTCAGATTTTGGCTGAAACAGCATCATCTGACCTGCTGATTCAGAAACATCCAGGTAAAGTTTTATTTTAGACGATGAGTCATGCTAAATGTTAAACTGGAACTGAACAGCAGGTATTAATGTTTTTTGGACACATTTCCTGAAGACATCCTCCAGATGGACACTGTGTTGCATTAAAAATGACTATAACCTACAAATTAGCTAACACTGCACACCCAGGACACACATCCATCATATGGTCTTTAAAATCTACAGATCACGTTGAAACCCGTCCAGTACTTTAAATTATTTCAGCCTCTCTGTTTTGCTTTTGCATCACTGGACTGGACGCTGCAGAGTCATGCGATCCCCTCAGCTGCTGAACGTTGTGTTTAAAAATAGACAGGTTACACACTCAGCATCTTTTAAATGTCTTTTTACAATCCTTTTTCAAATAGGAGAGTTCATGAATATTTAATATGTTTCTGGGTTTTATCCTCTTGCTCTTCTCACAATATATTTTTAACTTCAAGCCATCCCCAGGTGTTTTATGTCTTTCACTTTTATTAGCACTTGTTTTTGCTGCAAAGCACTAAGGAACTTTATGAGAATGGCAAAAAATTACAACCGAACTATAAAACCTTTTTGTTTCTCGTTACATTGAGGTAGGTCTTCCTTTTTTTCTTCTCTTGTCATCCAGAGGCTGGATTTGAACCTGTTTCTGTGACAGACCCTTAACTACAGATTAAACATCAGCTGAAAGGTCAATCTGAAGATCTCCAAGGACGCTACCACTTCTGGCGGGAAGCCATGCACGTTAATTCCTGGTAACGTGGTTATAATGTATCGGATTTTCCAGAAATGGAGCAGGTAATGGCCCGTGGTGCTTTAGGTGCTCTTCAACAAGACTTTTTTGATGTAATTTATACTGTACACAGAAGGGTTGGAACTAGGTGGAGGACTGCTTTGTGTCAGGCCTTTATGTGTCTGGATGTGTTTGAAATGTGAGCTGAAATCAATCCATCAAGGAATTCAAACAACATGTGATTGGTTCTTCCATGAACTCCTGACACGATCCTGAAAGGAAACACAGACTGTATGAGTCATGTTATAAATGCAGATTAGATACAGATTATAAACCAAGTATCTGTGAAGTTTAAGATTGAAGGAGATTGTAGCTGAACGTGAATCATTCTGATATAGCGTGAGCCTGAAAAGGAGGAAACAAGCTAACAAATATAAACAGCTGATAAAAACTAACTGTTACCAGTNCAAGGTTTTCACACACTGTTGCTGGTATTTTGGCCCATTCCTCCATGCAGATCTCCTCTAGAGCAGTGATGTTTTGGGGCTGACGCTGGGCAACACGGACTTTCAACTCCCTCCAGAGATTTTCTATGGGGTTGAGATCTGGAGACTGGCTAGGCCACTCCAGGACCTTGAAATGCTTCTTACGAAGCCACTCCTTCGTTGCCCGGGCGGTGTGTTTGGGATCATTGTCATGCTGAAAGACCCAGCCACGTCTCATTTTCAATGCCCTTGCTGATGGAAGGAGGTTTTCACTCAAAATCTTACGATACATGGCCCCATTCATTCTTTCCTTTACACGGATCAGTCGTCCTGGTCCCCTTGCAGAAAAACAGCCCCAAAGCATGATGTTTCCACCCCCATGCTTTACAGTAGGTATGGTGTTCTTTGGATCCAACTCAGCATTCTTTCCCCTCCAAACACGACAAGTTGAGTTTCTACCAAAAAGTTCTATTTTGGTTTCATCTGACCATATGATGTTCTCCCAATCCTCTTCTGGATCATCCAAATGCTCTCTAGCAAACCGCAGACGGGCCTGGACGTGTCCTGGCTTCAGCAGGGGGACACGTCTGGCACTGCAGGATTTGAGTCCCTGGCGGCGTAGTGTGTTACTGATGGTAGCCTTTGTTACTTTGGTCCCAGCTCTCTGCAGGTCATTCACTAGGTCCCTCCGTGTGGTTCTGGGATTTTTGCTCACCGTTCTTGTGATCATTTTGACCCCACGGGGTGAGATCTTGCGTGGAGCCCCAGATCGAGGGAGATTATCAGTGGTCTTGTATGTCTTCCATTTTCTAATAATTGCTCCCACAGTTGATTTCTTCACACCAAGCTGCTTACCTATTGCAGATTCAGTCTTCCCAGCCTGGTGAAGGTCTACAATTTTGTTTCTGGTGTCCTTTGACAGCTCTTTGGTCTTGGCCATAGTGGAGTTTGGAGCGTGACTGTTTGAGGTTGTGGACAGGTGTCTTTTATACTGATAACGAGTTCACACAGGTGCCATTAATACAGGTAACGAGTGGAGGACCGAGGAGCCTCTTAAAGAAGTTACAGGTCTGTGAAAGCCAGAAATCTTACTTGTTTGTAGGTGACCAAATACTTATTTTCCACCATAATTTGCAAATAAATTCTTTAAAAATCAGACAATGTGATTTTCTGGATTTTTTTTCCTCATTTTGTCTCTCATAGTTGAGGTATACCTATGATGAAAATTACAGGCCTCTCTGATCTTTTTAAGTGGGAGAACTTACACAATTGGTGGCTGACTAAATACTTTTTTGCCCCACTGTAAATATTAGTATATTACAATATAAAGTGATGTAAATAATTGGGTCTGCTTTTATAGTAAAACTGGGTCGTGTGAGTCTGTGTTCAGTAAATTGAATGTAAAAGTTTCAAGTGCATAATTTCTTTTTTTCTGATACATCCTGCTTCTTCGTTTCCTCCTTTACTCAAACCTTCCTGCTGGGGAAATACATTTCATCAAACAGGTTATATGCATTTTAAAATATCGTCCTCGTTTCCCAAAATTTCACGGGATCAGTTTGACAAATCAGCCTCAGGAGGTCAGACTCATCACAAAGCTCATTTCTTTCAGAAATCCTAAAATGCTGAGGAGCTGCTGAACTTTGGGTTTAGATTTGCTTTTAGTCGGTAAGTTTAAATATTGAAACATCTCTGCTGTAAAGGAACTACCAAACCCTGCGAGTGATCATTTTATCCACTTAAAACTATATTTGCTGAATTTAAAAAGAACTTTCTCCAGATAATCCAGTGTCAGAGGTTGGTGTAGTTCCCCAGGAGGGATTCTCTTAACCTTCATGACTTCTTCTCTTCAGAGTTGCAGAAGGTGAAGTTCTTAAAAATCTGCAAAGCTTTTGGGTCGTATCTGATCAAACAATCTGATCAGAGCATCAAGCTGTGATTAGTTTTCCCTGAGCTGTACATGAAGGACCATTCACCAGGTTTGTTCTCATTAAGTCAACAGTAACTGAAATGGATTTTTAATGAAGGTTAGAAACAAACATGAAGATGAGTTCGACCCTGATTCAGCTGAGAGTCGTGTCAATCATCAGTCCTCATGTTAAAGGTAAACAAGGTTTAACTTTTCAGACAAATTTCATTATTTCTAATTATTTTTATAGTTAATATATTAATTTATATTTTGAGTATATCCTGTTTCTAATTTGTTATATGATAAAATTTGAGTTTCTTTGCTTTCCATCAGTGTTTAAAAGCTTCCTCTCTCTCTCTCTCTCTCTCTCTCTCTCTCTCTCTCTCTCTCGCTCATGTGAATATTTAAAGAAGCTGAAAACACAGATCTGCTGATGTTAGTCGTCTCTTGTGTGAAATCTGTTTTCCTTCCATTTAAACTCTCATTAGCTGTTCTGTGTTCTGACTTCACGCTGACGAGTAAACTGTTTTGTTTTGGGTTTTTCTGTTTTATTTGAAGCAGACGATGCTGATGAGAACTCTTGAGGAACAGAAGCAATCATCCTCTTTTCACCGGAAGCATTTTTCATCCCTCCACTGAGTCGACTCCCATCACACCAGTCCGACAAACACCATTAGGTTCCGTTTGTGATTCACAGCACAGGTTCAGGTCTGGGTGGGAAGTCATTAAACTGTAGCAATTAAAAGGAGAAGTTTAATCAGCTAAACAGGCTCACAAACGAGATGTCAATGCTTTGTTCAGCTGAGGGTTACATCCAACGTCCAGAACAAAGAATCTCTTCTCTGATTTAGAAGTTAATTTGCACATAATAATTAACATTAATTAGTTGAACTTAACTTTTTAATTTATCAACATTTTAATTTCAGAGAATGAAGATGTTCTACTTAATCTCTGCATTTAAAAGGTTGGTTGAATCAGTGCTGTGACACCACAAAGCAAATGAGATTTTCAAAGACATTTAGCAATCTGAACATAGAGAGAGAGACCAGCAGGAAGTTTATCTCAGTTCAAGGTTTGATGTGCTTCATCATCATCAACCTGAATACATCAGACAGCAGCTGCACACTAAGCTAATAAATGTAGCAAATCAATCATTATCACCTCCAACAAAGCAAAATTTACAGTGACTCAGACCAAACTTCTCCCTTTTTTATATAAATGAATAGAAAATTGATGGCAGCACAAGGTCAATCACTCAGGATCGCCTGCTTTGAGATCCCTCAGCTCTGCAGGCAACACAAAGGCTCTGCTCACACTGATTAATACACTCTGACATCAGACAATTAAAAGGTTTGCAGACAGAAACCTGAAAATGCACGAAACACCCTTCACCTTGAGACAGATTAAACTGGAATGAAATGTTGGACAGAAAATGTACGTCCAATGAAACCGTTCCCAGAAACATCTTTACAAATTGGTTCTTTGCAGACTGGACGATGAGATAAAGACCTGAATATAGAAAGAAATTTGCAGAGATGAATGAGACAAAAGGTCGTTATAATGACTGGCAGGCAGGTGTGTCAGGTTAAAACCATGTGTTTGGTGTTTAACTGTACAGATGTGTTTCATCTGCAGGGAATGTTCTCAATCTGGGATTTTGGGAGAGTTTTTGTCTGAGTAGGTTACTCAGGAAAACAGCAGTTCTTATTTGACTGCTCAGGTACTCGTCATGTAGAAGACTGTGCTGTGGTTGATGTTTTATTTGTGTGAACACACTGAGTAAAGAATCTGTGGAATAATTTCCCAAAATGTCTCAGGAGTTCAGAGGAAACACAGAAAGTTTAGATCTGAAACACTGATGTGAAGAAGTTCCTTCCAGTTTCCTGCTTGTTCTGTCTGGTTTATTTTATCGATGATCATCAAAACATGATGAAACATGAGAAAAGAGATGATGTGATTTAAACCCTGTCTGGTCCTCGTCTGCAGCCTAAAGGCATCTAAACACAAAACACACTGATACAAACCCTGAAAGAAAAGTAGACACGAGTTCCTCATTCAGACAGCAAATCTACCACCGATTCTGTTTGTTCAGGTCATCTGGTGAGGGGCGGGGTTACACCTGGACAGGTTACCAGTCCATCAGAGGACAACATGGGGACACACAGACACACCAAGGACCAGTTTAGAGTTATTCAACCTGTCATGGTTTAAGTCTGTGTGAGAAACTACACATACATACAAACTCCACACAGAAACGTGTTCCAGGAGTTGAACCCAGGATCCTATCGTTGCTAGGCAACAGTGCTACCAACTGTACCATCATGGAGCTTCTATTCAAATACAAACATTCTCAAACAATTAAAATGTTAACTACTGCTAAGTGATGACCCGAAACAAAAACCAAGACGACTAAAAGTTTGTATTTATTGAAGGTTTCTGTGTTTTTCTGTTCTGGAGGTTCTCAAAATATATTTAGAGGAAGAGAAACATCATGAATTATTTTGAAAACAAGTCAAATGTTCAGAATTTGATAATCAGAACTCACTCTCTTTGATGAAGTCTGTTCTTTGTGTAGATTTAATTAATTTATTCCAGTTTAAAGGACACAAACCTGGTGACATCTGACTGACAGTAAACAAACAACAAACAAAACACTGCAGCCAAAAATCCCCAAACAGCAGGTCGGTCCCTCTTAACTGGAACTTCCTGTTAAACAATGTTAAAATAACAATGTTTTATATATGATTAAAGCTATAATGAAACTATGGGATTCCTCAGGGTCATCAACTAAATCTCAAGCTTTTTTTTGATAATTCAAACAAAATATTCAGTATAAGTTTTTCCAGTTTGTAAACTTTTGTGTGACACAAAGACTGACGTGCTTCACCTCAGCTGAACACAGACAGCAGCAGAAAGAAATTAACCGTTTCCATTTGAGTTACAGTTTACCTGATGATTAACACTGAACTCATTTATCGTCTTTACAGAAAGTTCAGGCTGGAGTCTCAGAGCTGCAGCCCTTCTGCTGTAACTCCTTCAGATAAAAGACTTCATGTAGTTCAAGCAGGTTCACGACGCCGAACAAAAGCACCAGAAACACGAGGAGCAACGACAAAATGAAAATAAGAGTCAAAGGCACCCAAAGCCACAGAGAGACAAAAAAACATGTCAGAAAAGATCAAAAGGAGCCTGCAGAGAGCTCGTAATACAGACGCACTTACCAATAATTTTCTCATTATTCTCCATGTGACCCACAAGGTGACTGAACACATAATAATGGGATACTGCATCTGTGTTTTGGTGCAGATGCAGTCTGCTGCGAGTCACACATTTCCCCAGAGGTTCACAAACTTTAGAAAGAGTTACGATCGACTCGTGAAGACACATCTCGCCTTTTATTGCTCTGCTTCACAGCTGCTGCTGAGTCCTATCAGAGATATTAAAAAGTGCATAAAAAATATGCTGCAATCAAACACTGCAAAACTTCAGCAACTCTCTGACATGCTGGGATTTATGTTTCTGTTATGGCTGTCCTGATTTTCACTTCCTGTCATCTAGATTTTTGTTTCTAATTAACAAAATGCCGAGCCTGGATTCCCCCTCATTTTATATATTAAACAGTTTTCTTAATGCTTCTGTGCACAGCAGCAAATAGCTAAATAAACCCTGGATGAAACATGAACTCTGTCCTGAAAGAAAGATGAGTCCATGTGAAGCAGCAAGCAAGAAAACGTGTGTATAGCTAAAAAAAGAGTTGTCAAGGTCAACCACTCGGAGAGTTTGTGCTGGTTTCTTCGTCTCCTCGTTACGCCGCAGGCTTCATTAGCTGCCTGATTGGCTTTGAGTTCAGCCCCTTGATGAATCTGTTTTGTTTCACACGGTCATTATCAGCTGCAGTGGCCATCAGTGGGTCACACACACACACATAAACACCTTCACACACCCACAAAGCTGCAAAAAACACTTTATAGCCCACTGTAATACAGGATCAATCTAATGGACAATGACAGCACTAAGCAGAGGCTCTGTTTTGGTTGGTTTTTGATGTAAATTAGAGATCACTGTCTGATAAAGTCTGACCACACACACACACACACACACACAGTCTCAGATCGAGAAGAGCTTTCGAGGCTGCAGACGTGTGAGCCTGAGATTTTAATTGGACGTGAACACTGGTGGGATGACGACTTTAAATCTGAGTAGTTGTGGGTAGAGGTCGAGGCGGCGGCGATGTGTCAGCTCCTCGGGATGAAGAGCGCCTTCTTCCTACAGTTTAATGAAATTTGTTTGCATCCGTCACATAAACCCCGTCGCAGTGAAAACACAATGACATTTTAGGTTGATAGAAACTAAAAACACTCACATTCATTTTCCCTGACAGACGGCTGGTTTGGGATTTGTTTGTTGTTTATTTTTACAGGAACAAACACTTTCTACATTTTGCATTTTTAAATATTTCTTTAGTCCTTACAGGTTTGGGGTCACCTGAAAGCTTTATTCATAAACAAACAGGAAGTCATTAGGAGGTTCACTGACACAGCAGCCTGACAGTTCAGACTGTTTGTTCATTTTATTTTTGTCATCCTGCCAACGTACCTGTTTACCATCAGTCACCACTCGTTTTGCATGTTAATAGTTATTTACATAAGATTCTGTGTTTGTTGTGAGTGCAGACAGTAAGTGGGTGAAGATGAATACAAACAAACTGATTTAGATTTATTTAAATTCAGGAATCTGTTCAGAATTCATCTTTACTTCTCCGAGCTGAGGATGTTCACAGCCCTCAGGTCTCAGGACCAAAGATCTGAATCTTGTTCTCATCCATCTCAGATAAAACCCTGAACACTCAAACATTATGATCAGCTCAGCTGCATGAACACGAACATTATATGTAGTTTGTCTGTAGATATTAACATTAACAACACGTCAGTTAAAAACCTGGAGCATCAGTTTGTTAAATCAGTGAGTCTGTAACTATCTGACAACAGATCAGAGTTCTAGTAGAGATGATTTTAGAGACAAACGCTGATATTAAACCTTTAATAATCATTTTCATCCCTAAATCTGAGAGAATAATTTAGTGTCTCTGGTTTTATTTAACAATAAAAAACTTTCAGTTTTACTAAGCTGTATCTTGTAAATTTATTTTAATTTATTTCATTTTCATTCCTTTTAATTCAAGTTCACACTGATAAAAAGTTTTCTCTTCAGGTTCACCTCAAACAGAGCTACACAATTTAAAATAAAAGTTATTCAAGAAAAGAAAGTTTAGAATCTTTATTTCATTGTTCATGAGATGAAACAGACATTTACCTTCTGGTTCTTTCTCTAAAGTGATTTTCATCAGTAGCATCAAAGCAGCACTGAAAATGAAATTGTTTGAACTGTTTCACTCTTGAAATTACATTTTCAGGTTATTGTCAGCTGACTTTACCCGAGTTTAAGTCCCTTAAATTGAAAGTTTACATTAAGAGATTTATTAATGGCATGTTGGAGATGAAAAGTGTTTTTCCTGTTATTTATTTATATATATATATTTATTCACTTTGACTGTAAATGAGACTCAGTTTCCAGACCTGTTGGACAAAAAGGACTAATAATGATCAAACACCTGCAAAATATACCAAATATTAGGGACTATGACATCATAAGTCCAACACAAACACCTCGACATGTAAACAAGATGTTGAACAATGCTGTGTTTTGAGTTCAGAGTAAGTTATTTACTCTATAAAACAACAACAACACAAAGCCCTCGGTGTTATTTATGTGCATTTAAAACTATGTTTATGACTGAATGCTGCAGGCTTTCTTTATACTACAAACTCACAGTGTAAATAATATCCTTAAATACAGTCAGATGCTAATTTCTACCTCCTGCATTGTTCCTACACTTCTTTAACCTTTAATATGTTTCCAGAAAAGCCCGGAGAAGGAAGCTAACAAAGATCTCAAGGTGTCAAACTGGCACAGAACGTGTTAGAAACAGCGTGGGTGGTATTTAGTCTGCTTCAGTGTGTAAATTCACACAAGTAAAAAGGCTGTTTTAAAGTAAAGAAACAACCAAGTTGCTTAGAATAAACTGTGTGGACAAAACAGTGAAGTGGGAGTTAGAATGTTGTATTTTTCCTTTTTATAGCTGAAAAGATACATAACGAACATGTTCAAATTGTCTGTGCAGCAGCTTTATTTACTTCCTGCATCAGTTTAATCACCTGTAGACGTTTAGCTCTTATTGTCTTTTCAGTCACAGCAAACAAGCCGTGGTTTAAAAAAATAAAAAGTTAACCATCTTCTTTTCATCCTCCAGCATGTGATGGAGCTGCTGCAGACACCGGCCGCTGGAGTCACCCAGTCACAGTGTTTTACATTCAAAGCATATCTGAGTATAAAAACCATGTAGTTTGATCAAACAGCTTCTAAACTACTGAACTGACATAAAAACAACATGTTGTATCTGTGATACACAGAATATCGTCACTGTCATCAGACAATTAAAGGTTTTCTTCAACTCTATTAAACCTGATTCCAGTGAAATAAAATAACTACAGTTTAGTCTGAAAGTTTTAGATTCACGTTTTAAAGATGTTAAAATTTTACTATTTTTAATTTTTCCTCAAAAAACACTTTTTTTCTGAAATGTGTAAATGAAACTGATTAAATGGAGTCCAAGGGCCCAATAATTTAATGGTTCAAGGACTGTTCTGGCCTCCAGAACTTTTTTTGCCAACTTGTGGCACAAAAATCTTTAAACCATGAAATATCTTTTCTGTTTTTTATTCAGTAAAATGATACTCTGATACGTATGAAGTGTATTTGACCCTAAGATTGGCTGTAAATAAGAGAAAGACACAAGAGCCACTTTATGGGAATAAAAAATAAGAATAAATCTAAAAGATTAAAAGAGATCTGATCAAAGGATCAAGTGCAGTTCAACAGTATAAGTGTGTAAATGTGCCTGCAGTTAAATTGTAAAAAGAAATCTGATGAAACGTTTTTCCAACACTGACCAAGAACTTTGTATTAATAAGACTGTGTAAATCTAAAGGTGATTTAGATTCATTACAAAAGAAATTAAATGGATGACAAGTTATTTTTCATTGTATTAATTTGATGATTTTCTTTGAATATTTAAAGGAATATTAATTTAAATAAGTTCTGTTTGAGGGAATAATTTTTATTTAGACCTGAGGTGTAAAATATCTGCTGCCTCAACAACAGATAAAAAACTGATCCAGGCTCATATTTAATGGTTTATTTAGCACAAAATACTCCAAGCTGACAGCTCAGTTGCTGGGAATAAAAATAAAATAAACACAATGTGTGTCATTGTTTAAATTTACAACCTGTCAGGAAATTTCCCAGCCTCCTGTGAATGCAACACAAACAAAATTCACTGTTTATACCGTCTTCCACCCACAGCCAAAAACACACACAGAAACCCCAATATAAACAGACAATCTATTAAATTATGAACATAAAAATATTATACTTCATATATATGTTTATTTAAATAAAGCTTTCATTGCTTTACATTTCTAAAAGTTACATGATTTTATTTTAATCCAAACACAATAACTTTAACTGTCTAAACCCAATTTAAATTATTCAGAAATTTGACAGCCATCTATTTTCATAAATTGATTTCACATCAGACGGTATATTTTATCCTTAAAGCCTCCTTCGTCTGCTCCTCTCAGAAGATACCAACATAAATTTGGTCTATAAAATCTGCTGGATCTGCAGGCAAAAGAAGAGGAAAAATAATCCTGTCAGCACCAGATGTTCCAGTCATTACGGTGCCGTGATAAACAGGATAGACCCGCCATATTCTCTCCTTCATTCGTCTTCCAGAGACAATATTACATCTTTCCTGAGCAGCACGTCTCATAATGCAACTAACAGGAAGTGGGAAGAGAAGAACAATTGTTGGGAAATCAGAAGAAAACAATCTTCAGATTAAAGTTTGTACTTTCATTTATTTATTATTGTGCACTGTTTGACTTTCAGCTCTGGTAAATAAAGTTTGATCTGCTTTTTAGAAGCTCAACTGGGAGACTTGGTTATTTTATCATTCACTCGCATCAGAACAGAGTCGAGGAAGTTGAATCTTTTATCAGTAAAATGCAAAAATTCTGCAAAATAATAAACACTTAATATCTGAAAGCTGCAGGTGATCTGCTTTGTTTCTCCTCTGAAAATGTAAAAGACAAATCCACATTTCTTTTCTCCCATGCAGGTTTGTTCTGAGTGCAGCCTTTGGTGTATTTCAGAGAAAATAAATTCTCATGTGACCATCTTAAACAGCTCTGGAGTTTGAGAAGCACCTTTTGTGAGCAAACAATCAGCAGATTAAATTCCACCTTCACCTATTTCACTCTTCAATCTGAATCTATGAAAAACTTCATTATGCAAGTGAAAAAGCAGCTCACAGAGTTGATTAAAAGCTTCTGAGGATGAAATCTGTAATAAAAGATTTGTTAGGTTTCGCCACATTGTGAACCATCTCTATTTGAATAATAACTGCTGTGTAACTCCATACTTCTAGAGTTCCCTGAAACATTTCACTTCTAAATATCACATTTAATTCTGTTCTGTTTTTAAAGTCCATTTTTAATTTGGGCTTAAATCAGAAAAAGCCTGTATGCAAATATTTAACTGGAAACTGAGTTTCACAAATTTCTTCCATGGAAATGTAAAATGCCACAAAGTGAACTGAAAACTCGAGTGAAAGAGACAGAAAATACAGAAAGAGACTGAAATGGAAGAACTAAAAATGGATTTATTGGTTTATTTTGTTGATTTGATTATGATGCACCTGAACTGTGGTGCAGTTTGAGGTTTCAGTTTTTGTTGTGACTCTGGTTTAGTTTCAGTTTGATGGTTTCTTTTCTTAAGCCATTCCATCTATGGTTCTGTTATTTGTTTCTTGGGATTAGTTATGGGGTTATTTTTGGGTTGGTGTTTTCTCCTGTCCTCCTCTGAGCCTTCCTGTTTCTCCCATGGTCTGTTTTGTCCCCCTGGTCATGTGTCTTCCTGTTTTGCTTTTATTTTGATATTGGTTGTACTTCCTGTTTCTTTCCACATGTGTCTGGTTTCTTGATTGTGCTCCTCATTCAGTGTCTTTCCATCCAGGTGTTTCTAGTTTAGTTAATTAGTTCAGTTTGTATTTAAGTGGCTTGTGAGTGTCGGTTCGTTTTTGGGTGTGCATGTCTTCGTGGAGTTTTGTGCTCGTTTCATCCGCTCACTTCGGTTTCCCCGAGCACCTTCACTTGCTGTAAGTTTTTGTTTTTGCTGCCTCGTCAGCCCCTTAATTTTGTATTATTAAATGTTTTGTTGATCAAACTCCTGGTGAGTGCTCTCATGTGTTTGGTTCCAAACCTTAAATAGTACAGATCATAACAGTTTTTAGATGGTTTAAGATATTCTTCTTCTTCATCATCTTATCCAGAGTCAGAGCAGATAACACACACGACACGACTCCATTTATAAAAATCTACCAATTTAATTTCAGTTTCTTTATTGTTTCTAGTGACTCGGGTCTAAGTTCAGATCTCCTCATCTGCTTTAATCACATTCATTTATTTTTCTGCTTTTAAACTCATTCAGCCGATACAGCTGATCCTGAAACTTGATGACGGCTCAAAGTCACTGTACCATAAGACCTCCTATAATGTACGGGGGCGTTGTTAAACAGATTTCACTGGCTCAGCGTGTTGGGGAAGTTTGCATGTGTGCATGGAGTCTGTGTATTTCCCTGCAGTTTCCACGCAGCACTGCAGCTGTAACAGATGAAGATGGATGAACCTCTTTGTCCAGCTGTCAGACACGTGCAGCACAGGAAGCACATTTCTCCAGTCCGTCAAAGTCCCCAGATGAAAGGTTCAGTGATTCTACTAGCCAAGATGCAGCAGTTTCCATCATGTCACCTTCCTCCTCCTCCTCCTCCTCCTCTGCTGGTAGAAGAGGGTGCTGACTCAGCTGGAGAGTTACAGTGTTTCTTCTCTTTGACATTTGGGGTTTGTACTGTATTTGGGTGAGAATGACTGTGGCAGGACCTGAACACAGAATTCCACCTCATTCATCTCAAAACTCCAACTATCCTGCAAAATGTGATGACAACCCCATAAATCCATCGTCTGTTCATGTACTGTATGCATGTAAGGAGTTTTTCTCGTTAAGGTCTGAGCTCCTGAGCTGGTGGTTTTCAGGATGAACTTCATTAATCACATCAAAATGTGAAAATGACATAAACCTCAAGATATTTAAAAAGCGTCGTGGAAAAGGTATTTAGACTGTCGGTGTTTTCCTTATCAGATCATCTGAATCCTTGTTGTTCTGCTACACACACAGAATTCAGTTAAACTACATGTTGTTCCATCGAGGTGCAACTAGCATCACAACAAACAGACAACAAGATACGGTGCAAAACACTGGACAAAGGGGTGAGATGTGGTTCAAAAAGGTGAGCAGCACAGGCAGGTTAGCTCACCAAGGTAGCAGGGTGTGTGTGTGTGTGTGTGTGTGGGTGGGTGTGAGTCCAAGTGTCAGACTTTTGATAGCCAGAGGGAAAAACCTTGAAACCTTGTGATGCTGCAGAACCTCCTGCCTGATCTCGTTTAATTGGCTCATGAGCAATATTTGTACTTTAGCTTGCAACTAGCAGAGGTTGAGGTCACATGTCTCTGACTGCTGTTTTGTGGTTGGAAGCTGGATAGTTTTGGAACAATTGCTTTTAATATGTTTCCTGAACTCACCTGACTCCTCGCTGCATAGCCATTCATCCTGCAGGACACAGCCAGGAAGACTCACAGTCCTTCATTGTGCTCTGGGAAGCACCTTTTCCCCAGACCATTGTGTTCAGAATACAAAACAAACGACTGTTTGTTAAACAGCATCTGTTTAATTAGTTAACCTGGAAAATAAAGTTCCACCTTGTTTATTTTTGAAGCTGGAAGAGAATCAAAAGGTTAAGACAGTAAATATGTCACATTAATTTACAGTTATGTAATAATGCAAAAAAAAACTGAGTTGTTAAAATTTCTTATTTTGTTCATTGAAACTCATTGATTCATCCGTCTGAGCAGTTCTTCTCTGATCCTTGAAACTGTAAATTTAAGTTAAAATTACAATAAATATATAAATATTAAAACAGGAGTTGGTTGCAGTTTGAAACTTTTACCACTAGATGTCGCTGCATCCAGCTAACAATGTGACACATTAACATGAATCTGTAATCTGTGTTGATCAGTCATGCAGCCCAAAAATCACAACATCTAAACACCTCTTTGATTTACAACAAAAGCTGCATGATTTTTTTCATTATTACTGATGACCAGCGACTCTTGTTGCTGCCATCAATCATGCCACTTAGCTCTTTACAAAATCAGGAAATAAAATCAGTATGCCACCCAGTTCATGTACAGACAGTAATTATGTCCCACCTTCATAACTGCAGGTTATTTTTGCAGGTCCCTGATCATAAACAGTGACAGGCCCACAGATGGTCTGGAACATAGCTGCACATTTTCTGCCTAATCAATCAAAAAGAATCACATATCATTCAGTTGATTATTGGGCTCCATTGGCTACAAGTGTCTGGCAGAATTAACTCTGGTTCAGTAATGAGACGTGTAGAATGACCACAGGGTCAGAACCAAGTGATCTGAACTCAGACGGACTCGGGCTCCTTATTTATCTGGTCCTTGTTGGTCATACATAAGACTCACAGTCCAGATTCGTCTCTTTGGAGGTTCTATGATGATAAAACAAGCTACCAAAGAACACGGTCAACCCTCTCTGCCTGCAAGAATTCATATTTGTGCAGAACTGCCCTCTTTAATGTATCGGGTCTGCTGTTTTTCTGAAAATGCATCAACAGAGTTTGTGGTTTTGGCTCTATTTGGTCTCTTAGGTGTGTTCTTATTGGGTGTCATGCCTGTCACAGTGTGATGCCTTCAGGGATCAGTCAGTCTGACAGGTCATTAACCTGAACGAGGCAGAGCAATAAACCATCCACCAAAAGATCAGAGAAAGGTCAATTTCATACACTGTCTTATTGGACTGATTCCCCCAAACAGCTTGTAAAGGTGCTGCTTCTGTTTGGTTCTGTTCAGGAACGTGATGTCAGTTCATTCACTGAATGGAAGATTTATCATAGAGACATGATGGAGTAATCATCCTTAACCTTTAACTGATCCTCTTGAGCACAGCAATTAATGAAAATTACATTTTTCTGTAATATTATTCATTCTGGATTTTTCTATCTAAAGGATTGATGAACATAAATGATTCTGATTCCTTTTTCAGAAACATCAAACAGTTGCATTCAGGGAATTATTTTTGTGTTAAATGAAATTCTCAGGAAAGCTGGAGTATTTATCCTTTCTATCAGATCAAAAGGTCAAAGTTTCAAGTCTGATTTCACACATTTGTCTGTCAAAAGCTGCTTTTTAAATTTAATACCGTCTGCACTGGTAAATAAAATTAAATGTTTGGTAAAGAATATGTTGTTTGTAGTATAAAGTTTTGGAGATTCCAGTTTAGTTTAACTGAACGGAGTCCTTGTATCCTGTCTGCTACTGGATGTTTGTCCTGGTGAGTTTAATTACACTTTTTTACTTTTTGTTAAATTTTTTTCAAAATCCAAGTGAAAAAATTGTAAATATCTTCAAAAAGGAAGATTTGTTGGAAATTACAACACATTCAAGATACTGTTACTCTCCTCTTACTAACCATGTCAGTAACATGTTTTTTTTTTTTGTCTTTTTCTCTGTTGACTTCAGATTTGCATTATGTCGATATCAGTTTCACTTAGCAATCAGAACGTCAATATGTTTGTAAAAACTCCAGATAAAGACGTGGAAAATAAGAAATCTCAGCTGTTAAACCTGATTCAGACTGAAGAATGATTTGACTTTTCCGTTACAGTAAACTAGTCAGTCCTTCTGACACTCCGAGGAAATAATGCTGAACTAAAACCCCGTCAGTCACTGAAACAGCTGCTTGAATTTACCTGGTAAATAAAAGCTTTATTTGCAAAGAAATAATCTTATTTTTCTTCAGATTTTAAAGGTATTTAAACATCTTTAAAGTTACTGAGGCTTTAATCTGCCTCCTCCTTGACAACTATGGGACTAAGATGAGTTTTAAGCTGAAACTGAATCAGCTGAATATTTCTAATTACAATTGTGGAGATAATTTGTGTTGTTTTTTATGTGATTTTGAAGTTAATAGTCTCTCAAATAAACAACATTTAATAGATAAAGCACATAATAGTTCTCATCTTATTACGTAGCTAATTTCTAATAATGATAAATTACTGTTTTAAAGGCTTCGTCTTTAGTTGTGACACATTCATCTATTTATGCAACATTTAATGAAGATTTGTAGTTATTATTTTGTGGTGAATCATTTGACGCCTCGTGCCACTGAGTGATGTCATTCATCTACTTTGATGGAGGAAAAGTGAATTTTCTCTCAGAGAAACGACGGTTTATGTTAATGTTTGATTATTTACAGCAACATTATTAAATAATTTGTCAGACAAGCTGTAATATTCAGGCCTAAAGTCCTGAAAACAATAACATAGTTTATGAAATGCTGTTTAAATGCTGTTGTCAGAGTAGATGGTTTGGTAAAGAGGCGGGGCTACAGGGTGGCGTGGGAACTGACACACTGTAAAACACTCTGATTTCAGCTGAACTTTAGATTTATTACTCCGTCTCAGAAATGCCAAACTTTTTATTAACATGAATATGTTTTGTCAGTCAGCCCACCAAACATGAAGTTGTTGTCCGATGTGGAGATGAGCTCGTTTTAAACGAATCAGACAGCTCTATAAGTGTAATGTTGCTGCTAACAGGCCTGTCAACTTTCATATAATGACCCTTTTCACATCCGCTCAGGCTGCACATTCATTTCCTCAACAGATGCTTTAATTACTGCAATCCCATTGTGTTTAAGGTCATTTTATCTTATATAAATCAATTCTACTAGTTTTACTCTGAAAATTACCTTTTAGCCTTCAGTCAGCAATTATCTCAACTCAAAAGTTTAACCTTTTTTTAAAAAAAAAGGTTGTTCTGAATTTCTACTCTTCTATTAAAACTGAGTGTTGAGAGGAACAAAATCAAATCAATCATTTATTTCATCTTTATAAACGCTTGTTCCTGCAGGAGCTGCTCTAGTGCTCATCTCCAGTGGTCACTGGGTGAGAGGCGGGATTACACCTTGACAGGTCCACAGTCCATCACATGGAGACGAACAAACGTCCACACCCTCCCTTCATAAAGACCAGTTAGTGGTTTTCTTCTGGATCTAGTTCCACAGCATTTTGATGGTACATCAAATCCATCAGCCAAAACACTGGAATCAGAAGTTTGCTGCCTTCTGGTGTTTGTTCCAGGTTTATACCATCATTTGTTCTTTCAGTGATAAAAAAAATTTCCAGATTCCCTATTTTTTTGAAGATTTAATCAAAATCCATCCAGAACTTTGAGTTACCTTTCTGACAGACAGACAGACCAAACAACCTCCTGGCAGAGGTAACAAAAAGGATCTGACTAGAAGAAAACCAGAAACCACATGTGCTGATCTGACTAATCAGAACCAGATGTGAAGTGAAACCATCTCTGACAAATCAGGGAACAAACTGATGAAACATTTTCACAAAACATGAAAGAATTAAAATAACTAAACCATGTAACAGATGAACAAAAACAAACCAATAAAAAACCTTAAACTGTTCGGGTCTCCTGCTTTTCATCTGAGTCTTCAGCTCAACGCGACGCTTCACGGTTCTGTAGGATGTAAACGATGACCGTATCACTTCTACATAACTCTGCTCAGTAACATTTCCCCTGACAGGCTGGATTTTGGGGCTGAAATATTGAGGTTAGCAGCTGCAGCTTCACTTACCTGGATTATCAACACCTGAGCCAGACGACGGAGAAGCAGCTGTTCTATCACAACAGGGTTTTTCCTAAACAAACCTACTAAAAAGACAAAATGTTACATCACTTCAGGACGGAGAGATTAATTAATGGTTGAGCCTTTTCCATCAAATCTCCAGGTTTTTAAATCCAACGTTAAATAAACAACATTTTTCTGTGAAGAGAGCAGTCCTTGAATTAAGTTCCAACAAATTTATTTAAAGAGAAAAAGTTAATGATGATTTAAAGATGGTCTTTTTTTAAAATAGCAAATGTTGACTTAAGAATTTAAACGTTTTAGGCAGCAATAAAATCACAGAAATTACAGTGACTTTACTGTTATAAAATAACATTTTTATACTAACATTTTATTTCAGGTTTATTTACCAGTTCACAGCAAAAGTCACATCGAGGTCCAGGTTATTAATTTATGGTCTGAAATATTTAGTAAATGAAACCAATTCATGACATGAGATCAAATATAACATTTTAAGGATGTTTGTGTTTTTCTCAGTCAGATTAAAAGTTTGGGGGAATTTAACTAATAATGATGCTACAAATACCAAAACGCTTAGAAATATTTATGAGGTAAAATAATTATAGTTATTGTATATATTTTTATACTGATGATACTCTGGATCAATCAGCTCATCTTAATGATGTAAAATCTTGGATGATGCTTAATTTTTTGTTCTTAAACTCAGACAGTCAGAGGTTCTGGTTCTGGTTCTGGTTCTGGTTCTGGTTCTGGTTCTGGTTCTGGTTTTTGGATCTGAGCACTTTAGGAATAAACTGTGTGGTCAGTCACTTTAGGTGCATTAATTAGTTCTCCAACATGAATGTAAAGAATCGGGTGTATCTGTGACCAGGACTTTAACATATAGAACATGTTACCATGACGACCTTCTTCTTCTCCTCTAGTGGAACCAGCTTCTACTTTTATTCCACAAGACAGACACTCGGACTGTGTCCCAATTCAGGGTCTGCATACTTCGAAGGACCCAGTCTACCCGGTCGACGTGGGCCGCGTACTTCTTCAACCGGGTAGACCGGATGTTAACGGCGGGTCTAGCCTTCAGATGAACTTATAACTTATAACTTTAGTTATAAACGATCATTATAGAAGTAAACTGAACTGAACTGAAAGACATTATGAGAAAACTAACAGTCGTCACTTAAAGTTTAAATATCACCATGAATCCAGGAAGAAGATGATCACACTGTCGATCTCTACTGTTCAATGAAACAGAACAGAAGAACCTCCGACTCTTCAACCAGATTTAATTTTAAACTGGTTCATGACACTTATATATTTACAATTTAATTGTATCATAAAAAGATTTTGTTTCCTATTAGATTAGGAAACAATTCATGTAAAATTATCTTTATTATAACTGCAGCATCTTTATGAGAAATATGATTAATGTGTCTGACATGATGATTAATGGAAGGAGGGTAAGCTTTAAGTCAACCAGATGAGGACCAATAAAAAATGAATAACTGAGAGCACATTAACTATTCATGAGCAGATGATCTGGATTTAGTCCACGTTTAGAAATATTTTCTACTTTCTTTAAAAAATCAAAGTAAAGAATGAAGAAAACTAAATTACAAGTACTAATAGCTTATTTTTGACATATTTCCTACTATAATAAAGAGAGTTTTATTTGCAAACCAGACGTTTCATCAGACTGAGGAGGAATCAGTAATGAGCCATTCTGAATCTCCTGCAGAGTGAATGTAGGATTCCCAGGTAGAAACTGCAGCTTCTACTGTGTGACTAGAGTTACAACACACTCCCCTATAGACCAGGATGAGAAAAAACTCTCCAAGCTCAATAAAAACAGACTATGGTCTCATTTTTAACTGTTATTATTGTCCCTATGCCTTGGAAACATGTTATCTTATTTATTTAATGGGATTTATATCTAAATATACATATATAAGTTTCAATAAAGACTAACATCTCAGACTTGTTGGTCCGTGGTTTGAAACCCTCCAGCTGAATCGGAGCAGTCAGCAGAATCAGATCGTATTTACAGCCGTGTTCTCGGTTGGGCTAAGGTCACACCACTCAGGTGATTTATGTTGTCCATTTTTTTTAAAAAAGAACTCCTGCAGTGAGGAATGACAGAACCATTTCTGAGCCTCACCATTAACCTGAACAGTGCCGGACCATTATCACCACATGCAGGTGAGCTGCTGTAAAATGTCTTCCATACATCACCTGGAGACAGAAACACTGAGGACTCAAGCTGCAACCTGCTGCAGAACGTAAGGTGCCTTCAGGTGTTTTTACTTTTACTCAGCAGCTTTACTAAACTTTTCTTTTCATGTAATATTTATGATACTTGGAGAAGGCTAATGACCAGGTCCCCCGAGGCTCTTTGTGGGGGGTGCTGCATGAGTTCAGGGTCTCAGGCCCACTTCTACAAGCTGTTCAGTTATTGTAAAACAAAAACAAGCGCTGTGTCTGATTTCTTGGCCGTGAGTCAAACTTGTCCCCTGTGCAGGTTGGACGTCTCCAGGGATGTTTTTTATCACAAGGCGTAGCCATGGCAACGAGGGTTTCGAGTTTGGGAACCTCATCTCTGCGTTTTGCAGATGATGTCCTTCTGTTGGCGTCTTCAAGCCGTGACCTTCAACGTGCACTGGGGAGGTCAGGTTCCTCTTGTGTAAACAATAAAATCAATTTCCATGTTTTCCACATTTTACATGAAATATTTTTTAAGTCAGTGTTTTATTTTGAATACCTGCAGTTCATCTTTCATAGCTGTAATTTGTTGTCCTGAGTTTCACACCTGTGTTGTGTTTGCTGGTTATGACTCACCTGTCTGTGATTTGTCATCAGTTCTTCAGTAAATATTCTATCTGGTTCTCTTTAACACGTCCGTATGTCTGTCTCTGGCTTTGGTCCATATAGTCACACAAGTTATCTTATTTCTACTAAAATAGATAATAATAAACTGGTAACACGGCGAGTTCAATGTGTATCTGAGTCTTTTAAAGTCAGTAGAATGTTTCTTTATGAGTAAAAAGATTTAAAAAGTTTGACACATTTATTTTCCAACAAGTAAATATTGTTTTAATCTGTTATTAGAACTATCAGGACTGTCCTTTCATGGACCTCATATAGGAGTTTTCACAGAACGGTTTAGTGGGAAAACGTTAGAAATATATTTTAATTGGTGCCGCAACGTTTCTGAACATTCATCAAACTGTCTCACAGATATATAATATATAAGCCAGGGTCATTTTCCTCCATCATTAAATGTTCACTTATGGTATATCTTTAGTTTAGTTTAATAGGATTTGCCACGTCTCGCTGAATAGATGAAGGCATTAGATTTAAACGAAAGTTGTGAAAACAGATTAGAAATTAACTTGAAATAGTCACAACAATAAATGATCAAACCAACCAGATTATTTTATTCCAGACTGTCACGTCTCTTAAGGGTAAAAACAAATAATACCCCAAAAAACACTAAAGTTGGATGAGGTACAGATTCTATGACCTTCCAAAAAGTTTGGTCTCCTGATGGAGTTTGTTTTTTAGATGTTTCCTGAAGCAGAACAATAAACATGCACCGTTTTCTGTTTTGGGTTTTTATTGTTTCATTTATCTCACCAATGTTAAACAAAAAGAAAAGAAAGTTGAACAAATATAAAACTAAATCCCTAAATTTAACCTTTTCTGTTTCATGTAAATATTCAGTTTTTTTTAAGGATTTTTAATAGAAAAAAGCAGAATTTACTTTGGATTTATTATTTAATAACTTTATTTTTGTCTTTTTTTCTTGATCTAAAACAAAAAAACATACAAGTCAAAGTTTAGCATCTTTAATGAAATGTCATCTTATTTTCCATCTCTGTGTGATGTTCAGCGGAGGTTTTCTGTGAGCCGTTAACTCGCCGTCGTCATGTGAGACTTACAGTATGTGGGAGTCTTTCAGCTTTTGTCTTTCAGTGTGTTACATTTGCCTCCGTGACACAGTATGAACTTAATCCACAGTTTAGTCATTGTTAGCAGGCCTCGAGAGAAATCTGCCAAGCTGTGCTGAATATCCAACTCCTGGCCTTTTCCGACTCGCAGGAGAAACATCCATGCAGAGGATGATGTGCCACAGTAATGGTTGAATCCTGACTGACCCCCCGAGCCTGGCTTTTAATCTGAGCCCAGAAGGCTTTGACATTTCTCTGACATTTACCATCACCGTTTCCCCATCAAAGTGAAAAGGGCCCCGTTACTGGCTCTCACTATTCAATATTCAGTCAGTTCATCCCCCTGCAGAGGCCCCGTGTACAGGATGCATACTTATGTGTAATCACATTATTCTGTCCCATCATTTCCACCACTAATAAACTGGATTCCACTCTGCTGTTGGTGCAATACAAGTCTTTTATTTTATAAGATCTTTTACTACTTGTTCTAGGAAAAGCAACGACCACATTACTTGAACGTTTTTGTCTAAAATGTAAAGCTTTGATTCACTTCACTGTTTGTGATCTGATCATAGACCCCCCTGTCTGTCATATAAGACCGACACCTTCAGAAATCTTTAGTCGTCTGTGTGAGAAAAGGCAGAAACATCCGGCGGAAACCTTTAAATGTGCTTTTTGTTTCTCTTGAATCATTCAGATTGTCCCTTCTGCTGAGAACAAAGACTCTGCTGTCAATATCTGAAAGTCACTGCTGACACATCTAAACATCTCTTTAACCATCATTGCAGGCTGATGCGTTACAACCATTAATCGTCACGACCGTCTCTTCACCCGCTGAGGATAAATGTGGAATAAACAGCAGGCAATTAAAGAATGAAACTCGTCCTAACCATCAGCTTTCTGCAGCAACACAGAGTCCGTTTCACGCTGAAGCAGGCGACAGACTCCATCAGCTGTTAATAGCTGGCAGATGCTGAAGATGGGTTTGTGCTCAGCTGCTGATTTTTCCCAGAGGAGCTAAAAAAAATCAGCTAATCCCACAGCCTCCTTTACAGATCTGCTTATAGCTGTGTGAGTGTCTCTGGGTGAACGTCCATGTGAAATGATCCGTAATCTGTCTGGGATTTCCCTAAAATATTTGCCCAAATTGTTTGAGCAAATTAAAAATATGTTGAGAAGCTGACAGATTTTTGACTGCATGCATGAAAACACAGGAAGTCTTAAAAACAGTGACACCATCTACAGTCTGAATTTAATCCAGTAAGCATGAAAACAGTTGTGTCTGTTTATTAAGAGACATGCAAAAAATAAAAAGAATAAATTTGACAACAAAGATTTAAAAAGCAAGACTCAGATAAACTTCACAAACCATTTCTTTAGTTTTACATTACAAAGATTTAAAGAAGCAGTTGTTATCAAAATAAAACTCTTATTAAAATACTTCACAGAGTACCTCAGTAAACTGCACAAGAAGATGAACATTCTCCACAGATTGCAGCTCCTGTTTGTATCTCGTCTTGGAGAGAATCTCTCATGTCGACCACCAGCACCAAAAATTTGGATAAAACTCCTGATCTCTCTAAAACTGCTGTAAAGTAATTATAATGGCTCTTCTGATGTTTGTATTTTACTGTAGGGCAGACAGAGCAGCTAATTCAATTAAATTTGGTAAAACACACCTGTGACTTGTTAAAAACTTACAAGTAGAAAACTGACAGCTAAATGCTAGTTAGCATGTAGAGTGCTAGCTAATTACTTCTATTCGTAATTATTTATGGTTTAATTTTTATATAAAATGTTTTCTTATCTGTAACTTTTGTCAGAATTTATTTGAAATGGGTCTTTGAAGTATCTGCAGGGTCAGAAAACCCCACAAAAGAATCAGGACACCTTAGCCGTTAGCATTAGCATGATGGCTGAGGGATTGGGGATGACGGCACTTTGGTGTCACTCTGTTATGAAAGTTCAATCTGATATAAAACTAGATGGAGAAAGTATTCTACTGACATTATACTTAAATAAAATATTTATTTATTTTGCAGAAGGTCTAAAGATCTGTGAGTTGCAGACCTCTGTTAGTGGGTGGACTATTTTAGGCCAGGATAAAACATAAACACATACAACGCAGTATTTATTTACTGCTGTTTTAATATGAAAAAGCAGCCAACAAGCTTGAGGAAGGTGCCTGCTGGTTTCTGGGTGAGGAGCCAGCCGAGGGCAGTGAGGCTGCAGCGAGCTGGAGACAGAGGCAGATGGACATAAAGAGCAGCACGTCCATGAACCAGAGAGCGCTTAACAGCTGCATTAATAATGAGCTCAGAGATGCAGGCTGCGTCTGTTCCTGCTTTTGATGGCAGCATTTAATGGGAAGTTTTTGGCTGCTGGTTACTTCACTCCAGGACTGATCAGATGATGAGTTGATGTAGCTCAGCCTCAGTGTGAGTCCTCTGCTTCTTCTGTACTCCAACTGTGGATTCATACCTCCTGAAAATAAGTCAGGACTTTAATTGTCTGGTGTCAAACTCTGTTTTAAACCAAATCCAAACAAGATATTTCACCTTTTAGTGATCTGTGTTCATTTGTTCATGCATTTAGAAATGATGGTAATTTATTTGCATTTCAGTGCAGTAAATAGGATTTCATTGGAGGAAAGTTCAACCGGATCATTTTTGTTTACATGTAATTACTGAGTCCATTTCCACTTGAACTTTCTTCTGGATGTGACTTTAAGGAGTAATGAGCAATATTTAAAAACAACAGCAAACAGCTGTTTACTCTGTGAAACCATTATTTGTGCATGTGGGTCTGTGTAGGAGCATAATGGTTTTAGGTTTTCATCATTCATCTGAAGACGGTTCAGATCTGAACCCACATCGTCCTACTTTATTTGATGTTACACCTGAGGGTTCACTTTGGGTTTCTCCTCTGTTGGTTGTAGTTGGAGGTGTTGCTGCTTGAATGAGACACAGTCATTCCCTACAGTCATGTATAAATCAAACAATAAAGTAGAGCTGGTTCAGTTTGGACAATAATATATAAACTTTAGTTAATTTTCATAAGACACACAACACTGAAGTTGTAAATGAACCATCATGCACAATTACAAAATAATGCAACTTCCTTTATCTCACAAGCTTTAATAGAGGTTAGAAATGAAACATTAATACGTCCCTCTAAAAGATGATATTCATGTAAAACAGGTGGATCATGAGATGATCACCTCCATTTACAGGAAGTGTGTTTCATTTCCCCTCAGGTATGTGGAGGTGTGGATTTATTTCTGCATTCAGAAGAAACAACTCACCTGTCATGTCGGTACCAAAGACTCTGCATCCAGTTCAGACTCTTACCAGCCTCCACACTCACCTCCACTCCTCCACACTCACCTGTCCTCTCGCCTCCAGCTTCTTGCTCCTTGATTGGAACCTCGATCTCCTCCCTCCTTAAAACATCACAATAAGTAACACTCAGGTATATATAAGTTATATATAACATATATATATAATATATATAACACGGCATTTCCAACACTCAGTTATCTTCAATATTCTTAACAGAAGAAGTATTTAAAAACTCACCTTCTCTTCAGCCTTCAGACTCGGGCTCCAGTATTTTCTGTTCAGCTGAAATAAACCTTCAGTCACTTCTACAGTCAGTCTGTAGATTTTTCAGCATCTGGGTCTGTATTTACCTTTTCATCATGACATCAGCTGTTAATCAAATTAATTAAACAGTTATGAAACAGCAGTGAGGTCACAGTTCTCATCATGTCAAATAACGTTCCTGTTGCAGGTTTTCTAACGAGGCTCGTTATGTTGAACTTTTTTAACTTTTAAAGAGATTTTATTTTTTGTTGGAGGTTAATGTTGAACTTGGCAAACTTGTTTCTTGAAGCTCTTAATCTGCATAAAAAAAGATGAATGCCTGTGTGCATGCATGTGCACGTGCATGCATGTGCATGCATGTGTGTGTGTGTGTGTGTGTGTGTGTGTGTGTGTGTGTGTGTGAAGGTTAATAGGTCTATACGTGTTGGTGTGAATGTCTGTGAATGAGTTTTGGATGAGGCCCATTTGTAGCGCATCATTACTCGTCTGGCTCGTGGCTCCGTCTCCTGACAGGCTGATCTATAAATATAACTGGTTCATACTTGCTGCACGGCTGACGCCACGCCGCATGAAGTAAAAGCTCCAAAACAAACAAACAAACAAACAGCTGATAAATGAACAAACAAACAACATTGTAAAATAAATGACAAAGAAAGAAGACCTGGGTGGTATTTTCAGTATAATTCCAGACATCCATGGAACAAACTAAAGGATATTTTAACATGTTGAATGTGGCTGAATGGATTTAGGATTTAATGCTGTACATATGGACTACGGAGGTTATTGCATGTTTTGGCTGTTTTCTGTGATGCAGACAGCTGTATGCAGCTGAATTTGATTGAATATGAAGGTAAAAATCTCAGTGTCAGAATAATTACTTGGTCACACCTTTGACTTATCATGTTAAAACACATGGATGAGGTGAAAGCTGCACATTCAGGAAGTGGCGTCTCCTTTTGGGAGAGCTGATCATCTTCCAATGTCTAAAAATCTTGGCAAATCAGATGAGTAGCTGCAGTTATTGTGACACGCAACAGAAAGCTGAAGTTGGCTGAACTCTGCAGATAAAGTGTTGCTGTCATGTCGCTTCAGGGTGACCAGATTACAACACAGCTGTATCCTCCACTGAAGTTATGTAAGATTATGTAACTAAAGTCTATAAATTCAGGTAAAAATCCCACAAAGCACCAAACAGTTTGTGCTGTTTCGAAATTTAGAATTTATTTTAAACTTATTCCTATTAATTAAAAAAGGAGGTTATTAGCATCAGAGAAGACGTTATAAATTGTTTCAGAAAGTTGATGTAATGTTTTAATAGCAGATCAAAACAAAAGATTTCTGTCATCCCTGATGAAATCTTCCAAAACAACAACACAGCTGGAAGTATGAAAAAAGGCAGAATAGCACATGAAATAAAGATTACGACAGAGAAACCCACACACTCACAGATAGAACATGTAAATTGCATGCAGAAGGTTCCGGCCCGGTTTCAAACCCAGAACCTTCTTGCTGCAGGGCATCAGTGCTACTAACTGTACCGCTATGCAGCTGCAGATCTCAGGTACATGTGATGCAGATGCATCACTTTTAGGTCAAACATATCCGAAATGTTTCTGATGTCAGAGACAAACAGGAAGAAAGAAAACTTTGCTGTTTCACAGGGGGCTATAAAAAACGGTACAACCAGACCTAATAAAGCAAAATGGAATCTTTCATAACTGAAGACACAAAGCTGAAGGGGAACATTTGGGACTGAGTGGCAACAAGCAGGATTTTAGGTCAACAAGACACCAGTAACAAACTGTAATGCAGCTGTGGAGCTTTAATATATTATATGACCATCTGTGAATCAGTCAGTCACCGTTTCTGCAGTGCGAACAAATAAAATGAGAACTCCCACTAATAGTTAAAAAACTATTTAAAAAGTTCCATTTGGTCCATAAAAAAGATATTAATGTGAGCCAGAAAGTCTGAATTACCCTTTAAAACTATTTGAATGAAACCAGTTTGTTCTTTATAGCTGTCCATTTAATGTGCAGCTGCTGAGGGGCTCAACAGAGGTAGGAATTAAATCAGGTGGTGATTGTAAACATGATAATACGAGCCTCAGAGTGTTCTCTCTAAGCCCACGTTTCTATCACCATCACGTCTGTACAACCTGGTTTAGTTTCCTGCCTCCTCAGTCGATTAAACCTCCAGCTGAGAGTGTGACTGAAGCAGCTCCAGAACAAATGAGACAACAGAAGAAGAAGTGATGGAAGAAAATTGAGCATATCAGTTCAAGGTGCTCTTTGATCAGACCCTGAGCTGAACATTTTGACATTACTGTTGACTGCTGATGCTTGACACAAAGAGGATACCTGAAAGATGAAAACGACGAGGCTGCGATTTCTGACTCACCCTGCCATCCGGATAACAAGACCTCCATCAGGCCTCGAGCAGCTTGTTTACCTTCCACTTACTGCTGCGGCTCAGATTACCAAATCAATAAATGTGTTGGACCACAACAAAGATGTGGAGAGTGTTCAGGAATGAATATAAGTCTTAAAAAAAGAGAAGAGCTCAATCTGAATTCATGTTAACTCACCAGAAGATCTGAATCTGTTTAATCTGGATTGAGTATTATAAACATTCAAACTTGTTAAATAGTCATAAAGTTTGAATTTTAATGCAGATAATTTGTCACAAAATGTGATGAAACAGAACCTGATTGTGAAAATAACAGGACCTGAACCGAACCTGAAGGAAACGACGAAAGAGCCTCAATCATTAACAAAACTCAGCTAACAATGACAGGAAGATAAAGGATCCTGGTTTTCAAAATAAAAGTAGTACAATAAAATCCACATGGTTGAAGGTTGGTTGTTGCACCAAATAAATATATTCTAAAAGACTAAGAAACAAAATTTAAACTAAAATATTCCTACAGTTACAGTACAAAGTGTTGCTGAATAGGTGGAGTTGGATCCTCCTGGACCACCACAGCAGCAGAACCTGGACCTGGTGGAGAGGTCTGAACAGGTTGCCCAACACAATCATCCTTTTAAACTTGTTGTGTCTTAATATTTTAGAAATATACTGTAATATAAGAGAAATATTCCATCTTAACATGGAGGATGATGTTTGTATACAAGTCTGTTTTATTTATTCATGGATCTTTTCATAAAGCAGCTTTTAGCACTGAGTCCAAAACAAATTCCCCCAAAGGAACATTAAAGAATATTATGTCATACAAATAGTTTAGTGGACAAAAACTCTCCAAACATTTAAAATATGTTGGAATTTAACCAGTAATCTCCATCCTTTTATTTTGTGGTGTTGCATTGCTCTGGCAGCATTTACATACTGTACAGTAATGGTGCAGGTGGATGTGGAGCAAAACTAGAAACCCTGAACTAACACAGTGAGAAGAGCTTGAGGTGTCACAGAGTAACTGAATTACAGTAGTTTCAGGAAAGAGGCTGTTGGAGCTGATTGATATGCAGACAGATTAGTAGCCATGCAGGACTAGTTACACTGAAATTGAGAATTTAATAGCTGCTTCCAACTGCAGAGGTGATGAAGAGAATAAAGAAGAAAGAGCCACCTGGATTCTCCAGAACATGAATCCTCATAAACCTCAACAAGGAGCTGCTGCAGGTCTGAAATGAAGCAGGTGTAGAGACACTATAAACATACGTGTGTGTGTGTGTTTCAGTCAGGTGGAGTGAGGTTGATAAGACACAGAAATGCTTACAGTGAGGTTTTATGCTGACTGCTGACAGAAAGCTGTTATCATCAGAATCAGGCTGCAACATCCAGGAAATCACAGTAAGATAAACTTTAAGTGAACACAGGCATATATGGAGGCAACTCGATCCCACTTTCCTGCACGTCAGCAGGTGACGGAGTGGAAAGGGTCACAGAGGGCTCATCAAGTCTCAGCATGTAAGCACTTTTACACACAGTGAAGGTTTATCATCTTCATCACTCAACTAAACATTATTTTACCAATTAAACAATATTTATGGCAAATTGAAAAAATTCTTTTATATTTACTGTTGATATCATCTCTGACAGGTTTCATCACACAGCAGCTGACGGTGTGAGTCGGACTTTGATTAGCTGCTTTTCCTCGGTGTGCCGTCATGTTCCAGATTTTTATGTCCCACTCCTGGAAAACAAATAAATAAATTATCGTACGTTCTCCCTCCCTGATGGACATTTCAGTTCCTGCAGCTTTTCTCTCATTTGTATCAGATCTGTCTGTCTCACATTAAAAAGCAGTTTAATTAGTGGGTGTCAACATTCTAATTCGTCATTCTAATTTCTGTTTGCCACAGAAACATCAATCAATCCATTTTCTCTTCCCTGTGGATCCTGTTCAGGGTCACGGCGAGCTGGAGCCTCTACCGCCATCAGTCACCAGGTAACAGGCGGGGCTACACCTGGACAGGTCACCAGCCTGTCACAGGGACAAATAGAGACAAACAACCACTCACACACACTCAGGTCAGTCTGGAGACGCCAACTAACCAACGTCTTTTGTTTTATTCTGGGAGGAAATTGAAGCATCTAGAGAAAAGCTACAGACACACGGGGAGACACTTCTCATCTTTTGACCCTAAATGCTAATAATAGAGTCCTGCTAATTCAACCTCATTTTGTTTTAATCTTCAGGGTAATTGCAGTTCATCATATTTCCACCTGACTTTGAAATTAAATTGTCCTGGCTTTGACACTGATGTTATTTTTGGCAAACAAAAGCTGATGACAGTGGAATTTTGATGGAGTTATTCTTTCTCTGCAGGCACATTTACATCTGCCAGATGAGAATCTAATTCTTGACACTCCTTTTTTTGGTTTTGTTTTTTAGGACAAAGCTCAGTGAATAATTTAGAAACAGAGCTGAAGCTCTTTGACTTTGTCAAAGTAGCAAAGACATTAGTCCTGAGGTTCTTAATTAAAAAATAAAGATGTGCCATTCTGCGGAAACAAGAAATTAGACCCAACTTGAATAGAACCAAAGAAGAAGCAGTGCAGAGAGAGAGAGAGAGAGAGGATGATGGAGATGGAATTTAATTGATGACTTTGGTTCTGTAATCTGTCACCACTCATTGTTTTAGCTACAATACTGACACCAATTTTCCACCCGAACCAAAACCCTCCTCAGTGTCACCATGATGGTTATACACCAGTTCATCATCATCATCATCATCATCATCATCATCATCATCATCACCATCATCACCATCATCACCATCATCACCATCATCATCATCATCATCATCATCATCATCATCATCATCATCATCATCATCATCATCATCATCATCATCATCATCATCATCATCATCATCATCATCATCATCATCATCATCATCATCATCATCATCATCATCATCATCATCATCATCATCATCGTGCTGAGAAATGATCAAACTGGTGGTCATCAAGCAGATGTATCAGTTACTCAAACTCATTGATCCAGTGAAAATAAATCAGACACGTTTAATTAAAACTAACATAAAATGTTCAAATCAATAAATTATTCAAGTTTTATTCAAGTTTTTTTGTTGGTTTTACTTGATAAAAGATTTTAGCTACCCAACAGTTTCTCAGCTGATGTTAAAATTCTTGATTCTTCAGATATCAGCGTTGAATATTTGACATGTGTCACTCAGACGTGATGCTGTGAGGGTTTAGAGAATTAACTGCTGAGATGGTTAAATAAACTTGTAGTTATCTGCAGCTTAAATTGGACTTTATTGAACTTTTAGATGTGATTATGCTCCACATGTCAGTAAATGAATGTAATACGAGTGTTCAGTCAGAGCAGAGACACACAGTTTGTTTGTAGGTGGTCAAATTAAATCTTTAAAAGATCTAAATATTTTATGACATCATACAGATGGAAGACAGTTTTATCCCTTTTAAAACCTTTTAGGAGGATATTCATCATTATTTATCATTAATAGCATGTTTACTTTAAAAAGTAACGGAAGGAAACTCTTTTAAACATACTGACCTTTGACCTCTTTGTGACAGTTCATAGTGATGCAACACTTTCCTCCTCCATCACTGACTTCAGGAACACGCTGTGTGCACGTTTACAGCCAACATCTGGAGTGGACGAACACATGGCAGCATCTGTTAACATATAGTAACATGTTTATGGGACATCATGGCTTCTCCTTCAACCAAACAACATAGAGATGTTATATTGATGTTTTACTAAACAGAGAAGAAAACCATTAATATAAATATATATTTTAAATGTTTTAATTAAATGTTGTTGAGACCAGGATAGTAAACAACAGTAAACTCTGTCTTAGTTTCAAACACATCTTTATTTTTGTCTGATAAAAACCATCAGTATTAAAGTTAAAGAGAGAAGCAGATGTTTAAAGTCTTTATCTGATATATTAGACCTGTTTATTTCCACTCTAACACACCACATACTAGTTCTAGCTTATCTGGGTTTATTTATGAGCATTCAGTGTGTAAATCTAGTTTTACTCGTCTACTAAACTTCGACTTTCAGACCTCTTTAAACGTGATTTCAACCTGAACATCTGTGAATAATTTAGATGTTTCTTAGACATTTTTTCATCCTGGAACTGTTCAGTGGGTTTTTGTGAATAAAAGATCCCAAAGTGAACAAATAATTTACACGGTGGGTGAAACCTGCTGCAGACTTGCTGTATGTGTGTTCTGGATGAGCCGTGAGTGGATGTAGATGCTCCCTGTGGCTCAGTGAGCTGTTAGCCTTTTGTCTGATCCAAAGTGCCCTTGGCCTGCTGGTACTCTGCTGCTCAATTAGTCTAATGAGGACAAATGGTGAGATGTGACGATGCAGAGCTGCCGAGTGCAGTTGAGCTGCCACTTCATCACCTGCTATCAGATTATACAGGAATTAATAAGATCATCTGAAGGTTTAATTATCTTAACTGCATCTTAATCATGTGATGATGCTCCAGATCGATCACAGGAACCTGATCTGAAGTTTTCACCTTCTACTGAACTCAACAGAACCCGTCTGCCTCGCTTCACTGACTCAAACGTCACCGATATCAACTTGTGTGTTGCTTTAAAAAGAGCCCAGATTTTTCTTTCCTCTTCTGTCCTCGTTGTCTTTGCCCAGAGAAGAAGCAGGCGTGAATACAAATGACTTAATCAATTTCAAATGACACAGCTGGTTTGGCGGATGCTGTTGGCCTGGAAACCAAGAGTCCAGATAAGACTTGAGGAGCGTGCTGACAGGCGTGATGCATCCTCTGTCACTGCTGACTTACTGCAGAGGCCTTGGAGGAGCTTCTTACTGCTTCAGAGTTCAACAAGCAGCTTCCAGCAGCTTTTCATGGGACGGTGATGGTGACGTCCTGCAGCAGCTTCCAGACATTGCATCACACACTGAGCTCCAACTTGTCCAACTTTCTACCTTTGATCTGATCTGCAGTTTCTGTTTTCTTCTGGCTAATTTCACGTAAAACAAAAATATAAAAAGAATAATATTAAAAATTTGATTGGTTTTTTTTTTACTGTAAAGACTCTTTAAAAGTGTAAAAGTTCCTTCTTTGTTGCTACNCGTCATCCTCATCGTCATCGTCATCATCATCATCGTGCTGAGAAATGATCAAACTGGTGGTCATCAAGCAGATGTATCAGTTACTCAAACTCATTGATCCAGTGAAAATAAATCATTTATAAATAAATATTTTATGACATCATACAGATGGAAAACAGTTTTATCCCTTTTAAAACCTTTTAGGAGGATATTCATCATTATTTATCATTAATAGCATGTTTACTTTAAAAAGTAACGGAAGGAAACTCTTTTAAACATACTGACCTTTGACCTCTTTGTGACAGTTCATAGTGATGCAACACTTTCCTCCTCCATCACTGACTTCAGGAACACGCTGTGTGCACGTTTACAGCCAACATCTGGAGTGGACGAACACATGGCAGCATCTGTTAACATATAGTAACATGTTTATGGGACATCATGGCTTCTCCTTCAACCAAACAACATAGAGATGTTATATTGATGTTTTACTAAACAGAGAAGAAAACCATTAATATAAAAATATATTTTAAATGTTTTAATTAAATGTTGTTGAGACCAGGATAGTAAACAACAGTAAACTCTGTCTTAGTTTCAAACACATCTTTATTTTTGTCTGATAAAAACCATCAGTATTAAAGTTAAAGAGAGAAGCAGATGTTTAAAGTCTTTATCTGATATATTAGACCTGTTTATTTCCACTCTAACACACCACATACTAGTTCTAGCTTATCTGGGTTTATTTATGAGCATTCAGTGTGTAAATCTAGTTTTACTCGTCTACTAAACTTCGACTTTCAGACCTCTTTAAACGTGATTTCAACCTGAACATCTGTGAATAATTTAGATGTTTCTTAGACATTTTTTCATCCTGGAACTGTTCAGTGGGTTTTTGTGAATAAAAGATCCCAAAGTGAACAAATAATTTACACGGTGGGTGAAACCTGCTGCAGACTTGCTGTATGTGTGTTCTGGATGAGCCGTGAGTGGATGTAGATGCTCCCTGTGGCTCAGTGAGCTGTTGGAAAGGGTCACAGAGGGCTCATCAAGTCTCAGCATGTAAGCACTTTTACACACAGTGAAGGTTTATCATCTTCATCACTCAACTAAACATTATTTTACCAATAAAACAATATTTATGGCAAATTGAAAAAATTCTTTTATATTTACTGTTGATATCATCTCTGACAGGTTTCATCACACAGCAGCTGACGGTGTGAGTCGGACTTTGATTAGCTGCTTTTCCTCGGTGTGCCGTCATGTTCCAGATTTTTATGTCCCACTCCTGGAAAACAAATAAATAAATTATCGTACGTTCTCCCTCCCTGATGGACATTTCAGTTCCTGCAGCTTTTCTCTCATTTGTATCAGATCTGTCTGTCTCACATTAAAAAGCAGTTTAATTAGTGGGTGTCAACATTCTGTGTCATTCTAATTTCTGTTTGCCACAGAAACATCAATCAATCCATTTTCTCTTCCCTGTGGATCCTGTTCAGGGTCACGGCGAGCTGGAGCCTCTACCGCCATCAGTCACCAGGTAACAGGCGGGGCTACACCTGGACAGGTCACCAGCCTGTCACAGGGACAAATAGAGACAAACAACCACTCACACACACTCAGGTCAGTCTGGAGACGCCAACTAACCAACGTCTTTTGTTTTATTCTGGGAGGAAATTGAAGCATCTAGAGAAAAGCTACAGACACACGGGGAGACACTTCTCATCTTTTGACCCTAAATGCTAATAATAGAGTCCTGCTAATTCAACCTCATTTTGTTTTAATCTTCAGGGTAATTGCAGTTCATCATATTTCCACCTGACTTTGAAATTAAATTGTCCTGGCTTTGACACTGATGTTATTTTTGGCAAACAAAAGCTGATGACAGTGGAATTTTGATGGAGTTATTCTTTCTCTGCAGGCACATTTACATCTGCCAGATGAGAATCTAATTCTTGACACTCCTTTTTTTGGTTTTGTTTTTTAGGACAAAGCTCAGTGAATAATTTAGAAACAGAGCTGAAGCTCTTTGACTTTGTCAAAGTAGCAAAGACATTAGTCCTGAGGTTCTTAATTAAAAAATAAAGATGTGCCATTCTGCGGAAACAAGAAATTAGACCCAACTTGAATAGAACCAAAGAAGAAGCAGTGCAGAGAGAGAGAGAGAGAGAGGATGATGGAGATGGAATTTAATTGATGACTTTGGTTCTGTAATCTGTCACCACTCATTGTTTTAGCTACAATACTGACACCAATTTTCCACCCGAACCAAAACCCTCCTCAGTGTCACCATGATGGTTATACACCAGTTCATCATCATCATCATCATCATCATCATCATCATCATCATCACCATCATCACCATCATCACCATCATCACCATCATCATCATCATCATCATCATCATCATCATCATCATCATCATCATCATCATCATCATCATCATCATCATCATCATCATCATCATCATCATCANAGAAACATATTCTGATCTGTTTGCATGTCAAACAGAAATGAGAAGTAAATCTATAGTGAAGTTGTTTCTGACCAGAATGAGGCATAAAACTAAAACATGTATGTTTTCATGAGTTCCTGTCCACACTGGTACCAGAACCTGATCTGCTGTGTTCTTGTTTGTCTTTCAGAAATGATACACGCAGCGTTCTCCACCTGAAATCAACCCTGACAGAAGTCTAAGTATCTTCTCAGAAGGTTTCAGTTCTGTTGTGTTTCTACGGGTGTCAGCTGAGGTGGTTCCAACATCTGAACAGGTCACCTCCGTCTGTTGGGGTATGTTCTGCTGGGAGGAGACCCTCGAGCAGACCCAGAACTCACTGGAGGGATCATATCTCTTCTCCTGCTTTGAGAAGCCTCCTGGATCCCCAGGATGAGCTGGAGACGGATCAGGTCTCCCTCCTGAACATATTACCTTTATGGTCTGACCTCAGATAAGTGGGAGAAAATTAAGAAAGAAGTTACAAGTCTGTGTAGAAAGTAGTTTTCTGAAGCAGCTGTTGAGGTTCCTCTTGCAGACTTCAACTTCACAAATAATCCGATCCGTCAGTTGGTAATAAACACAGTTTTCATGTTGACTGTTCTCCACATTTCTCATCTCCGTCTCCACAGTGAGCAGTCAGCAGATGTTGTGAGCAGGTGTATGTTCCTCTGTTCCAGATGAGAAGTTTGGGCTCTAATTGGAAACCCGAGGCCACGCTGGACAGACAAATATTTCACAGCACATCAACACTACTGCGGCTGTGCTTCATTTACTAGATGTTGCAACATATCTCTCTAATGAATCCATCGTGTAAATGTGTGCTCACCCCTTCACCCTCATTAAACACCGACCCTGCTGCAGCCTCCTCGTCAGAATTAGGGTTTTGTTGCTGCCAGCTGTGGAGAGGTCCTTTAACCATCCTCCCATCAGGCAGGAGGAACACTGTATGTTTAATGAGTCAGAAAACATGAAATTATATTTAATCTAAATGATGTCAAGCTTCGCATGTTTGGAACATGTTAGATATGTTTGACCGTTAACGTGTTTTAAAACTGTGAAACTCCAACTTCTTCATGAAAACTATGAACATTTTTAGTTTCAAAATAAATCCATTTAAACACCTGAAGATCATTATTATTATTATTATTATTATTATTATTAGCTGTAGCACTAGGTGTATTAATAAATAACAAGGAGTGTGAGAACTGAAAATTTCCAAATTATGTTGCTCTATTAAATTATTATTCTGTAAAGGAATACGTGTATTTTTGGTAACACAGACATTTCAATGTTCACAGCATTGCACGTGTTCATTAAAATAAAGAGATTAAAAATCTTCTTTGGACTCTGGATGTTAATCAGCAGCTGTGGGAGTCTTTGCTAACGGACAAAACCTTTCTGAAAGGATAAACATTTGTCAGTTTTCTCTCGTTTTTCCGACTGAATACATAATGAAGCCTGTTTCCTACATGAGGGACAGAATCAGATCACTGACCAACATGCAGCTCTTTATGCTGATAACAAACACTGAACCCTTCAAGCAGGAAACTAATTAGCTCTGAATTATATGAACTCAATTAATACCCGAACCGTCCCTAACGATTACGCTGCTGTGATTTATTTATTTATTTATTTATTATTACAAAGTAAAACAATTTACTGCCAATGTCAAAAATACCAATCAAATGATGCAGGTTGATCAAATCAAATTCAGATAAAACTTTTACATCTAATTATCTGAAAATGTTCCTTCAGGTTTTTAGCTGAAGACCTTTTAATGTGCCGTCTTTTCTCAGATCATTAGAAATACGTTTCATTCAGTAGTTCACCTCCATCTTCTTCTCAAATTTGGGTTTATGTGGAGAAAATAATGAAGGACACCCTCTAGTCTCCGGAGGCCCGGCAGTCAGTGGAACACTGCTGGGACAACATCCACCCTGAGTTAATAGTTGGTACATCATTGTTGTGTTCCTGTGAGTCTGATCATGGCAGAGAGAGAGGAAGCATCCTGATGGTCCTAGCCTTGAAGAGGAGGAGAGAGGAGAGGTTATTGCCATTGATTCTAAAGAGGACGAGTCCTCTGGGCTGCTGCTGGGACTTTTTGTTGCATCCACATCGATCCTACCTTCACTATCACACTAATAATTGGCCTTTGGCCGCCAGGCGACGGCTTCATCAGGCACATCGGTCCAGTTTGAGCTCCTGGCAGTCGGCTCAGAACCAACCAGAGTAAAATCATCCGACAGGCAGAAACAAGTGCTGCGGTGCTTTTAATTATATTAACATGAATCCTCATTTAACTGCTCGTCACAGTGACTATGTACTGGAGACAAGTTCATCCAGGAGCTACCGAATAAGAACTTAGCCTCGAGGAACTCCTCACTTTCCTTCTCCTCAAAGTGCATTTAAAGGTTTTCAAACCTTTCATGATGGAGGCTGGAAGAAACGAGGGAATACAAGGATGCATAAATTAGCATCATTAAAATTTAGAAAGTAATGAGCCCAAAGAAGTTGAAGAAAAAAAATGGTATACTTGTTATTAATATCTCCAAAATGATCTCAAAGGCCATCAAAGGAAACTGTAAAAATACAAATAAAACTTTGAAACAATGTTTTAAGTGTTATTCTTATTTTTCTGTTATTTGAACAGAAAATGACTTTAAGGAGAATAATTACTGCAAGATGAACTGGATTAATTACTGAATCAACAAGTTTTAGATCAGATCAGTTACTAATGCAGTTTTACTGAAGTGATCTAACACAAAAAAACATCCTGTATACAGGAACATCAAAAACATATTCTGAGACTGGATTTCTGTTTTTCCTTTTATTTATTTATTTATTTTCATCAACAGAAACAACAGGAATGAGCAGATAGCGATGATGGATGGATGGATGGATGGATGGATGGATGGATGGATGGAAGGATGGATGGATGGATGGATGGATGGATGGATGGATGGATGGATGGATGGATGGACGGACGGATGGACGGACGGACGGACGGATGGAATGGATGGATGGATGGATGGATGGATGGATGGATGGATGGATGGATGGATGGATGGACGGACGGAGAGATGGACAGACGGAGGGATGGATGGATGGATGGATGGATGGATGGATGGATGGATGGATGGACGGACGGGCGGATGGACGGACGGATGGATGGACGGACATGCGGATGGACGGATGGATGGATGGACGGACGGATGGACGGACGGAGAGATGGACGGACGGACGGATGGACGGACGGGCGGATGGATGGACGGACGGATGGATGGACGGACATGCGGATGGACGGACGGATGGATGGACGGACGGAGAGATGGATGGACGGATGGATGGATGGATGGATGGATGGATGGATGGATGGATGGAAGGGTGGATGGATGGATGGATGGATGGATGGATGGATGGATGGATGGATGGATGGATGGACGGACGGATGGATTGATGGACGGACGGATGGACGGACATGCGGATGGACGGACGGATGGATGGACGGACATGCGGATGGACGGACGGATGGATGGACGGACGGACGGATGGAATGGATGGATGGATGGATGGATGGATGGATGGATGGATGGATGGATGGATGGATGGACGGACGGAGAGATGGACGGACGGATGGATGGACGGACGGATGGACGGACGGAGAGATGGATGGACGGATGGATGGATGGATGGATGGATGGAAGGGTAGATCTGATGGATGGATGGATGGATGGATGGATGGATGGATGGATGGATGGATGGATGGATGGAAGGGTGGATGGATGGATGGATGGATGGATGGATGGATGGATGGATGGACGGATGGATGGATGGACGGACGGATGGACGGACATGCGGATGGACGGACGGATGGATGGACGGACATGCGGATGGACGGACGGAGAGATGGACGGACGGACGGATGGACGGACATGCGGATGGATGGACGGACGGAGAGATGGACGGACGGATGGATGGACGGACGGATGGACGGACGGAGAGATGGATGGACGGATGGGTGGATGGATGGATGGCTGGATGGGTGGATGGATGGAGGGGTGGATGGATGGATGGATGGATGGATGGATGGATGGATGGATGGATGGATGGATGGACGGATGGACGGACGGACGGACGGATGGAATGGATGGATGGATGGGTGGATGGATGGATGGATGGATGGATGGATGGATGGATGGATGGACGGACGGAGAGATGGACAGACGGAGGGATGGATGGATGGATGGATGGATGGATGGATGGATGGATGGATGGACGGACGGATGGACGGACGGACGGACGGATGGAATGGATGGATGGAGGATGGATGGATGGATGGATGGATGGATGGATGGATGGATGGATGGATGGATGGATGGATGGACGGACGGAGAGATGGACAGACGGATGGATGGATGGATGGACGGACGGACGGACGGATGGAATGGATGGATGGATGGATGGGTGGACGGATGGATGGATGGATGGATGGATGGATGGACGGACGGAGAGATGGACAGACGGAGGGATGGATGGAGTACCTCTGTCCTCCAGCAGATGGCAGTAGCATGTGAGTTAAGGCTCTTTAACAGATGCAGTGAGTTAGTTCAGCTTTTGGCTCCATCAGGATGACGTGGAGGGAAGATACTCATTAAAAATCCTGTTTTCAGTTGTGCAGATTGTTCAAAATATTTACTTTATTATCATTTTCTATTGTTTAGGGCGTTTTTATTTTTATTATTATTGTATCTCTAGTAGCATGCTAGCTAGGAGTGGATTCATTTAGCTATGGTTAGCAGATTAACACGATGCTTTGTTTTCATAATGAAACACAAAAGATGAAATTGGTTCATTTTGAAGCTTCATTTAGCATTCGGGACGCGACATGATTCCTTCATGTTGCTCTGTGTGTTATATTATTAATATAAAATATTAGTATCTTTATTCTCTTTATGTCAGAAGCAGGTAAACTCAGTCAACATGATGACGAGGAAGTAAAAGTGTGTGTTTTTGTTTGTGTTGCAGGAAATAAAAATCTTCTGACACCTGAATGAAACCTGGAATCCTTCAGTCTGTTTCACTCTCATCTAATTACATCATTATGATGTTGAATTAAACTGTGACATTTTCTGTTCTCCATTTTAACCCTTTAACACATTCTACTGTAACTCTTAACTGGATTGAATTTTTTTTTTAATATATTTTTGATTTTTAGTTTTACAGGTTGGGACACAGAGCAAAGTCACTTCATAGCCTTTTAAATTAAAGTCTGCTTCATGCATATGACAGACTAACTCTATATAGTTGTGTGTAAATGGTATGAACATCGTCCTGCACGTCGAATTCAAACAGATTTAATCAAACATGATAAAAAATGTTAAACTACAAACATTTAAAGGATGTGTTTTAAATCTGCCGTCGTCTTTGATCTCAGAAGATTCTGTGATAAACTGCTGAATTAGCGTTGTATGTCTGAGCTCCGGGGTTTGCCCTGCAGCTGTGTGTCAGTCAGAGTTGAACGAACGTGTTTACAGGACCAAGAAGTCATGATTTGATGCAGACAGAAGGAAATGAGACCTGCATGTAAATTTAAAACTGATAATAAAAATAAACCTGATTCTGATATGAAACTATGCGTTGGTCATATTTTAATGGGTTTGCAAACGTGTTCATATTACTGCATTAAAATCTTTTTCAAAGCTAGAAATCTAAAATTGGAATATTTCTTTGTTTATCAGCAGATGATTATCTTTCTACGTGTCTTCCTACTGAACAAACTGCCTGACATGGCAGTTTGTTTTTTCCTCAGATAAACCCATTATTCACCCACGTCCCCAAAAGACGATCGAGTTTCTGGGCTTTAGAATAAACGTGTGAGCTGGAAATAGAAAACTGCTAAACTGTTTTTTTTTTATAGAAGACGAGGGCTGCGTTTGTGTGTTGCTCTATTATTTATGTTATGGGAAATCACCTCAGTTGTAAATATAGAAAGCTGAGTCCCACAAATTGAATCTTTAAATTTTAGCTGATAAAATGTAATAAGAATCTTCTGGTTTGCAGTCGCTGCTCGAGAGAGTTTAACCTCCAACCCAGTTTTTATTAAGTCAGCAAAACTGACATGGAGCCTATTAATTCATATCCTGGGACACGATTTCCTCTTTTTATGTATGTGAACACAAAAATAATTTAGTATTGAGCTTCTGGAGTTCCATGGAAGCAGCTTTCAGAGCGTTCTTCATTTTAGTTTTAAGAAACGCTGGAACATTTTTTCTGAAATAAAAGGAGAATAATGTGTGTCATCACCTTTTAGGAGTGATTTTATACAGATTGCACTGAGTCAGACTGATAAAAAGAATCGTGATTGTGAGCAGCTCGTAGAAACAAGTTTTTTTCTAACTAAATATTCAACATTCCTGTGACACGCCTTGATAAGAACGGATTAGACCGTCGGTCTGATCAACATCGCAGCAGCAGCTCCACATGAGATGTTCACGTGTTACAGTCTGAGTAAATGACTCACACTCACAGAAAGCCAACGTCTGCCCTCATCATCATCACTCATTAAACACAAAAAGCTGATCTGGAAGCTGTTTGAGCTTCACGTGCAGAAAAGGAAGTGAATGTAAAAGCTGTTGTCTTGATGCAGAAACATTTTGGTCTTATTACACAGTAGCATCATGTAACAGCAGCTGCTCATCCGCTGCTTCTCTCTCATTAATGGTAATTATAGATGTTTATAAAAAAACAAACAAATGCAGGAGAATTAAAGTATAACATTCTAATAAAAGACTGAATACATGAAATGAAACGAACCCTTTCAGCATCTCTTCAGTGTGATTTTGAGCATCATGTCTGACACTGGGTGCATATTGTTAGTTGGCCTACATGCATAGTGGCTGAGTAATAATTGAGAAGTTGTTGCTAAGAGCCCAGAAGGCGAGAAGAGGATGAACTCCTGCTGTGAACTGACGCTCGAGGGGGCTCAGATTTCGCCTGTGTAGCATGTTGATGTTGAAGGAGCAGCAGTTCCATCCGAAGGAAAGATCCTGAAGAGCAACACGGAGTCAACAAAAGGTCCTGCAGCGAGTCCATGATGGTCAACACTGACGTGTTATAGGAGGATTTTTGTTCACGAGCTTTTATTTTTAGCCTTGCAGTTGATTTTTCAGGTTATCAGTGTAGATATGAGATATAAATCCTCACTGTTTCTAATAGTTTTGTGAGTTGGAGGACGGGGTTGATGGAACCGCCACGGGGTCGCGGATCAGGTTCAAAACAACAACCTGAAATTAGTGATAAAATCTCAGTGTTTTGAATTTGACTCCGCCTCCTGCCCCATGACCTCTGGAGATAAACACCAGCTTGAACAGGAACAAGCAGGTACAGAAAATAAATCATTTAATATCTCCTGAAAAGAAATATTTCCTCATTTTGAATTAAATAATATAGATAAAAAAATATGAAAAGATTTATTTTAAATTAAAATTAAATAATAGAAACTCTTGTGAGATCTTGTGAGTTTTATTCTGTAAAGTTTTTTTAAAAGTTTGAATGATTCAAAGTTCCAACCTCACCCTCTAAAACATACAGGAAGTTGTTCTGGTGTGAGGACTACAGGGATTCTGTTAGTCAGATCAATACGATCAGAAGATCAGATTAATGATGATGGTAAGAAGCAACTTCCTGCAAAACATTCAACTTACTGTGAAGTCGACTGTTTTTAAGAGAGATAAAACCCTTTTAAACATCCATTTAGTTCATTTTAACTATTCTTTACTCTTAAATGTTTTTTAACGAATGAGATTTTTCCAACATGTTTGTGAAGAATTTGATTTTTCATCCCTCTGACCTTCAGAAATATTTAATATTTGTGTTTACGGTCCGTGCAGATTTTAGAATTGCTGTATTGTATTTTACATATTTGCAAACCTTTTTCTAATTTGTGGTCAAATTAATGAACATAAAGTCATTTTTACATGTTCTGCTCCATTAGTTTATTTTTTGTGTTTTTTAACTTACAGGCTGCTTTTGTTAACAAATAATTGACTTTTAAATAGAGTGTAAAGAAAGTTCGGGATCCAATTATTTCATTGTGATTTGCATTTAAAAAGGATGAGAAAAGTCCAGGGACCTATTCATCCAAAACAATGTAGCTTCTATTAAACATTTTCACTGCACCAATTACACACATGGAAGATTCACTCTGCTTAAAATCACTGACCTTGGAAAATATTAGAAATTTAGGATTTCCCTGGACATTTTGCCCTTCAGTGATGAGAATTTAAATAATTCCACAAGGTCTGCATAATCCAAAAATAAAATGCATTCAACACAAACAAAAGCAAAATGTTCTGAGGATTAAATTTTGTAGGAAATAAATAAAACCAAAACAAAGTCATTAGAAAAAGGCAAATTTATTTAAAGCACTTACATAGAAAAATATGATTGATTTGAGTCAACAATAATAAATAGAGCGCCTGACTATCCCCAGGCCGTGTCCGTACAACTGTACAATCAATATCCAGTTTCACAATACAGCAAAGGCACTAGCATTAACCACAATCAACGACACACTAATGGAGGCGGCGTGGATGCAGCGGGGGCGGAGCAGCGCTCATGGTGTCACTGTTTACACTCACGCTTCATCAAACAACATGTACACCGTCACTCATTATCCAACGTCTGGTTCCCCACGTTCCTTAAACACATCACTTCCTTTAGCTGTCTTTAGTTTCCCTCACAAACTACTGTTTTAACTAAAAATAAGGAATAAAATAAATATCATAAACATTTAAATGATTGTTTTCTAATATATTTATGTCTTTCAAAATGCTGTAATTTGATTATTCTGGCTGGAATTTTAAACAATATATAAATAAATTGAATATCCCAGTTGGTCAGGAGGCTCATTTCTGATTGGTTCAGATCAGACAACAGCATGACATCATCTGTTTAATAAACATGATCTGTTACAGGTGGACTTGACGTGTTGTCCCAGGAGGTGGTGCGTGGACTGAAACACAATCTGAAGCATCAGGACCGACAAATAAAACAATCTGACTGATTTAAAAGAAACTTTTTAGATTGTATTTGGTAGAAAAACGTGTTGGAGGTAGTTTGTATGTTTGTCTTTTACACCTCCATGTTTATTTTATATTGTTATTTCAGATGTATTTTTAAATGAAAGTAAAGTTCTGTTAGAAGTCCGAGTGGTCCAAATAATCTCCAGAAGAAATCAGACTGAATGAAATACATCACCTTCTACTTATCTGGATCTTTTATTGTAAAACTAACCGATCGATGGTATTTTCATCTTCAGGGATGATAGTTTGATAAAATAAGGTTCAATATGCTGTTTTGACAGCGTTTAATCAAATTCACTGTTAATTACAAAATGGATTCTGACCCTTTCTAATGATTTAAGAAAAGGCACCAGAGATCTTCTATAAAACCCGACCAGGAAGACCGAAGGACTCGAGTTTAAAAGGATTATTTCCTTTGCTAAAAATAAACTTCCTGTCTACGTTTCAGCTGAACAGCAGAGTCAGTAGACGCACAGAAATCCAGTGACTTTGACAAATAACAAACATAAAATCACAAAAATAACAAATAAAAACAAGCTCCTGCTTCATTTAAACAACTTGCTGTTAAAGGTCAGTGTTGGTCACATGAGTTGGTCCCAGTCGGTTTCAGTTGTGGTTTTTTTTGTTTGTTTGTTTTTGCTGCTTTAAAACGAGATTAAAAAGGTGTTTTTCTGTGAAAAGAATCTGTGGTGCAACAGTTTACATGCAAGACGAAGGCAAGCATGACACTGACCACACGGGCAGGAAGCGTGTTGATGATGCGTGTATGATGCAGCTGGATCAGACACACACACACACACACACACACACACTTAAAGCACATCCCTGAAGCCCACATGAAATCAGAACTTTTTAACGGGATACTATGGATTTGTTTTCTAAAGAGGTTGAAAAATATTAAAAAAACAAACTTATGTAAAGCTGGAATCAAAACTTTGTAAATGCAAATGTTTACTGTCATTGGTTCTGATTTATGCTAAAAAAAAGAAAAAATAGAATTAAATATCTTTGTAAATATTCTGAACTTGATAAGGCTTAAATCATTCTCCAGGTCGACGGGCCTCATGAATTCTGTCTTCTCAGAAACGTAGTGACGGTTTAGACAGTCGGGTTCAGTGTGTCCACCGGGAAGAGCCCTGATTGTCAGAACTAACTGTAACAGTGTTTTAACACGTTTTCCTGGACTTAAAGCAGCACCTGTCTGGATCCAGTCGTCTGGTGTCCCTCTCAGCCACCTGCATTTAAAAAGTCTACGTTATCCGGTCCTGTTCAGGTCTTCGTCTCTGCATCTCCTCCTTGGTCACTTGAGTTGGAGTCGACTGGAGAATTAATGCACAGGAGCCTGAGAATGCTCAACAGGGCTGTAAAGCTTTACCGTATCATCATATCCGGCTCTGCTGTGCTGCGACCCCAGCGTGACGCGTGTCTGAGCCCACGGGTCCCACATGTTCACCGCCTCTCAGCAGGTTTTACACGATCCTCTGGGCTGTCAGGTATTTGAGAGCCGCCGCGCCGTATTTTCTGGATAAATCCTGGTGAAACTCGTCCTTCAGGGTGTTTAAACAGTTGCGATAGCTGGAGCTGGAGCGGAACTTGGAGATGTCGAAGCTGGGAGCGTGAGGCATGTGGATCATGAATGCATTAGGGAGGACCATCAGATCATACTCCTAAACAACAAACAGGAAAACCAAGGTGACGGATAAGGATGTGAGTGTAGACCACAGAAACCTCTTGATGTAAACACGCCGTGATGGCGAAGACGTACCTGAGCGTCCAGCTCGATGATGTGAGACACTTTGTTCCAGCCGAAGCCCACGAAGCGCTGGTCGTACTCTGGACAGTCTCGTCTTACCACAACGTACGGCTCAAAATCTGGCTCCCACTCCACCTTGTAGGGCGTTGTGGCTGTTCGCCATTTGGCATAGTTTGTAGGAGCGTGACCCTTCGGCCACACGTGGTACCTGAGTGACGGGAACGGAGGAACATCAGCTGCTGATGCATCTTTCAAATCTTCTTTTTTCTTCTGCTGAAATAAAACGTTTACTGTGTAACTTTTGGGTTCTGGTACCTGAAGGTGTAGAGAGTCCCCATGTCCAGCATGGAGAGCAGCTCGGCTTTGGATTTAGGAAAGGACAGACGGTAACGCAGCGTCTCGAAGGCCGGAACCACCAGAGCTTTTTTTGTGTGAGCCATGTCCAACTGCACCACAGACTTCCTGCAAAAATAAACAAACATCATTTACAGGATGAAACTGTGCACGTCTGAACGCCTTCCCTCGTGGATGTTGATCAGGTCAGACGCAGGGGTTTAACAGTCTGAGGCCACGCCCACAATGACTGATGGTTTTATACTAACTGGGTTTAAAAGGTTCGAGCATAAAGCTGTTCGTCTGAGAACTTCCTGCTAAGGTTGTTGCTTCATCCTCCAGATGATGGACAGAACAACAAGACGGTGTTTTTATTGACCCTCAGCAGCACGTGCACATCCTCAGCACAGGTACGAAAACACCTGTCACCTTCCAGGGAGCAAGAAATCTCACAACAAATTTGCAGTTTGTTTGTTTTTGTTTGAGAATGTTGTTATTTACTCATGTAGAACTTTATATTCCTTCTCAAACCTTTTCACTTGTACTCGTCAGTTCTTACTACAAAAACAAACACTTAGAGAGAGACATTACAGCCGCGAGGAAACAACACAGCACGTTTTCCTGGTCACTATGTTCACATTAAGTGATTGTAGAGTCATAAAGTCTTGCTGTGATTTCCCAAGAGAGACGTTAGCGCCACACAATGCTGTCTGACAAATCATGGCCTGCTGTTTTTTATGACCTATGAGCTCCCCACAGGGTTTCCACTGTAATGTAAAGGGACAATAGGTTGAAGGATCTGATCCTCTTTGTGCCTGAAAAGCAGATTCACATAAAGATAAAGAAGGTCATGAAGCTACAGTCAGCTCTAACCTGCAGGAGCGATGAGATGAACTAGTTCTTACACTGATTACTGCTCACTACAGTCTGGAACGTGTTTTCTGTTTCATTAGCTGCTTTAACTGGATGTAAGACAAGCGCAGGACTAACCGGAGGTAATCGTAGAGACCATACATCGGCAGGAAGTCCACGTCAGTCAGGAACACGTAGGGTGTGTTGGCGTTCTTCAGAGCTACGTTCCTCACCAGGTTGACCGGGTAGAACTGACCCTCCTTGTAGACGATGTGGTAGCCGACGTTCTTGCGGTTCTTGAGCACCTCGGAGGCCTGAGCATAGCGAAGGAACTGCTGAGCCTCGGCATCAGACATGTAGAGCGCCAGGCTGATGGGACCCTCCCAGTGCTTACAGATGGCCTCCAACATCTGCAGCCTGCGAGCAGCACATACAGGAGGAAGACCAGCTGTTTCATCACCTACATCAACCTGGTTCTGACTGGTTTGGGTTTAACTAACAGCTGATTCAAGCACATACCTGTCCATGGAGAGCTGGGCCACTAGAGTGATGTCAGTATCGTCTTCAGTGGGCGTGTACTCGTACTGCAGGAAGTACAGGTGCACCCGGTGCACCGTCAGCCGCTCTCGCCGGAAATCATAACACTGATCGTCCTCGTCCAGCTCCTCCAGAGACGCTTGCAGCTGAACAGACACGCAAAATATAAATAACTTTAATTATTTATTAAAACAATAACAACAAAGCAGTGAAACGCTGAACTCTGAGCAGGTTTTGACTCAATAATGATGGAGGTTCTTTAAACTCACGTAAATTCTACATTTATTTTATATTAATTTGTGTAAAACAGACAGACGTGAGATTTAACAGTTACAAAATACATGAAACTAAATCTTTACAGATGAGATAATATTAATATGTTTATTAGAAGATGGTAAACATCCTAAACGATGTTATTGTTGTGTGGTTCTGACCCGGACGCTCTCTGGACTGGCCTGACTCGGGCAGCCGAACAGTTCCCGCCTCAGCAGGTTCCCGTCGTATTCCAGGAAGGTCAGGTAGAGGTTCCTGAAGAACTCCACGTGTTTGTTCTTCACTCGCAGTTTTTTTGGAGAGTTCCAATGAATCACCTGGAAACACGTAAATTATGTTTTTAGTTAAAATAACGAGAATAAAAGTTACTTTCAGATAGATATTTGTTCATTTTTGGCAAAAGCTCGTCTGTTTCTCTCTCTTTTGGGATAAATACCAGATTTTATAGATGTAAACATATTTTATATAATATGAACCTGTAATTATTATATTTATAAATAACTTTATAATAAACACAACATTGTATAAAATGTCTTGTTTCTGTATTTCTCTGTTCTCTTCTGTCTAATTCACACAAACTGAATTTTAAACAAATCAATAAGATGATGCATGAAATAATAAACATATTATTGACTCTTTTATCTGATTTATTTAAAGTTTAATGAGCAGCAGGTGGAGATTCTGGATGAAACCGGTTCCTGTTGTGTTTGTAAACTTGATATTATATAAATAACCAAACCGGATCAGTAGTAAAGTAAGAAACAGCTGATGATGAGACTCAGCAGCGTCTCGGGCTGTAGAGACCCATCCGATGGTGCGTTCAGGTGACGTACCTTGAGGTCGGACACCTCGGTGTAGCACTGCTCAGATCGGGTGTGATCAGACAGCTGGACGTTCCAGAAACAGGGCAGCTGGTGCACCAGAACCGGGTTTTGCTTTATAAAAGCATTGAAGATGTCCTGGACACAAATGACGACAGGTTGGTTTAAGATAATGTCTCTCTTCATGTTTGTTTAAAAGGGAACAGGTCTGACTTCATCAAAGCATCACATCTGAACATAAAGGATTTTTATTTGGGTTTTGAGCAGAAAAAGACACGAGCTTCATTATTTCTGTTAGAAAATGTTTAAACAGGTCGAAGCTTGAAAAGTACGGCTGAATAAAGAAACAGCAAAGATGAAATAAACCCGTTTTTATACAGAAATCCGATCTGTGATCTGTGTTTCAAAAGAACAAAACAGAAACAGGAGGACTTGATTTCACGCTGAGAAACAAAGACTGAATAAAACATCTGAAAACTGGGTCCAGTTGAGACATTTAATGATACGGGGAAAGTTTCTGTAAGAAAAGTCGATTTTACATAGAAATATAAAGTTAGTTTGGTAGTAAGTTGTTTCAGGTCAGGATATTCCTGTAAAGAAGGTGTAATAATTCATACAGCTTTTCAATCTGTCTGTAGACTTTCATGTCCAACAGGAGAAAAATAATCATGTTACATGCTGTAATAAAGTTAATAACACCTTCAGAGGCAGAAGCTTCATTCAAGCTTCAGCTCATTCACGTCTCTTCAAATGTCCATTTTCCTTCAATATGATTATAAAATCCTAAAAAAAATTTGTCAGATTTTCTCTTCATTCAGAGTAAAAACAGATAAAACTCACGAGTGTTTACTTAGAAAGACCTTTACTTATTAATAATAATAAACACATTCATCTAGTTTTACACTTGAAAGTCAAATAAAGCATTTCCATCATAAAACAAAAAAATTTTAAAACTCATCATGAAATGACTCACAGATGTTTGGTTTCATTAAATATTTATAGATTTTTCCTCTCCAAAAAAATAAAGGCAGCTTCTCCCCGCCCATAAAGTGCAGTCTGCTCTGATTGGTCAGCTCAATTAGCCCAATCAGGCTCCGCCTACATTCTTAAACAGTAAAATGACTGAACGTACTGACAGAGAGTGAAACCACTGCCAGGCTGAGATCGAGGTGAAGAAGTTGTTTCTCACCTGATCAGCAAGCGACGTACTGAGCATGCTCATCAGCTCCCGCTCTGCCGTCAGCCGCCACATCTGCTCCCAGCTGATTCTCCGCAGTCGTTCCAGGTACAGCAGAATCACGCCTTCAGCAAAGAAGAGCAGACTAAAAGGAAGTGGACTTCCACCTGATCCTGATCTAAAGTTTATAAATAAAAACTCCTCGACTGTTTTTATCAAACTTCAGTGTTTCTGAGGTTCTGAAACATCTTCAGAGGAAAAATTCAAAAATCCTTCCAGTGGGATGAAACAGATTCCAAACATTTGGGGGGCGTGTCAGAGATTAGCTGCATACCTGTGTTGAAACCTCTTCCCAGCGCGGGCCACGGTTTGTGGTTCTTCCACAGGTTTCCCAGGTACCAGTCACTCTGGTTCTCCACCAGCCCGATCACCTGCTTATCTACAAAGAAACGGAACATCAGCGACCTGCAAACGCGTCAATAAATCCCACGTCAGCTGAACACGACACCATCAGAACACACAAAGACGGTTTTTACCTGTAAACTTCCGAAAAATGCCCCAGAGCTCAGCGATGTCGGTGGCGAAGGTGATGTCCGTGTCCAGGACGATGACCTTTGACAGGTCAGGTGGTAAAGCTTTGGTTAGCGTTAGCTTCATCAAGCCATAGATACCTGAGTAGTGCTTGTTGGGGATCCAGGACACCTCAGACTGAAATGAGACAAACACCATTTGAGTTTTTTATTGTTTGGAAGCAGATGATCATCACGACGCAGCTTGACTTCATTATTCATCACCAATATTCCAGACGAGGGTTAACACAAAGCTGCAAACAGCTTCTTTTGACAAAGATGTGTATTTAATTTTTTCTGAATCTGCAGTGTCTTTTAATTAATTCTCTCGATTCAGAGTAATTGGATCTGCATAAGTGCATCATCTGCAAATATAATCGGCTTAGAGTCACGGCCGTTTTCTCCTCTTTAATGCGAGTTAATGAAAAGTGAAGAAAGGCTGCAGGTCGACGCATCTGACAGCACAAAGGACTCATTGTTCAGCACAAAGACTGTGCAGAAGGAGAATGTGATGATGTGAAGCAGCTCAGAAACAAACACTCATTTATTCATGCTCGTTCTTTTATATTCCACTCAGAGCACATTCATCAACTTGATGCTAAAGTAAATTATTTTTGGATTCTTTGGGCTTTAAGTGTCACTTGACTTGTCCATCTCAATTAGTTCCTTCCTATCAAATGGAACTTGGAAAGACTTGAGGGATGTTTGGTGTTAAACTCTGGCGAAACATCAACACGCTTAAAAGGAAGAAATTTAATTTTAATCTGTCGTTTTCAAGGTCAAGTTAAATCTGTGTTCTGCATGAATTAACGATTCTCAAACTTTGTTCAACAAACTGCAACAGAATCTTGTGATCCAGCCAAACTAACTGTATATAAAAGATATAACTAATTTATTTATTATAAATCTGTTTATCTTCTAGGAATAAATGTTTTAGCATCATTTCTAAATTGTATTTAATTTTAAAGAAATCATCTGCCTTGTTAATTTTATGACCCACAGATTAGTTCATGAAGAACTTCTGGTCCAGATTATAATGAAGTAGATTACACCAGATCAGAATTTTTGAATAGAACCGTAAAACTCTGTAATTGTTATGTAATAAACTGATATGATAAATTAATTATAATATACATACTGACACGTTTCTTCCTTCTTCTCCGACTTACTTTATTTTTAGATCATTTATCTTTTTACTTTGAACTCATACTGTTTGATCCATTACTGTCAGGGACTAAGTTTAACTAAGTTCTGATCCTGTTCCAGGTCCAACAGAACCGCTGTGACTTCCTGTTTGTCTTTCACTCTGATCTGCTGCAGGAAACTGATGACCGTTTATTCACAACTTGCTTTGACCTGGACAGGAACGCTGGACTCAGATTACCGGCACATGGAGCAGAAGGTGTCGACTTACTTTGAGTTCGTCTGCATCGTAGAAGCTGACTTGAACAGATGGGACCATCCAGGACTGGAACAAAGAGCTCAGGATGCGATTGGCTACTGTGTCCGTGATGAAGTGAAAGTGGAGAGGATTTCTCCTGAAAATGGACAGATTAAAGTGAAGAGACATAATCTGAGGACAGAAGGTGGTCATGGATCTTCCCTCCAATAAGAAAAGACCACCTGGTTAACAGAGTTTTAACCAAATTAAGGTCATTAAATGAGATTTAACTCTTTAACCAGCAGCTAAAATCAGATTCACAGTTTGATCTTTTCAAAAAGTTTCAACTTGGATCCTAAAATCTCTCATAATGTTCTTAAACTCCATCCCAGTAACTTACAGAAACAGAACCCTTTGACGTGGTTCAGGAGAGCTGCGCTTCTTTGATGTTTGTGACTTTGATTGTTTATACAGCAGGTTTGTCCAAACCTGTGAGACTCCATTCAGTCCTAAACGTCCCTGAAAACCTTCAAAGACTTGAAGGCAGCGACGCCTCGACTCAAGTAAAACCTTGTGTTGATCAAGTTCAGAGCTGATGCTTGTTTTACAACCATGTATGAAAAACCTCCAAACTTTTCCAATTTATCCCCATAAACACATCAAACACATCAAAGTGTGGCTACATGATTTTTCTCTTTCAAAAACTGAAGCAAGTGAAGTTTCACACGTTTGATTTCAGACTCGGCTTCACCGCTTGTTGCTTCTTAGTTTTTACTTCTATAGTTATAAGACAGATTTACAGTCTCCTGTTCTGCCAATCAAACACTCTGAGTTCAGAGTAACACAGACAGAATCTCTCCTGTTTGGTTCAATCTGTCATAAACGGAGTAATAAATCATTTAATCCCAAACAAGTTCGACTCATCGCAGCTTCACAGGTTTTCATTAAACTGTAGAAATCTGTTCACATAATATAAAATAACTAAATATTATACAAACTATAAAAATGTTTGAAATAAACTCTGGAGAGTCTAAAACGGACCAATCAGAGCTCAGTTTGCTGAAACCTGCAGACCCACCAGGGTGACCTCAATCCTGGTTCAGGTCCAGTCCTGGAAAAACAAAAACTGATCAACGAAACAACCTGAGATTCAGACTCACCTGTGAAACAGAACGGACTTGACCAGGGTGACCACGTCTCTGCTGGCGTTGTGACCCGCACAAACGCACGCTACATGGATCAGCTGTAAAACAAGACAGGAAGCTCTGAAACATCCAGATAAACACTTTCCTTCTGAACCATCAGTGAAATGAACCCTTCACTCAGCAGCTGATTGACAGTCAAGGGGGCGGAGCTTTATGAAGTTCCTCATAAAAAGACCTGATGACATCCTGGTTCTTCATCTGACAGTCAGTCATCAGTTTGTCCTCACCTCACACTTCTGGACGGTGGGTGAGCGGGGACAATCCGTGTGGTTCTTCTCCTCCGCCGTGTTGTCACCATCTTCTGAAACCGTGTCTGCAGAGGCTCCCCATTGCTGGTTGCCATAGTTACCGTCTGCCAGCTGGGCTGCGGTGCCCTGCGACTGGCTGAGCTGCAGCCGGATCTGTCGGTTCTCCTCCTCCACCTCTCGGACCCGCGACTCAAGAACAGCACGCTCCAACACCTGCGCAGCGGGGGTGTCCGCCAAACAGGGCGCCAGGAGGAAGGAACGACCATCTGGTGGGGGGTGGAGTCAAAATAACCTTTAAACTTTCATGCTGTTATTTACAGTCATGTAGACAAAAACTAAAGCGGCTGCGACTGTCTGAATTTCCAAAAGCTTCCTGACACATCGCTCAAATTTTGACATTGTTGGACAAATGTTGTCCCAGAGTCCTCCTACATGTCTGGAATTCATCTCAAATACTTCTCAATTTAGTTTCAGTGACTCTGTTAGAAAGTGTGAGACAAGTCTGGGACCAAACGGTGAACAAACTGAGACACGACAAGAAAAACGTTAGAAAAACGTCCCACGCACCAACTGAAAACCTGCGTCCTCGTGTGTATCAGCATTAACATCTCATCTGTATGTAAAACAAGATGTTTGAGCTTTTTATGTTATATAAGTTATAAATGTTATAAAGTGACACTTCAGATCTTTTTAAAGTGAAACTTTTTATACAATTTAAAGGTTTAGACAGATTTCTCTTCACATTACATAACCAAGGTCCTTCTGTTGATTTCATTTATCAGATAAACATGACATTAAATACAGAACTATATATTTCTATATAGAAATCTGTTTGATGTTTGCAGACAGCTGGTTAAAAGACCTTCAGAGCACCACAATATACTGTAGGATCTATTTTAATACGCAGCATCTTGAATAAAACGGAGCACATTAAAACTTTTCCTGAACTTTAAACCACATTAAGATGCTAATTCATTGACACAGTGTCAAACTGCACATACGAGTATTTACAGTTTTAGAAAACAGAATCTGTCTTCTGTTTCTGACAATCGCAGTGTGTGAACGTCCAATCAGCACGTTGTGTCTGAGCCGACGCCACACGGCGCGTTGGCTTTTCTCATCTACGCTACAAACATGCAGCAAAACCTTCCCTCGAGTCTCACACTTAGAAATTGGCTCATCACACTTCTTCTCTGCCTCACTCTTTTTTTTTCTCTCTTCTTTTTTAAAAATCGGGCACGGTGGGAACATTTCAGGAGCTTTTGGTGCGTAGGTGGGGTTCTGCTACAGTCCCACCCAAAACGAATGAATCAGAAGGTTCAATTACTTTTTGTCACACATGGAAAAAATCAGAGTTTAACGTTAAAAGATGATCATGAAATAAGCTTTTATTTCTTAGTATTTACATTTAAATGAGTTACAACTGAGAAGCAAGAGCAACATTAATAAGCTTAAAATATATAAAAGTGAGTAAAACATCATATTTAGTTTAGTAGTTCGACCCAGTGATGTCATCACATACAGACGCGTTTTGTGATGTTTTCATATGTTTGTTACTGTCTGTAGTTTGTTTCAGATGAAGAACTAGAAAAACTTTTACGTCAGCAACAAAAACCATCAATCAGACCCGTTTATCTGATGTCTGATTTATAAACTGGGAGGTTTCAGATTTGTTTATTTAATCTGGATGTAAACACCTGAACATAAAGCTCCTTGTAGGATTTCTAACATCATTTTATCTGTCAAACCCAAATGTTTCTGCTTTACTCCACCGATAGAGGAATTCTGTTCAGTTTGGACTGAACGGAACATCTTCAGCTGCTCGAGGCTGATTTTAATGACAGATTTAAATTCAGTCTTTCAGCTGGATAAAACAAAGGTTTCAGGGTAACACTGACTGCTGAGATTTGGTCAAATTCCCTACAAATTCCAGTAAAGAAGTCGATCTGGTTGAGTTTGCTTCTTCTTGTGCCAGAAGGGCAAGAATGCAAATTGTGTCTTGTAGGCTGAATAATCAGAGCCCAGTGAGGCTCTCGCTGCAGTTTATAAATGCTAATTTGTGTGCAGCATCTGCCAGTGATTGTGTCTTTTCCTGTTTGTCCAGTTTCCTCGTTGCTGCTCTGTGACTCAGATAAAAAACTGTGAAGGTCTGCATATAGAAAAATCCAATGTTGCTGACTCATCTTTACATTTAGAATAAAAAGTAAAACACAGCAGGAAATCTATTTCTTCTCTAGGATCCAGGTAATGATCATATTTTACGTGCAATGTCTCAGTTCAGTAGCATCATGACTGCAGTAGAAAAAGAAAAGCTCATGTTTTCTGTGAATATTTAAATTAGCTAGCAGCTTAATGCATCACTCGCTCTCTCGCTCTCTCTCTCTCTCACACACTCCTTACTAACAAGGACTGTGTGTTTCCGAAGCTGCAGCGTCGTCCACAAACAGAAACACATCCTTCTTTCTAAAGTACAGCAAAACAAAAAGTGAATAAATGTGAATTCATCTGCAGCTGAAAATGTCCCAATAAATTCTTCTTCTGTTTAAATGTTTGATGGAGAAAAAAGGATGAAGAGAAACAAATCACTCTTCTTTCTTTCCTTAATCCTTATTGACTTTTCATCATGTTCTCTTTTCTCCTCATTCCGACTGTTCTCTCCTTTCTGTGTTCTCATACATTCATGTTCCATCTGTCTCTTTATCTTCCTTTCTCCTCGTTTCTCCTCTTCCTCTCTGTCTCGCTCGCTCTTTCACTTCTCTTTCCTCGCCACTCATAAACCCGTCCAGCTGAACTAAGGCATGATGGGAATGTTCACACCCTCGTCTGCTGAGGGAGGTTTTAGATGTTTGTGTGGATTTTTTTATTTTTATTTTTGCTCCTTTCAGTAAGATCAGAGAAGATTAACGTCGCCGTTCAGTCAGAAAAAGATCATTTCTTCATATTAACCCACATTGTGTGTTTTTTTACTCACTACTCAGAGTGATTGTGTGATTGCGAGGTTTAATGTTGAAATCAGAACCGTTCTTATTGAGTAAAAGGGACTTTTAAAAGACCAAAAGAAACAGAAACATGAGAAAAAAAGATGAAACTGTTTGTAACTTGATAAAAAGCTCAAATCCCTGGTGATTATTGATTAACTGTTTGATTCAGCTCTTCAGCTTTAATGGACAGATTTTTAATGAAACTAAACCTGCTTCAACTTCTCAGCTGGCTGCTGTGATCAGAACCAAAGTGCTGACCGGTTCTCTGGAGGCCAGAATCTGAACCATTAAACAGTCTAAACAGAGTGTTTAGAATGAGAATCGGTTGGAAATTAGAGAGAAAATGAAGCTGACTTGCACAAATAACATGATCATTAGTGTTTGGTTCTGTTGGTTCTGTTGGTGGTCGGATCCAAACTGCAGCTTGGAACAAACAGAGATATTAAATGATTTTTGGTCTCATACTCACTCTCCAGGTTTCCAGCCAGCAGGTAGAGCCAGGTGAGAAGAACAATGGCGGTGAGAGACGCCACCAGCAGCTTCAGGCGTCCACGGCACAGCAAGTGCATGATGGGACGGGGGCACTGTTGGCTGTGAGTGTAGTTTGTGGGATGGGGGAGGGGCGGGTTCAGGTGGGGCTCAGTTCCTCTTCAGTACCCTGCAGCATCTTTTCATCTGAAGAAACAGAGTCAGAAGAATTTAAGAATCCATCAAGTTATTCTGATTCACATCATCATCACTCAGACAGAACTAAACAAAGAGACGCCGTGACCCGAGGAGCATCATGTGACTCATCACCTCATACGTCACGGTCTCTACTTCCACAGGTTATCTGAAAATATTTACTCATTCTGAAAGAAGAAATGATGTTATGATTCCTGATGTGTGTCGATGCTAAACAAAGAGCCGAAAAGTTTGATGTCACTGCAACCAAGTTACACCAACAGGGGGCGGAGTCAGGTCATTTAAAGGTGTTTATCTTTGTGATGGATGGACGGGGAGATGATCGGAGCTGAATAAATGCATGACAATAACAGAAACCTGCTCTGCAGCCGAACATCATCAAGTAGACGTCGTGCACGTGACTGTAGGCTGGAGCGCACAGCTGAGCCAAACTCAAACCGACATCCCTCCGTTAATCCCAGCGTTCAGAATCAGACGGCCCTTCAGGTAAATATTCAGATTCTTTTTAATCAATAATAAAGGAATTCAACACACAAGATGGTTTAATAATAAAACTGCCTCAACATGTGAAAAACACGTCTAATTTAAAGCTGCTACAGAAGCCTGGAAGTTCAAACAAAGAGTCTGAAAGGATTAAAAGGTGTTTGTTCAGGAGCAGAAACCCTTAAAAGCAGTTTAAAACAGCCAGTGAGCAGCGTTCTGCTCATCACCCGCCCTCAGACGAGTACAGAGGAACCAGTTTGTTCCTGCTGTACAGCACACGAGCATCAAGTTTCATCATGTCTAAAATCAAATGTGATCAATCAGAAGTTTTCTGCTGTTAGCAGATTAAAAACACACGAGGACTCGACTGTAACGATGAGATTTACACTAAGAAACTAGTTTATTTAAACATAATAAAGAGATCAACGTGTTCTGAGTCACATCAGGAGGCTCGACTGAACACGTCAGTTCTCTGCCGTCCAGTTCAGTCACACGGCAACTCATCCCATTAATGTTAGAATCATATGTGATTTAATCTGACTCAGTTTGTTAATGTTAAAAACAATAATACAAATAACTGGTTTATTTAAGTTTACGGGCTTAAAGCCACTGATTCTTAAAGTTTGTGTTAATGCTGTTTTTATTGCTTCAGTGTGATTGGATAGTTATAGAGAGCAGGTGGTCTGAGAGTATAGACGTTAAATTAAACAATAATGTTTCAGTTCAGTGAAAAACTCCTTCAGGTTTAAAGTTTCAGATCAAATGATTCACTTCAGTAAGTTAAAACCGACAGAAGCTGAAAAAGCAGGTCATCAGCAGTCGCTTCTGTTTCATGTAAAAAATCCTGAACACGCTGCAGTTAAATCCTCCCCCATCACGTTGTCCCAGTCTTCATCCATGCGCAGAGCCTGAATACATCGGGGGGGCTCTGTATCTTTATTTTTCATCGTAAGACTTATTAATCCCCCTTTAATTAGATGGAAGCTCGAGGGAAACGTGAGGCGACACGACCGCCAACAGGAAGCATCTGGGTGGGATTTTACAACACAAACTTTAAGCTGAGTTAACAAGTTCCAGTTTGAGTCTGATGGATTGTTGAATCAATACGGAGCTGGCAGTCACACAGTAAACAGCTGATATGGAACCAAACTTTGACATACACCTAAAAAAAATATCTAATTTCAAACTCTCGTTCGTCCCATTTGGTATTTTTATAACTAGAATTTCTGAATTTCTATTTATAATGTAAAAAAACAGCTAAATCACAGTTTTCATCTGCCAATTCAAAATGTAAAAAGCACAAAAGAAGAAACAAGACACACACACACACACACACACACACACACACACACGGACCCGTGGAGATGAGAGTTTATGGGTTTGTTATTTTGAGGAACGTTTGGAGGACAAATTCAAGTCGGCAGTAAATCTGATGAGAAACAACAACCAGGAAGGAGATGAAACTCAAGCAGCCTTCAGAGTCTGAACAAAACCAAGACGTGAAGCTTCAGAGAGCAACAAAACAACAAAACTGATGATTAAAAAGTATTTACGTAAACTCTTAGAAAGTTCCATCAGCATGAGAATAAACCAGAGTTTGGGTCTTTTAAAACCAGTTGACAGTCTAGTGTTTGATCACGTTGTCTCAACTCAGCAGTTAAACCAGCTTCATGTTAAAACACAAAGAAGTAAGTTTGAGTTTCCTCTGCAGCAGCTGAAGGTGACCTCTGACCTCTCCCTCCAGCAGTCTTCTGTTCCTCCAACAAACTGAGACACGTTCACATCCTTCTGCAGCAGGAGCTTCTTAAAGACTAACATTTAGTTACACTATGGAAATAAAAACATTCTGATGTTTATTCAGTCTGAATATTTTCCGTCGGCATGTACGATCATAAATATTTTTACATTTTGTGATTATGTGACGCACAAAGCCGCAAAGTTTTTGGTTGTATGAACTGGGTTGATTTGTTTTAGTTCTACATAAACATTTTCTAATATTTAAACTGTGAAGCTCAATTAAAATAAAAAGGTTTCAAATGTTTTTATTTATTAGTTTTTTGTTTGTTTAGTGAAGATACAGAAGTACAGCACCAGAATTCTTCTACACCCCTCTGTTTCCTTGAGGCTTTGTTGACATCAATAATAAGTCCTCAGTTTTCTATAAAAAACACCTACAAGAACTTCAAAACCTAAAACATAGAATGATGTTTGATTAGCAGCTATAGATGCAGCATCTAAAAGACAAAGATTTTCTGTTTAATTTTGGCTCAAACTGAGAGCAGAAATCACTTCAACGCGCCGCCAGTCTTTGAAAGTTTCCAAGTATGATTTATGAGTTAATTAGTGAGGCTGATGTATGCTCTGTACGTCTCTGGGAGCAATGAAAGGTGCTGAGACAGGGAAGAAAGGAAGACAAATGGAGAACAAAGATTAAAAGAAAAGAGAGAGGTGAAGAGGTACAAGATCACGAGGTGACACAAACGCTTGAAAAGGAAGTAAAAAGATGAGAAGAAAAGAAACGGAAGAGAGAAAGACGGAATGAGAGGCAATGAAATGTAAAAGACGAGATTAAACAGAAAGCAAAGGCAAAAGGGACAGATAAGAAAATGAAACAAAAGAGGTGAATGTGGAGAATCAAAGGAATGAAGATTAAATAAGAGAAAACAAAAGAGGAGAGAGAAAAGGTCTCCGTTTGAGGTGAGCTGCCTTTCAGCTTCCAACATCAATAAACCTGCAAGGATATAAAAGTGAGGGACAGCGCCACTAAAGAGGCGTTTAATAGGCAGCTTTTGTTGATTCTGCAGGAGCCACACAAAACGCTTGTCGGGCTCTAATTGTTGCTGTAAAAATAAAACAGTGGTCCGGTGATATGAGCAGGAAGAGCCGGCGAGCTGCAGCCTCCTCTGTCATGTAAGCAGAGCTGAGAACAGCACTGGAGGGACAGATGAGCTGCTCGTGGGTGGAACAACAAATAACTTGGTCCAACAGCACTAAATTAAAAGACAACACACCCACAACCAACAGAGAAAATGATTTCCAAGCATTTCTCTGTTATCCTCTACTGCCCTGAAGCAACTGTTTGCTAGTCATGGAAATACTCCTGCACAGACCGGGATCAGTTCCAGAAAGAGAACATCGGAGTCAGGAAACCTCGGGTCAGAGTTCAGGTCAGCACGACACAGAAACTATGAAAGGTAAGTCAGAAGAGAAAGTTTCTGTTGAGCTTGTTCAGATCTGACTTTCATGTCCTCTCTGTTCACAAGTTTGAATAAAAATACTTCAACTTATCGTCACAGATACACGAGTTTGATCTGGCTTGTTAGAATACAGTGAGTTCTGGTTCTGGAGGCTCCTGAGGAGGAAGAGTCCAAAACAACCTCAGATCAGTTATTAAAACAGATGATGGAGCATGAAGAAAAAACTCAGCAATAGAAACGTGAACGTCAAAATCAAATCAAAACACTCACCTATGGAGGGCAAAAAGTGCCACAATATAATAAATCAATTATTAAATATTTATTTCACATGTAATAAATAGAAATATCAATTTGTTTTATGCAGAAAAGTGTAACATATCAAACCGCAGCTCGTCAGCTGACTCTGACATCTATGTTCACCCTGAACAGTAAGACAAGACGCATCGATGCCAGAAAATAGATTATGCAATCAACACACTAAGATTCATTAATTATGTATCTGTATCTTTATTAGAAAGAGCTGCTTCTGGATCACTTCCTCCCAGCAGCCGCGCCTCACAGATAATCTTGTCGGACTGCGAGTCGAGACGGACATCGTGATAATGAAATGAAGACCTGAAAGCGGAGCGTTGGTCCTGCGACTGGAGCAGTTTTATTTGCACGGAGCTAATCACGGAGGGGATAGCTCTGATTAGGAGAATAATCAGCAGCTGCTTCTTCTATTAGAGGAGCGATAAGAGACCAGTAATCAACGACTCCCTCACTCGGTATTGACCTCTATGACCTCAGAATAAAGATGAGACATGGAGAGCAACATGATGTCCAGGTATTTATAAAACCTGATAGAAACAGTTTATCACTGATACAACACAATCTGCAGATGTTTATTTGTGATAAACACAAATTAACATCTATTTTAAACATTTGCTTCTATTGTGATTTTTATTTATTTCCTTTTGTTTATGGTTAGAAATAAAGAGTTAGCTGTAAAACATGATGAAATCTGGATCAAGTCAAAGTGACGTTTCCATTGTGACGTTAAGCCTAAAGCTGCAGAGTTGATCCGGTTGTGGTAAAGAACATTCATGCTTCCTGTGACAGATTTAAAGACCAAATATAACTCGACTTTTATCTTGTCTCGCTGTCAGCAGATGTTTCCTGTCCTCTCCTTTGTTGTGACAGAAGCTGCGATGATTCGACTCTAAGCATCGTCCTCAGTTCTGATTTTCATTTTTATGCCTTGGGGTCAGACAGGAACGCTCACCGTAATCTGCAGCATCGTCTCTGCATGGCTGACTGGATTTCTTTGTGATTTACTGGAGTAAGTTGAGGTGGAATTAGAGGCTTTGTGACCGACTGTGACCTTTTCATTTCATTTCCCTGCAGACACGATGAACTGTCCTCTCTTGTCTTCCCATCACAGGGTTAAGATTCACCTGAGTTTTCACTCTGTTCATTTTTAATACCTGCTTGTTCCTGTTCAGGGTCACGAGGAGCTGGTGTCCATCTCCTGCTGTCATTGGGTGAGAGGCGGAGTCACACCTGGACAGGTTTCAGGTCCATCCCAGGGACAAACAACCATTCACACTTACACTTTTGGTCAATCTAGAGTCAGTAATTAACCTCATGCATGTCTTTGGTCTGTGGGAGGAGACCAGACTCCTGGAGAGAACCCTCACGTGCACGTGGAGAACATGCAAAGGCTCCAGCCGAGTTCCAGCTGCAGCCTTGTGCAGCCAACCACCAAAATATTTATAATTAGCAACATTTTTATTAAATTTGTTGTTAAAGTTATTTGAAGATGTAAAACATAAATTAGACTGAAGTAAACTTGCACATCAAAAACTGAAGATATGGATCAGTTCTTCTTCTCTGGAGTTCCTCCTCACGCTTAGTGCCGAAATTCCCAAAGGATTTATTCTGTTGTTGTTGTTTTACGTCTAATTAGAAGGTTAAATACACTTTATTCTTGTTAAAGTAAAACAAACAAACATGTTTCAGGAAGATTCTCCTAAAAAACCTGCTGAAACATGAATCTTTCATCCTACAGCAGAAAACCTGGACTTTATTTACTGAGCTGCTTTTTATTTTTGTGTTTGGTGAACGTCCCAATAATGTCCCCATAAAACAACACGGGTTAGAGGTGATGTGAGGTTACATTCCTGTGTCCAGTTATTGTTACATGTAAATAGTTTAGAACATTAATCTTTAGTTTGGCCACATGCTAGTTAGCATTAATGATGTGAATGTCTTTATTCATGATTGATTTATGTGTTTTGTTCAGGTTGTCAAACAATTAACATTTTAATTGTGATTAATCACATGGTTGTCCACAGTTAACTCCAGATGTTTTTAATTGACCTTAAAGTATTTTTCATATTTCTGCTATACTATTGAGGGATGGAGTGAACAAATATACTTCATGAAAATGTTTATTATATCTGTCACAGTGTCTCTAAGTATAAAATAATTACTTAAAGTTCATTTTATCAAGTGTCTCCACTGTCAGGGAGGGGGAGGAGCTCTGTGCATCAGCTGCTTCGCTAACAGGTGATATTTGAGAGTTATAGTACGATGATAACTCAGTTCACATCGACAGGAAGCCCAAATAACTTTCATCTAAACAATTTTACCATCTGGTAGTTTTAAAGCTAAACTTCCCATTTAAAGCAGAACTTAGTAAGTTTTTTCACCTCAATAAATGTTTTCTAGAGTCCCTGTGGGGGTAAACAAGGACTTGGCGGGGTGATTCGTGGGTCCCTCCCCTCCCTCCGGGGTCTGTGTCCTGAAAGCAGCACTTGCAACTTTCAGTGGATCGGACCCGACTAATCTCGCGAGAACAAACCTGCTTTACGGCACTCACACTCACGTACATAAATACAAGCATGAAGCCCTTGCCGTTGTTAGCAACGCCACCCTTAGGAGCGCAAAGATGACAATAATACTCACCTGTCAAGACATTTTCTTGGTTTTGTTTTTCTTTCTTCTTGCAAAAGCGTTCTCTGCGCGTTGTTGTTGGGGGGGGGGCGGCGGGGTGGAGGGGATGGATGGGGGGTCTGCGGCGGCGGCGAGGGAACGTTACGACAGTGAGCTTTCACAGGGGACCAGTAGGGGGAGAGCGAGAGCAAAACTTACTTAGTTCTGCTTTAAAGGACCTTTATTCACCTTCCATACTCCAACAAGCATTGAGTTATCATTTACCTCACAGACTACGGATAGCCAGGAGGGCCAACAGACCTGCGCATGCGTACAGGGGCAAAGCAAAACGATGTAAGCCTGTGTGTTAAAAAATTAACGGCGTTAAAGGGCTTTGCGTTAACGTGTTTTTAACACATTCATTTTAACAGCCCTAGTTGTGTTAGAATTTTTTAACTCAATCAAACCTGAAAACTTTCTCACCCCTCAATTTTAAAAGACTGGAAGACCCGCAGTCTTCAGTCCCAAAATGAAGGGGGAGGAGCTAAGTGACACAGGTCACAGACAGTCAGAGAGCATGATGGGAATCAGTGCAAACAGCCACAAGAGCAACAAAACTTTCTGTAGTTTATTGTGTTAACTTCACTCCTCGAGGACTCACAATATCAACCTCCATCTTTAACTCAGCCGAGGTGGCGTGTCCATTCCTAACAAATACATATAAATCTATAGTTTTATATGTTTGTAACTAAATTCAGTGACTAAAGGGAAACACTGGAAGCCACGTGTGCAGAGACACACAGGCAGGTTTATGAAACTGCAGTGAAGAAACAGCTCAACTGGATCAACACAGAAACTTTAAACTGACGTGGGTTTAAACCGAGTTGTTTTGTTCACTGCACTGGATGTTAAACAGAAGAACAAAGAGAACCCAGCGTGGAACAATCAGCAGCAGCGACCTTTGCCTTGTTGTCCTACCTGGAACTTCCTGTCCTGCGATCCAAACGTGTTCACAAGTCCAAGTTCAGCTGCACAAAGTGATCGCAGCACTCTTCCTCATTGTCCCTCTCCTTTCAGAGCTCCTCAGCGCCAACAATAAACTCCTCTCCTTTTCTCTCTCTAGACTTTTGTCCCAATTCTTCGACCTCTGCGGCCACTCCATGTCCTCCTTTTTCCTGTGCTCAGCCTGTTCTCCTCCCACAGCTTCTCTTCCTCCTCCTCTTCATACACAAACAGGCCATAAATCGCCTCCGCCTCTGAGGAACCGGCTCTGATTTCAGCCCCCGATCTCTTCTTCTCTACTTTGTAAAGCTTTTAAAAAGCAGAGCTCATCCTCGTCAAAGAGATGGGAGGAGAAAGGTGGAAGGAGGAGAAACATGGAGGGAAAGAGCCGTGTCACCTTACATTGTAAGGAATACAACAGAGGAGCTTTGTGGGGGTTTTGAAGCTGTGGAATGCAGCAGTTCTCTCAAATGGTGAAGATTTCTGCATCTCTCTGAGTTTTATTTTACTGATAATCTGTTTCAGTCTATCCAAACAAGTCATTTTAGAACTGGTGACTGTTTGTTTATTATGTTGTTAATGTAAGTTTAGAAGATATAGAGCTGTTTATTTTCAGACACAATGAAACTCTAATTTTAATTTTAATAATAAAACTTGATAAATTGGTCGAATCATTCCGACTTTTCACAGATAAATAAAATGACTCAAACATGTTCACGTCTGGGAATCCTTTAAAATCTGCATCTGGACTTTAATAAAGGTCTAAATGGTGATCTGTTCATAGTTCATTTCACAGTAGCTATAACAGGATGCAGTACCACATCATTTGAATAAAAATAATTGTTTTGTGTCACATCTGCAGAAACTCTGCTGGTAGTTGAACCTGGAAGGGCCAAAAAGGGCTGCAGGCCTTTCTCTTAGTTGTTGAAGAGTTTCCAGCCCTTGATCTGTAGTGAGTGAGCTGGTTTAACCCCCCCCCCACACCCCAGGGGACGCTGGGGTCTTTGTTAAACTGGTTTGCATGTGAGACGTTTTGGACACATGCCTGAAGGTGTGAACTGTTAGGGATCAGATTCAGAGCTGAATTATAAGTTCATAAGACCTGAAACCTGAAGCTCCTCATCAAATCAAAGATGGTCCCTGTCTGTCAAACCTTCTGAATCTGCTCTGTCCAAAACATGGACATCACTGTCCTCACAGAGTGTCCTTTGTCCTTCAAATGCAGATGGACACACCTACTCCTGCTAACTAGCTAGCATGTCTGATTGACAGTCAAAACCCAGTGAGTGTGTCTGATAACATTCTATTTTGTCTGCAAGTTGATTCTCAGGGGGGGGGTGGGGGGGGGGGGGGGGGGCAGTCCATGTTTCTGTTCTTTAAGTTCAGACAAACTGCAGCTTTAATGAGTAACTTGTTCTAGAAACTGTATTTCTGAGTGCCAGGCTGCACACACCTCCATTCTGACACCTTTAAACAAACACACCTGGTGAACCTGTCATTGGTGTGCAGGTATTTGCACACAGCTTCGTATTTGCCAAATGCGATTTGATTTCCTCTGCTTTTCCTGCGCCCGGAGGCACGAATGTAAACTCCGTATCATCAAACGCACCGTGAGGGAGTGACTGCTGCACAATTACAGAGTACACACAGTCTTTGGCAGCAGCTTGCAGAGAACCAGCCAGGGCATGCTGCATGCCTGAGCTAACGAAGCTCTGCTGATAGATGCTTCATTAAGGATGGAGATCAGTGGAGTGGCTCCACAGGGGGGCCTGGGAACAGGCTGAAGCTCTTATCTCGTCTCCCGGCGCAGATCGTGCATTATCTGAAGTCGTAGCTGCAGGGGAACTCTGCACCGCACACAAACAACACCGGGAACGCCTGTAATCACCTTCTGTTATGTAAACTGTAAGCTCAGCTGTGGGAAAGCTCTACCTGGATCATGTCGACGTTTCAGGGGGATTTTCAATGTCATGACAGACACGGATCACTAACAACATCTCACATTCCAGGTTCTGTGTTCTCTACATTCAGTCACATGAGTGTCTTCTGTCTGTCTCCACACAGAGGGCTCGGTGCCAACACCTCCTGCTTCTTATGGGCTGGAGTTCACAGTTACAGCTCTACGGGGGTTTGGGGGGTAACTAAGGACTGGTAGCATGTAAATGAGAGTGGAGGAGTCTGTTCCTCCCAAACAGACAGACCGGAGGTGCTAAAGGAGTTGTAATGTTGCTGTAACCCCAATCACCCCCCCCCATGTCGCACCTGCTGCAGCTTCCAGGAAACTCTGCACTCTGTAAGCATGAATTATCAAACTGTCACTAAACAGATATCGTTTGGAATCTTTATACAAGTCATTTCTATTCAAATCTTTATCTGAACTGGACTGAATGAAGGACGGATGGACAACTGAGACGTCCAGGTCTGCGTCATGTTTCAGAACTCTGTTTCTCATCTTTACTAACAAACAAAACAACATTATAAAGTAGCTTTGGATTGTTTTACCAAACATTTGAACAAACTGCAGGATGTCTGGCTGCAAACAGCCGAAGTGATGGGCGAGCAGCAGCTGAGCTATTTAAATTCATAAAACAGAGTATCGGTGTTTGAAAGCGTGGCAGAAGATCTCTCTCCGTCTCTTTCAGTGTAAACATGTGCTGCCCTCTGGCTCTGCACTGCCCACCCACATGGACAGTATAAATAATACCACAATGGGCTCACAGTTTACACATTCACACACAAGAGCCCTTCTGTCTGTTTCTCTGGGCTCGGCCTGCCTACACACTGAACATTCTTATACACAGCATCTGGTTCTGGACAGCAGAGCGGGTCAAAGGTCCGATTGGGAATCTATTATAAGCAATCATCTGCTGCGTATTCACTGACTGTTTCTGAGCAAATCTATACTGTACAGTGTAGATGAAACCTGCTGTTATATCAGTGGGAGGTTACTGATCAATATCATGACTCAATGATCGGTTCTCCAGTAGATTCTTGACTTTAAAAACTTTCCTGCACAGAACTTGCTTTATAAATACTTGTTTCTCTTCCACGTTACTGCTGCATCACATCAGGAGTTTGATCTTGTTGTCTTTTGGCTCTCTTCCTGTCCAAGCCGACCGCCGTTTGTGGCGTTTCTGATCAATAAGCAGCTTCTGTTATGCTACTAAACCACCGGTGAGCTGCTAGTTTGGGCTTTAAACGTTCAGATCAAGCAGAAGCTGCTAAACTGTCTGATTAGATATTTAATATACAATGTATAGCAGTAAACTCCAAATTAAGAGTATAAATATTGGGAATTTTTAAGAAATACAGTTTGATATGACATGATGCTGATGCAACAATGATGTGGGAACAAACATGTGAAACACACACAGCTGCAACTGGACTTAAGATATTATGGGATTAATTTCAGAAAGGTGAGTTTAAGTTTGTTTTTCATGTTTTTGTGTCTTTCTTTGATCTTTTTAGATGTAACTGTTTTATAGAAGAATCACTTTGTTGTCATTGTGCATGTCTTTGTTTCATTGTTACAAAATTTGACAGTTATTTGACCTCCTGAAAATCAGTTGTTGAGTTTTTATGATTCAAACTAAAATGTTTCTATTTAACTGGTCAGTTAAATATGTTTTAAGTTTTTCCTCATTTTTATGTGGACGATATGGTTTTTCTACAGTTTGAGGACGTACTGACTGAAATTAAATGTCACGTTGAAAAGTTCTAATAATCTTTGTAAAAGTGGACAAGGTGTTTGGAACCTGTCAGATAATGTTTTCTAGATTAATTTGACCTTTAACCTTTGTTGGCAGCATCATGATACAGCTGATACACAGAGGAGTGAACAGGATATGATCTGGTTTACACGCCATCAGCTGGATCTGGAGCGGTTCTGATTGGTCATGAAGCTGCTCCACTAAATGTTTGAACCCGTCCAGTTTTATCTCCTGTTAACAGCGTAAACACAATATAAAGTTCTGATATTTAAATCATGTTTAAATCATTTCTGATCACATTCAGTCATATAATATATATAATATCAAGCTGGTAACAGTAAAATAATTTCTCTCTTGTTTCATTCTGAAAACAGTTTCATTAAATGTTTCCACATTTACTTAAATGTAAAAAATAGACAAACTACTTGAAAGTGTGTCACAGCAGGAGCAAATACTTCTCAACCTGAACATTTCCTGAATTAACTGTTCACTATTTACTTTGAACAAGAACATCAAAGTACTTCCTGTCAGAGAGTTTCAACCTCTGAGCTGCAGGAAGCTTAGGGTTTATTATAGAAACTGGAAAAAGCTTCAAATGAACAGACGGTTCCAAGTGCTACTTATTTATTAGATAATATAAAGTGTTCATTTATACAGTACAGGAACATACGTTCTATATTACTGTTAATTTAACTGGAAATTATTGTTGGTTCACTGTGTTCTGTTGAATGAGCAGTTCAGACTGTAGAGCCTGAAGGAGAGATGGAGATGTGATGATGAGGTGATGGTGGTGATGTGGTGGTGTGACGCTCTTTCCTCCATCACACTGATGACAGCAGTCATCCTGTTCTAACACAACCTGCTGTCTTTGTTATGCCTGGTGGGTGGAGCTTATCTGTGTCACTAGGAACACCTGGACTTATCTTACACCGGTGACTTTATTAGATATTTATTCATCCACTGACAAACTGATTTAAATGAAAAAACTCCACCAGGAAGATGAAAGTGAGCAGAGAAAGAGAAAAACCAGAAACACACACACACACACACATACACACACACACACGGCTGAGATGCTGATTGGAAATCCTCGTGCAGATTAGGAGCTAAATTAAATTAATTTACTGTCATGTTGAACAGGCTAGGAGTCCAATAAAAATGTGACTGGAGTTTGATCTGAAGTTTCATTTTCCCTGTGAGATAATTGGATAACAGAAATTGGATTTTAGAGTTTTAAATTGTTCCGTCATAATGAGGATCCACAAACGGAAACGTTTTAATTTTTACTAATGGACCTGAGTAGGAATTCATCATTTAAAGTTTTAACTTTTAAATGAGCAGAAAGTTAGAATGAAGTTATAAAGACATTATTTCTTAAATCACATCAGGACTGTTGGTATTTTAAAAATCCAGATCCGATCAGGAGGAAATAAATATGAGGAATAAATAAATGAGTGTCTGTAGCAGGATGAGTAAGCTTCAGCACACAGACGCGCTGCTGCCTTGTTAAGCGTCCATGCTCCTCTTCCTGGCCTTCGTCTTAATGAGTCGCACTCTGCTGTCACGACTGTCAGTCCTCAATGATAAAACAACACGACAGCAGCATGACGGGCTCAGCAGAGAACACAAACACACCATCACTGCACAGCGCCGGAGTCCACCAGCAGTGCAGCGTCACAGACGGGGAGCTGAAGCCATGTGACGGGACAGAGACACGGGTCTCAGATACGTTTAATGCCTCAGTGTTTACAGGCCTGTGACGGAGAGTCAGGAACAATTTCATCAGCTGACTGTCAGACCTTCACATCTCCACAGGCAAATCAGAGTCTGAGATTATTTCTACACCCGAGTGTTTCCAACAGACTTCAGGCAGCAGATATCTGAACCATGAAAACTAAAGATATTTGGCTCAAAATGGTTTAAAAACATTTAAGAAATAAAGTTTGTATGGTTTCCAGTGAAGATCAGATAAAGATTCAGAGTCTTAGCTGCAAACTTTAGGACACATTCAGAATGTGTCGACCCATAACCTCCCGCTCAGAACAACACACAGTTTATGAAAATAGAATTCAATTATTTGAGTTAGTGATTAACAGAAAACTGGCTTAACAATCAGAAAATAAAGTCAAAAAGGAAAAAGAAGAGAAAGATTTAAACTCATCCATCAGGAACTGGATCAGGATATAAATGATAAAAAGGGGCGGGGCAGAGATGTCAGAACATCATGAAAACACAGATGCAGCTGTTGTTTTGATTCTTTCATGGTAGCAACACGCTGCTAACATGACCAGTAGATGGTAGAATATGCAGAGTGACTCTAACCATGACGGTGCATTTCCAGACCAGAGGTGTGTTTATCAGAACAACGACAGACCCTGAAGAAACACGAAACATCCCAGAACAACAGAGACGAGTGTGTGTGATGGATTTAATGTCTGCACATTGATGCTGTTTGGGTTTGTTAGCTTTTTAATGTAGTAACTGAAATACAATGAACAAGGACACACGAACGCATCACTGACAGACACTCCTTCCTTCCTGCTTTACTCTTTAACTGATCTGAGGTCTGCTGAGGACACTGTGATTTAATCAGAGTGTTTCCCATAATCCCCGATCAATAAGCTGATCTCAGACATCCAAACATTTTGATTCATATTGTTCCTTGTGCATTAGAAACTCATTCATGCTATTAATGTTTAACTGCTGCACAAACAACTTCATGTCAGATTGAAATGTTTGAAATCTGAAATAAAACTTTCATTAATGTTAAATTCATTAAACTGTTCTGACATTTTAAGCAGCTGTTCAGTGCAGAAGGCGGAAGAACAGAAACGTCTTCTAATAATGCAGCTGTGCAAATATTCCTGACACGTGTATAAATATAAATGAAGGAATATTAGGGGTAAATATGAATTCATGTGCTAATTATTCATGTAAAGCTGCTGATTAATTCATGTTAGTAAAACAAGCTGTAATGTTTTAAGACAGAGCTAAAAATATGGAACAACATTAGCGTAAAGCAGCTCAGACGGAGTCAGGAATCATCAGGATGTGCTCCGTGTGCACACACACGTGTTTCAGATCTCAGATCATCTCAAACTTAAATAATTATTCTTCATTATTAATAACTGATTTTGATCTTGTTCCGTCATGTTTAAAATGTGCTTCAACAGAGATGTTTAGACACATTTGAGACGATGTTGTTCCTCTTTTGTTTGTCCTGTTATGTGTGAAAAATGAAACTATTATGAAGCTTCATTCTGGTTTAGGACGGAGATCTAAAGGTTAGATATGGAACATATTGATTACATGTTTCTGTGCTGTTTACCTTCTCACACCGTTCTGACTTTAACTGGAACTGAATTGAAGTGTTTTCATACTCTCTCACGCTGATGCATCGACAGAATGTGAAATCTTCTTCCGTCCTTCAGCTGCTGAGGCTCAGGATTTCCACAAAGTGCTGAGAGGAGTTTTTTTAGTGAGTTTCAGGAATTTAGAGACTGTGGCAATTCTTCACTTCTAACGTCAGCGACCAGGGGGCAACAGAGAGGTGGAGAAGGAACCAGGATGAGCAGCGAGGCAGCAGCGAGGCAGCAAGAGGTAAATGATAAAGTATGGTTGTGAGTTCATTTCCCCGGCGGATCCGCAGCTCCATTTCTTTCATTTGGCCAACAGGAGATTCATCTCTCTGACAGCGAGGGGGGGGGGTTGTTTTTGTGTTTTTGTTTGTGTGATAGCAGATCCTGTGAGGAGAAGGAGTGGCAGATATCCATTAATAAGAGCTTCTCACTGAAAGAATCACATGTTGTCTCTTTCAATCTCTGTTTGTCACTCGTCCCTTCTTCAATCTTCTCCCCTCATTTCTCCAGCAGTCATAACAAATGTGCTGGATGGCTCCTCTGGAGGGCCTCATCATTTACTCTCTATGATGAAGGGGGGGGGTGCTGCTAGTAATACTGAAGGATATCTCTCCTTACCCAACACGAGGCTCGTCGGTTGGTTTTTTTTTTTAATTTGAAGAACATTCAGACCTGAAAAACACAGAAACTCATCTGATATTTGTTCCTGTGTTTTGGACTCGTGTGTTCCTGAAACTGTGACCTGAGAGTGAATCGATAACCAGATATGGTGCTGATTTGTTTACAAGTGAATGACGAATCCATATATTGACAAGTCTGCAAACAGCCACAGTAAGCTGCACGGCATTGTGGGTAATAAATCAAATCAACATGGTGTTTTTTTAGTTATTAACATCCAGTCAGACGTTTAGGTCTCATTAAGCAACGCCTCAGTTCTGGTTCTGTTTAGAGACTTGGTTCTGGATCAGTTGAAGAGGGTAAAAGTGAAAACTGGTTTATAAGATACATTTTGGTTAAATTTGATTAAAAACAACCATCTGCCTCAAAGAAGATCCTGCTTTTATTCTTTTCTTTATCTCTGCAGGAAGGACATCATTATTTCTACTTGGTTCTGAACGTGTCCGGGTGTCTGTAAGACCAGGTCGTCTGAAAACAGCTTTTAATGTAAAAACTGACTGGATGCGACTCGTCATGAACAAAACAAATCAGATAAAAACAGAATATCAGCAGCTGCTTTTCTCAAACAAAACCTGCAGGATGAATTTATATAAATAAACTTAAAATATTTTTTAACCTAAAAATGAAAATATCTAGACGGATATCAGTTTATATCAATAAATCAATTTCTCTGATGCTGTTGAGTGATTTGTGACGATGACAAAGAAATGGGCTGATAATTACAATCAGCCTTTAAATCGAGGGTTTAAATATTTATGACCCTAATTTGAGTTTTTATTTCACCTGAAACCTGCAACAAAGACCCCCGGGGTCTGCTGAGGGTCTTCTCCTGGGAACCTGACCAATTAAACCCAAAACCTCCAAACCCCCAGCGATCCAGACGACCCCGGCAGCACAACATGTGACCTCCAGTGTTTGTCATGTGTACAGGGAGAAGCAGGGGGCAGTACAGAGGTCAAAGGTCAAGGGATTAGGTGTGGGAGAGAAATGCATTGTGCCTGAATGTCCTGCAGCACCAACAGGTCACCGCTGAATGGAGACTGGGTTGAAAGAGAAAGCTTTTCAGGTGTGTGTGTGCGTGCACATCTGTGTGTGTGTGTGTGTCACTGAGTGAAAGCTCATTGAAAATCCTGCAGGTCAGCCAGAGCCACAAGCAGAGCACATCAATCAGTCTGAGCGTCACATTTCTGCACACAGCAGGGGGCGTTATAATGGGATTTAAACAGAGGAACACACACACACGCACGCACACACACTCACACATCCACACACACACGCACACACACACACACAGGGCCCAACTTTTACAGAAACAATTATTGCAGTGATTGAAACAGAACCTACAATAACAAGAATCAGAACCTTTTGTGCAGCATTATGCATGAGAGGTTCTGTTTGCTTCATCTCAGAGCTGCAGCCCAGAACATCTTGTCCACTGACCCATTCAGTCCTGCAGTGTTCTGTGGGTTCCTAATTCTCCCACCGCAGCAGATATGAAATTCATGGAGGGTTTGTCTTTGCAGGAACAGGAACGCTGCGACTAAGTATCACCAGAATCATCACGTTATTTTCTCTTTGAAGAACACAAGAACTTTAAATTCTGGAGTTTTAGATGAAGAAACTAACAACAAACAACTTTTTGACAAAGTGTTGCATCTTTGATAAATAACCAGAGAACTGATGGTGGTGTGAAGCTTCATTAGATTTACATCTCGTCCTTTCAGACAATCCATTATCACACGAAGCTATCTGCAACAGGTACGCTATTATACACAAAATACCAAAAAATACTTTATATAACCTGTTTTTTATACCCCAAAACTTTGTATTATTATTATTATTATTATTACTACTACTACTAATGTCTCTGCTTTCAAATAGTTTCCTATAAAAACAAGAAGTCAAAGATAGAACGTGTCATTTATTTTGTCATGCGAGGAACTATGATTGAAGTCACTTGGCCAAATTAGTATTACACGCACCTACAGTACACACACGTGCACGCTCGTGCACGACCCCACACTGTGATGGAGCCCCGTGTGGTAGATCCTGTCCTGCTGCTGGGATTTCAGAGTCCTTGTATTCCTAAAGTGTAAGTGCCCTGCAGCAGGTTGATGGAGGACGGATCACTAACACTGTTCCTCTTTAACTCATCAGGATGAATCTACTGCAGCATCCTGATATAAAGCTGCACATTCAGTCGCAGCAACACAAACCCGCACGTGTTGTTTCTGTCCACAGCGAGCTGCTCGTGCTTCTAAAGGCTGCAGGCTAATTGAAAGTAATCCAGGTCTGAGGAAAGACGAGGGAAAAGACAGTCACGATAAAAAGAAAAAGACAAAAGCTCAATAAATTTCCTCTCAGCAGTTTGATGCAGATTCTCCAGTTTCTGGCTTGATGAGTGAAATCCACTGCAAGCAAGCCTCGCCCATTAAAAGAAACACTGCACTGAATTTTATTGGCGAAGGATCATTAAATAATAAGTGAATCTGAGAGACTGATCAGCCAGGCCTCTTTCATGAAGCCAAGAAACCCACCAAAAACACTAAAAAAAGAGAAAAACCAACCTGGATTCCAAATACTGCTAATGTTTGCAACACAACACAACACAACACAACACTGGGTTTAACAGTTTCCTCACAGATTCAAGATGGCTGCATGGAGCATTAAAGGTTCTGATAGCTGCTTTCAGATTTCAGCTCTTTTCATCTTATTAAATTAACTTCTCAGATGACTGTGCAGCTTCTACTGGTCAACATCTCAATAAAGAGATTAAATAAATAACATTTGATTGTGTTAGCCCGACCACTAAGAATAACAGTTAGAGAATCTCATTGGTTCTGATGACTAACGATTAGAACACGGTTCTGTAGACATGATGTCTTTCCTGGATCTGAGTTTGGACTTCAGAGGCAAATAGAACATTAGCGGAGGCTTTTAATTTCACGTAGCCGTTCTGATCTCAGTCCACTTCTCTCTGTTCATCAGATGGTAAATATTAACTAAACCACCTTTCATCTTTTAAAGGTAAACGTTTCAGCAAACAGAGACGATATCTCATGAACACTCAAACACTTGATCTAAATTTGATTCTGTTGGACTGAATCCAAAAAACTATTTTCTTCCATTTNAGAAAGCATGATCTTCCTTTCTGTGAGTATAAATATACACTTCAGGAAAAAAGCAAAGCTGCTGCAGTATTGATCTGCCTGTGATGCTTCTTTTAGAGCTCACTCCTCTGAATGAGACTCCACGCTGCGGAGTTAAATCTGTACCCAAAATGCTTCGAGCACACATAAATAATTTCCACTGCAGCCTTTAAAATTCCTGAAGCAGAAAAAGAAGATGGAAAGAAAAACAACACAACATGAGATCCACTTCAGGACAACACACCTTAATGACCTGCAGGCCAATTAGCAAAAAGCACACAGTCCTCACCAGAACGCTAATGTAAATCCCAGCGTGAAAAAACTGATGATCGGTGACGAAGAAGCTCCACGTTCTCAGTCGATAACTTCAACCCGAACCTTCAGGAGAAAATCCTTTCTGTAAAAAACACAAACAACATGTTAAATGCCAGCAGCTGCATGAAACCAGAAAATATACAATTATCTGTCCAAACAAAGAGAAACGGGTTTTTAGAAGTTAAAATGGAACTGATGAAGAGTCAGGATCAAACTGAACTGTCAAACAGCTGTTTAGCTTGGTTTGTTTGTTCGTCACTCTGCAGCACATTTCTCCCGTCGATCAAACAGAACTCACAAGGATGTGATACAACCAGAAGCAGCTGCTGATAATCAGCATCATTAGAAGATGAGAAACACCAACACTGTGTCAAATGTGTGAAGATTCTCCATGATGAGATTTCAAAAAATAAACAACCACACTGATTTTAAGTTCATTTAAATAGACACGAGGGCTCCTGGTATTTATTTATATAGATAGATAGTGTGTTTTTAACATGTGTTTTCTTTAAAATCAGGATTAAATCGATTGAGTGTTTACCACTCTCCAGACAAAGACATTGGACTGACATAATTAGACATTTTTGAGCCTTCACACGAGGCATTAAAGTTGTTTAGTGCTGTGTAAAGAAAAACGAGCTGTGACCACTCTTGCAGCCACAGGTGCAGCACCTGTGCGTCAGTGATCACATCCCTTCAACTTTAATGAAAAAGAGAGAGTCATGGATCTACCTGGTAAAATAAAAATAAATAAAATGTTTTTCTGGAAGTGTGGAGGATTAAACGATGGAAACGCTCTGGTTTAAAGGACCAGTGTGCAGTTCTGCAACAATTAGATGCACAGAGGTAAAAACATCACTGTTTGTTACAGCAACAAGTGTGTGAAATGTCATTTTCAGTCTCCATGCTCCATGCCATGGGCTCATTTTGTTTGACTTTTCAGAATGAAGGGAGACGGAGGGACAGATGGAACGAGTGAAAGAAGCAGGAATAAATTCAAGAAAAAGGAAGTCTTGTCTTGATCTTGTCCTCCCTGGCGCTCGGTCCAGATGGCAGCTCCTCCCTGCAGCGGAGGGAGGCAGTGCCATGCTGGTCAGGAACCCTGAGAAATTCTGCCCTGGAGTCCAATGTGAGCCACAACCTGAGACAAACAAACACCTCACATGCCAACAGTCCTAATCTGCATCCGCATCAAGGAGGATCGGGGTGGAATGATCCTGAACTGTGGGGGGTGTTTCACTGCTGATGATAGCTGAGGCGATGTATGCTAACAGCTCTCTGATGGCTGCAGAAGCACAACCAGACTGACTCATAGCGTGAAACAACAGCAGCCATTAGAGCAGTGTCATATGGCCTGAGGCGGGTGGGGGGGGCATCCATACCAATCTGAGCCTAGCGCAGTGTGAGATTGGTAATTTCTTTATCTTTCTGCTGGCAGATGATCTATCTACATGAGCATCATGATGCAGAATCTTGTTCTTATTGTTTATTATAAATGAATCAAACGAGGTCAGAAGCTTCACACCATCAACACTCAGCTGCAACCGAACTCAAAGCCCTGAAACATGACAAGAGACACACCATGAAAAGTCCCCATATGGACAGAGTCCTCGTCTCTCTGTACTACATAACAACTTCAACCAGTTTGTAAAATAAAGGAATTCAGGTCAGAGCAGAAGCTTCTGGCTGCATATAAGACGACAAAAGAAGGTCTAATGAGACGGTTTGTGTCTCAGTGCAGCAGATTTCAAAGTGATTTAAGCTGAAGTAAATAGATAAATTATTAAACCTGGTCTTTGGGGCTTTCGTGGTCTGAGGCGTCTGGGCTTTCACTGAAACTTTCTCAATATCTACAAACCTTTTCAGAGAACTGGGTTTATTACAGCAGAACAAAGTTCTATATCCAGTTTCACTTTCTGAAGAGTCAGCAGTTTATTATAAGTAGCACAAAAGGTTTTCATCTAATTAATCAAGCAGACTTTTAGAGAATTCTTTGATTCATGATTTTATTGGTTCTGGTACTTTTTCACCTTATTCTTCTGTGGTGTGACATTTGGGTCTTCTGTTCACTGATCTGGGGCATTTCAACTTTTGACCACATTTCTGCTCATTTGGATGTAAATCCCCTCAAATTAAATTAAAGTCTGGACATATTCATTACATAATAATGACTTTAATACATCTAAAGACCAAAACATAAACCTAATTTAGACTGAAAGCTGTTTTTCTTTATCCATCACGGTCGTGTGGTCCATGAAAAAAACAAAAACACAGAACACAATAAAAACTGAGTTTAGCAGGTTTTATAACAGACTGTCACAACGATGTGCACGTTCAAATCAACAACACAATAATAATCTTGTAAAGTCGCAGATCCGTGACTTTAAACAACCCAGATCCAGTTTTCAGACTTCAGTCGAGGGAAAGTGTCCAGATGTGAGAAACAAACAACTGGTTCATATTCAGCAGTGATAGTGACTAAAAGTCATAAAACACAAGTTTCATACATGCATGAACATGAGATAATAGAACTAACATACAGTTGGTCTAATAAGATTAAAACTTATTAAATATGATCAATCTCAGTTTAACTTTAACCTTTTAGAAAATCCTCCCGGCCAACATGGAGCTGTTAGTTTTTCTGGAGTCTGCTGATGCTAATTTAACTCTTTAGTTCAACTAAATCCCAATTTTCTTTCTGTAACGAGACTTAAATCAGACAGAAACACACAGAGAAACCAACAAAACAGAAGACTTGTGGTAAATAAAGACAATATGAGCTGAAGAGATGCTGTCATCATCACAAACACTAGCTGAAGCCAATTAGCTCGGTTTGTAAGCTAACAGGGTCAGAAACACAATGCTTTGATGTTGGACTTTTCAAAGCACCACAACACAAATGACAGAACTCCAAAGAGGAGAAATCGTCTGTGATCACACTGCTGATGCATCTGTTTGACAAAAAAACTGAATAAAATGCAGCACAGAGCTGGAAAATCCAGTCGACAGCAGCGTAGCTGAGACGAGTCTCTGAACTAGATTCAGCATCAGACGCTGCATTAAAGACTCACACGTCCTCTCTGCCAAAAACATCATCATGTTACTACACACGTGTAAACTTCATGTAAATACGATGCTAAAGCTTTACTTCCTGTTTTCATTTGATTGATGCTACAATTAGGATTCAGTCGTACAAGTAAAGGAAGCTGAATGCTGAACGCTGAACACTACCAAGCAACAGTTCTGCTGAGCCGTTGGGTCTTAAAGGGGCGGGAACAAAAAGCTCCAATCGAAGACCCTGAAAAACAAACCCAATACCGGGTCCAAGTCCTGAGAGACACAGACTGTTATCGACCTGCTGAACGACGTTTTTCAGCTCCTGACGCTCTTTGATCAGAAGCAGATCAGGGAGGAGGTATTGATTAGAAAGAAAAACAATAATGTGTGTGACCACAGTCGGGGGGGTGAAACCACACAGAGATGCTCCTCATGGTGAGAACTTCTTATCTGCACACAAAGCTGCTACAATTCCATCACATCTTTATTTCACTTTGTAAACTCTTAAATCTTTCAACCATGTTTACAGCAATAGTTAATCCACCCACGAAGCCTTTAAGGAACGTTAGAAAAGACGAGGTTATGAAGCAGGATGCTGCCGAGGATCACTTCAGACACCGAGAAGTTCTGATGAGATTCAGTGTCCGAAGCAGAAACAAAGATTCAGGTGAAGAACACAAACATCACAGAGTCTGTTTTCCATCTCAGCAAGCTACAGAGTCTGATGCAGGAAGTACACTAATACAGCTTTTTACCTGAGGCTGACACCTTGTTGTTTTAAACCAGCTGGTTCTGACTGCAGTTACTTCACCAGCAGCAGCGGAGGTTCTTCCAGCCACAGACGGGTCGCTCCAGCAGCCACAGTGTTAATTTTCTGCTCGGCTTGTTTGTAATATCTTCAGCTGGATGTACTGAACACTAACCTCGCTCACTCAAGGTTTATGGAGCGTTTTCTTCTTCCTGATTTGTATTTCAGTCAGAAAAAAACTGGGTCGTATATAAAATGAACACTGGATCAAAGATACATTCATCGTTAGAAACTCCTTCAGTTTGTGTTTGGATCTGATCTGAGATCTGAAAGGAGCTTTTTAAACTATCATAACACCGATCGGTGTGTGTGTGTGTGTGTGTGTGTGTGTGTGTGTGTGTGTGTGTGTCAGTGGAAATGTTTTACATCTGTGGAATGTAAAACTAGAACCTCACTTGGCTGTAACTGTTAGAACAGCATTAGTGAGAGTTCTGAGGCCCCGCCCCTTCAGGAGAACCCCCCCCCCACAGAGACTCTGACCTGGATAAATTATAAGAAGTGATTTTTTAATTTGAGTTAAGTTTGTTGATTGAAGGCCAACAGTGACGTGTTAATGTTTCTGCTGGCTCCAGAAGCAGAAGGTCCTCTGCACTGTCCCCTATAGATGTCTAACATAACTACTACAGCAACAGGAAGTGCCCTCGGAGACTATGTGGACACGTTTGAGATGGACGTAACATTTAAGTACGTGAGCTGATATGAAATGTGTCTTTAGAAACAGCAGCGCAGGTTTATGTTTCCCATCTGAGGAATAAAACCAACTGATGCTTTGAGTTGAACTTCATGAATCTGTATGAGATCACATCCGTTTTACACGTGATCCAGAAACGAGTTCTCTGGCACTTTCCTTTGTAGGTCATGAGTTATGAAAGATGAAGTATCTGTGTCTGTACGGTGGCTGAGAGGGATCAACACCCTGCTGCTGCAGACAAACACTCAACACAAGCAACTAGGAAGGAAACAAGGCTCATTTAGAGATAATTATTAATATACTGACAGAAGAGTTTGACCATTAGGACAGACTAACACAATCTCTCGTGTTGCAGCGTGTAGTTTTTCTGCATGTCTCGTGCGTGTTATCAGCCCACATGCTGCCAAACTGATGAGGATTTCTTACTAATTTGCTCACTTGTTTTCTTCAATTGTAGACTTGATGAGCCCTCTGAGCCACCGTACTTCTGGAATATTTGCAGCATGTTTGGTGTGAAACTCTGACAAACACAATACACGTGGGTTTTCACTTCTTAAATTCTGATTACAGCTCAAACAGTGGGAGTCAGTGCTGCTGGGCGAAAACAGAGAGGAACTGAGATAAGAAGCATTTTCAGATGAGTTTGGGGACTTTGGGAGAGATTCTGGATTTGGTTGGAGGTAGATGAGTAAGTGGAGTAAAAATTCTGGGGTATAGCAGTGAAAGAAAGGACAACAGCTGAGGTTAAAATACTGAGATGTTTTCACCAAATTATCACTGATCTACTGCAGTGAATCTATTTTTATCAGTAAAACTCTTCTGAGGACTCAGAAATAACTCCAAAAGAAAATCAGACCAGATTCCTAAATACAGATTTCAGAACTGAATAGCTGAATTACTGTTTAGTATTTTGAATCAATGATCTTTTCCAGCTTTCTAATAAACAGGCAACAGCGACCATGATGCTTTTTACATGCTGCGCATGCAGGATGAACCATCGACTCTCTGTGCCAGTTCCAACCCGAGTGTCGGAGCCTTTTGGAGAGAGCGCTGAAGAATAATGAGGTTATCACAGCATTGCTCCACGCTTCATTACATCCTCTTTAGCACAGAGACATCCCAAACTGAGACAGCCGTCACTCACGTTTATGGTTTTAGTCTCCTCTCAGGGACGTCTCCAACATCCGCAGATTAAAAGGAAAAAAAATAGATAAACTAAGATTATTAGAAATGTTGTTTCAAATCAAAGATGTGTTAATATTTATGAGAGGAGCAGAGACGTGCACAGCGTGATGACACAGTCACAAACTGCATGTTTGAGAGTGTTTTTTTGAAAAAGAAAAGATGCATGCAAGTATGAGAAGGTCTCAGTGATGAAGAGACAGTCCCTGTCAGGAAGACAGGAAGTCTCTCCGAGGACAACTAGAATCTAAAAACGGAGGGATTCAGGTTCTGGGCAGCAAGATAGAAATCTTATAAAAGATTTTAAAAGATCCAGCTGATGACGGGAAGTAAAACTGGTAAAGTAATTAGAGCTGATCCATAATCATCACTGTCAGGCTTCAGAGACCTGAGACCCGAGACCAGAGACCCGAGACCAGAGACTCACCCAAACAGAAGGAAAACCTACTTCTGATGACATGATGTTTAAAAGCTTGAAGTCAGATTTTTCAGTAATGTCGACTTGTAGTAATTATGGCCACTGTAATAATATAGAAGGACTTGAAAAGGGGGAGGAGCTTAACAAGCTGAAACCACATCAAACCTACTGGTATGTTGGTTTTTCCACATGCGAGTCCTTCCCAGCGTCCCAACGTTCTAACTGATACCAACAGAACACTAAACATGAACTACATTTGTCTTTTAGCTGTTTAACTGTGTTTTTATTTGTTAAACAGAAACCAGGATCAATCCAGGTCCAGGTCCAGGTCTAGAATTTAGTTTGTTTACCTAAAAGTGGCGTTAACCTGCAGTTTGATGTGAGAAGTTACAGCTAAACTGACCTACATGACAGTGTTACACACACACACACACACACACACACACACACACACACACACACACACACACACACACACTAAGACCCCTGTCTGACATTTAAACAAAGATTAAACTTGTAATTGGCTCCTTCACCTAGATGAAAGTCGGAGCTTCTAACAACAGGAAGTCACAACCTGACAAACAGCTGTGCAAACACGAAGGATACACGCAGCTTTACGTCGACACACTGTCGACTGTCAACACATCAGTCACCTATAAAAGCAATCCAAACAGCTGACATTAATCCATTATTAGCTGGTGTTATGTTTCACTTCCTGGGTTTGTTTGTTTGTTTGTTTATTTTTTGAAACCAGGAACAAAGTGGATTTAAAAAGTGCCGATGTTTCCAGGGAAAACTGGAAATGTAACTTTTACTTTGATTTATCTGATTTTAATAGTTGACAGAGTGATGTAGACCCACATGAAGCTGTTCTTGTGACGCACACAGAGGGAAGGTGGGTGTCGTATTCCTGTTATCTTCGTGGATCACAGGGTCTCTGCAATAAGCTGCTTCTGCTCCTTCTTCCATAACGTGACCCGCCGCCTCCACTGAATCACTTTATTCTAACAGACTCTTATAATGTCACCTTTTTCAGCTATTATCTTATTTAGCTTTCTGCTCTCTGATCGCTGCTGCACCGTCATAAAAGACTCTCACAGTAATAAATGCATCCTGTCATGTTGGTTTTATAGATTTAACTTATTAATTTATGACAGTTCTTTCATTACAGACACTTTAACATTATTTTATTAGGTTATAAAATAAAAATGTTAGAATAGACTACACTCACTTAGAGTTTCTATTTACAAAAAACAAGAGAGATTTGTTAGAGTTTATTTTCAACTTCTTTGTCATGAAAAAACATGAAATACTGACCATGTGAGAGGAAGGAGAAGGTGATGTTACTGATCTCAGATCTGCATCATGTTACACTCCTGATGTAAACGCTGGTTGTTCACCACTAAATGAGTCGAATCAGCTGTTAATCTTTAAATCCTGCTTCACTAGATTCTGTGGTGGCGTCTTTCCATCACAAACATTTCTAACTTTATGTTCAGGCAACATTTAGACAAACTGCCAAAAAGTTCAGGGTACTTTTGCCAAAAATGGAAAAACCTTTTGGCTTTCCAAAGTTTAGTGAGTTTGTGCAGAATCTGGCAGCAGAGCATGAGTTTGTGACGGTGGAGCTGCTGTTTAAAACTGAGTCTTAAAATGAAAATGGACAGACTGCAGTCAGAGCCCCAAGGCTGTGAGCTGACCTGTCAGAGGAAATGATTCCAGCTGAGGCACCATCATCATTTCAGACTCCTCTTTAAACACATTCTCACTGGATCCCTCCTTCAGTTCTCTAGGCTCCACACATACAGAAACCTGGATGATCCGATCAGAACATGGTAGAATTTAGAACATTTTAAAATCCCACATTTACATGTTTTCTTCAGCGACTTCTTCTCCACATTTAAAACACATTTTATATGCAGAACATGAAAAACTGATTTTTTTTCTTCCTCCTCAGACTGGCTTGTCCGGGTTTCCAGTACAGTACCAGGTCGGTTCTGTATGTTCCATAAAGCAGCTGTTAGTATCTCAGACATCAACAATCGGACGTGTCTGTCTGTTTAAACTCAGGTGAGGTCTCAGACCCGACTCGTGTATGTTTCTCTGTTTGAAAAGAACGATAATCAGAACCAGAACATTCACGTTAACAAAAACATAAAATGTTTCATAGAAGGATGTTCGCTGATCTCTATCCCCCCTCCGGGGGGTGTGGCGGGGGGGCACACCTGGACAGGTTACCAGTCTATTAAAGGTCTGTATAGAGAAAAACAACCACACACACCTGGGGCCAATTCAGAGTTACGGATTAAGCCAGCGTGTATATTTTTGGCGTGTAGGAGGAACTCGGAGTCTCTGGAGGAAACCAGATGTTGATGTTCTCCCACAACTATTTTAGCTCTTTTTATTTTAGAGTTTGTTTCTCTTGGTCATTAACTGTTTCAGCGTCTGTCTGAAGTTTAACAGCAACAATCAGGATAAAAAACAGACTAAAAACAGATAATTTAAGATTAATCACAGTTCCAAACAGCTGCTGTGAGATTAGAAACACACCAGAATACCTCAACCTGTTAACTCACCATCCACTATCCAGAAGTATCAGGTCTGAAACATCTTCTAGAACTGCAGTCCAGTCATCACATCCAGGTCCTCAGGATCTGATGTCCTGCATGATTTACATGTTCAGGACTTAATGGATCTTGAATCATTTCTGATTATTTTAACCTTTTATCTTCTTCCATCTTGCATTCTGTTCTAATTTCTCAGCATCAGATCCAGATCACCCCCCCCCCACTCAGCATAAAGAGAATAATAAAGGGCTTCGACGGCCGCACGATGAGACAAACAGAGAAGATTATAGGTAGAAATCTCAACCACAGCTTTCCGTGGTTGTTCAGACCTTTCATCATGACACGGAGCAGCAGGATGTGTAGGAGCGAAGGTGTAGAGGTGTGTACTCACACACTGAAGATCAGACATCCCACACAGAGCAACAAAAACATACAGAGCAGCTTATTCCCACGTTCACAGGTTCATGTTAAACTCACGTTTTATCCTGCAGGTTTAAATCCTGGATTTACAGATGCCTCAATCTGATTTCTGGTTTCTGAAATCTTCAGTGTACCAGAAGATCTAGATGGAAGATTTAATGATTCAGACTCAGAGATTCTACATTTATCATTTATTTCTAACTTTCCAGTCCCCCAGCATCTCTGCTTGTATCTATGAGTAATTCAATGAACACAACCGTGTCATAAATATTAGATTCATACACCGTTTTTGCATCTTTGTAATGATATTCCTGCCTCATATTTAATCCACGTTTCTATTCATCCAGTCAGTGCACACATACAAAACTTCCTGTAACCAGGAAGCAGCATCCTGCCTGTTAAAACCTCAGGAATCTCATTCCAAACAGCGTCTTGGTCTCCAGTTATTAGGTCACTTCAGTGCATGTAGATGAGCTTAATGATTCCCTCAGTGACCTGGTTTCTCACAAACTGGGTTTCCATGACTATTTAACACTCACATTCTGATGCAAAGAAGAAAATATGAAATAAAACAGACACAAAATAACAGATAGAAAAATTAACAAGCTGTAACAGAAACCACTTGCTTCCAGAAACACTTTCATTTCTCACTTGAGGTTTTTGTCCGTTTAAAAGGAGATTGGATCATTTGATAGAGTGAAAACAAACTTCTGCACATCACACGTGATCTGACAAGGTTTTACTTTAACTGTACGTTTCAGAGGGTTTTTAATTCCCTGTGAGCTGCGGGGCCTCGCCATCGCGCCACTACAATTTTCAAACATGCCCAAAAATTTGCACAAAGTATTTTCTCTCATTTAATTCATGAGTTCGAGCGAGACGTGAGATGACTCTGAGACGAGCCGGAAACCTTTAAACTATGTTGTGGAAAAACGAAATAAAGTGAAGATAAATCACAGAAAAACTAATTAAAACATAATTAACACATTTTAGACTAAATTGTAACGAGAAAATTTGACGTGTAAAAGTTGTACGTTTCCGTTCCGTGTGATTCTTCTTCTAGTTATTTGTAGTTTCATGTGTCCTACTAGTTGCCAGCAGTCAGAACCATGTGACCTACTGACCTTAGACCTTTAACTGAAATAACACAACCCACATCGTCACCCGCTGGAGACGAGTTTGTTTCTATCAAGCTAGTTAATGAAAAACAAGTTCAATTTTCTACCTTCTTTTACTAAAACAAGTGAAATTCAAGCCAAGTTTCAGAAATAATCATAAGAGATTATTTTAGTCACTAACTTTTTACTCATTTTCTCTCTTTTTGCTCTCTAGTTGCTGAAACTTCGACCCTGCTGCTGTTAAACAAGCGTGAAACACCCACAGAGGGCTTCCTGACCTTCCTGAAACATTTAACAACCTCTTTCTGCCCCCACAGTTTCTGCTGTCACATCATCACCTTGACTCAGCATCCTCTCAGCATCAACCAAGGAGCAAAATTTCACTGCTGCTGCTCTTTGTGCTGCTATAGATCACAAACACTCCCACGGCCTCGGGGGGAAGTCGGATCAAAACACTGCGATGAAGGCGTGATGCTGATTGGTCCTAATTTCATTCTGCAGGATTATATTTTATTAAGGTCTAATCAGATACACATCACGTTGGTCATTGTGTAAAACTCACATAAGGAAAAGAAATGAAAGAAATAATGTAAAACTGCTCAGCTTGAATTTAATTTGCTGTTAGATTTGATTACGTTGCTGCAGCTCTAATCTTTGCTTGATGCTGCATTTTATCTCAGTCCGTCTTCACAGTTTTATGAATATTAAAACACTTTTATTTCATAAATCACACTGAGAAACAAAAACACAGTAAACAGACTGTAAATCCAGTCATTCCAGGGATTCAGAACTTCTTATTGGCTGAGTGGGATAAATGGACATATTAAACCACAAACTGTGAATAGATGTGAAACTTTCTGTTACTGGAAGCTTTTCTGAGACAAAGAACACACGAGCACTTTGGACTCCTGATGCTTTAAACCCGCAGCATGTGAAACTCCCTAATTATTCTGTTAAAATACATTTTATTCCCTCTTTCCTGCTACACACATTCTATTAATTATCTACAACTGCATTAAAAAACACTTTAACAAATTATAAATGAGCATTTTATCTCATTTTCCATAATGTTTCATGGTCTGAAGGTTCCTATTTGTCACACATGGTTGAGTATAAAATCCTGAACACTTTCATATCAGCCGGTTGTCAAACACCAAACTTCGCTTGTCACACACACAAAACAGAAAACAAAGCGAACGACACATCACCTCCAGCTGATCCGACATCAGCTGTCAATCTGGACTCAGGAGCAGAGCTCTCAATCATCGGGACAATAAAGTGCAAAGTTCACCTCCAGCAGGACTAACAGGAAGAAATGAGCTGGACTCTGACAGGAAGAGTGATGCTTCCTGCTCTGGGATCTGATCCCGTCCTTCAGCTGGAACTGAAGCACCACTCAGACCAGACTTCACTTTCACACCGACACATGAAGTCTGAACTGAACAATTAATCAAAATATCAATAACCTGTATTTAATAAACAGCTTCCAGACGTGGGCGTGGAGTTCTGAAAGGTCTGAGTTATGGGGTGGAGCTTAGCAGCACAGGGTTCTAAAGGTAAGAACAACAATTAAACTGAATTCATCCAGTAATGTGAAGAGATGAAACATGTGCAACATGCTGCTTCTACTGGACGTTAAAACATCAACATCCTTAAAGCTCTCTGACTGCTGCCAGCACAGACTCGTCACCTGGACGGTGCAGACGTGATGCGTTTAATCACATGATGTAAACGAAGGTGTTTCTTTGACTACTGTGTTCATTTTGCAGTTTAGACGTGAAGTTTCTTTATTATGTCTCGTCTCATATTTTCTCACTTCTGTCTCTGAATTCAAATGCAGAAACAATCGAGATGAGTTCCACGTTTGCGCAATAATTTTATTATTATTTCGAGAGAATATTTCTTCTGCAAACTTTTCTGAACGTGTTTAAAACTCAAGCGACGTGTCATCAATGTTCTGAGATTCACAAGAGGAAGCTGGTAACTTCTGCAAGTGTTTCACATGCGCGGTGACAACATGCAGCTTCTAATCTCAGAGATGAACAAAGAACTTCCATATTTCATTCACAGCATTTTTCCTGAACTTCCATCAGCATCTCTAAAAAAAAAAAAAAAACAGCAAAATGCTTTTAACACGCGCTTTGGGTTGTTGATGGAAATGTTTTTGTAATTTACTCAGACAGTTTTGAGACAGGCTGTAAATCAAATGCATAAATGTGCTGTAAAAGGGGTGATAAACCAGCTTCCAACAGCAGCACTTGACTCCCACTTGTTAACATTTAATCCTCAGCACTGGCAAAAATAAACCTGACAAACAACTCTGTGCTGCACAGGAGCTGGAACACCAACACAGCAAACGGATAATGACCTGTAATCAATCAGAGTTAACGAGTGATGACTCGCATGCAGCCCATCAAGGGTCAGACGAGTCCACGGTCATCTGTGCTGTTTGAATTTGGTTCAAGGAAAGATTATTACTAAGCTGCTTCATCACTGAGTCAATAAGAATTTCTAAACACGTCATTTTATCTGCTGCAGTCTCAAACCTAAAAGCTGGAAATTTACAAATGTAGGAAGTAATTAATGCACTAAATGACAGATCAATACTAAAGGTAGATTAAAGATATTTGATCAGAAATAATCTTATTAAAAATCTGTTTTTATTTTCCATCTGTAGGTAATAAAAACTGGATAAACAGAAGACTCAAAGGGACGGTTAAGTTATTATCATCAGACGTTCAGACAGGTGAGTGTTAACACAGCGCTGAAGGTTTAAGATGATCTTATAATGAAGAATAGAAGCATGTTTATCAACACAAACAGCTGTTAGCAGCTGTTAGCACGGTGGCAGAGGGTTGATGATTTATTCTGTAGCATCAGGGCATCATGCAGTCACTGGGCTGACCTCTGACCTCTATATGACAGCTGAAGCTTGGACCAAACCGGGCCATGAACCAGAACCATGATTTTGGGCCCATTTTAAATCAAAGTAAGATTTAAAGAAACACCACCAACATGTTCAGAGATAAAAGTGGCGGATGGAGGCAGAAAGTGCGATCCCTTCCTCCTACATTACAATCATATTGATTTTATTTTTAAATATCGTGCTGCACGGCATAGCAGCAGAGGCATCGGCAATAAAAGCTCAGCTCAACTTGGAGAAGAGATTCAACTGCAGAGAGAGAACATACCGTTCAGGACGTGACAGTTACACCTTCTGGCAAGCGTTTCCATTAAAGTGAAAAGTCAGAGCGGGTGACTGAGAGCAGCATGTGGAGGTAAATCTGAGAGGCATGGCTGCCTAATGTCTCTTTCTGCTTGGTCAAACACGTTATTTATTTCTCATTGTGTGTGTCCACAGGCCGTAAATATGTTTGTAATTACCCACACTGCCATCAGGTGGGGTTAATGGAGAACCCATTAGCAAGGGTAGAAAGTGGATGGATGGAGGCACAGAAGGAAAACTGCATTAGAGAGGTGGTGAAGGGAGAAGGCGAGGAGGAGGAGGATGAAGAGGACAGAACCTGGGGCATAATCAGTACATATTAGCCATTAATTCTGCTATTTATAAATCTGTCTGCTTTCCTGCAATTAAAACAGGATTGAAGTAAATTAAAATGAGAAAATGATCATTAAAAATGTTAAAGAGCCAGAGGTCATCAATAAACAAGTGAATGTTTGGGTGTCGTCAGCGTTCTGGCTCCGGCTGAAGAGCTTTTATCTCCATCAGCAGATCCAAGAACTCAGCTCTTAAAACAGGTTACAGCTTCGGTTCAGGCAGGACGGGATTTGGGTTTCAGTGTTAAATCAGAACCCACCTGGTGGGTCAACACAAGAACCGCACACTCAAATCTCATAACAGGTTCTAATAGGAGAAGAACTTCCAGGCAGATTACAGAAGCACTGGATTAGACTCAACCTTTCTGTTGGGTTGAACTGTATCAATATTTAAATGTGTTTACTTACTGTAAGTAATTGTTTACATTTTATTTTTATACCTTTTTAGGAGTAAAAAACTCTTGATAATGTTTAAATATAAAACATTTTGTTGTTTCGTCAGTGTTGGACTTCCTGCAGAATCTTATTTAAGCTTTTAATGCTTCAAAAAATGTGTAGAGTTGCAACCAAAAGACGTCCAATTTGGCCGTGAGACGTAAAATCTGTCTAAACCGTCTTCACTAACTGGAGGAATGTTTTCTGTTTGCAGTAAAAATGCAGCCGTTTGCTGAGTCGTTCCATTACTTTAAGTAGTAACTGTGTGTAAACAGCTGCAGCAGCTTCACACAGCGAGCAGAAAGATCATCGTCATCATCATCCAGAATCAACTCTGGTGGACCCTCGTCTCTGCCATCAGGACCAGCGCCTGAAGCCCTCGTTTCCTCCAGCCTTCATCAAGCTGCTGAACTGCAGTGGAAAGAGGACGATGTAATAAAGTAAAGTATATTTACACAAACACACCAGCATTGTCCACTCATCAGGGTTTTATTCCTGCAGTCGGATGTCTCAAGTTTCCATTTCCATCCATTTTTGTCTGTTAGGTTCTTCCTTTCTGTCTGGTTTTATACTGCAGCTGAAATCAGCAGGAGACTCACAGAATCATCTGACTCATCAGAAATAATCCAGACATCCAGACACACAAACACACCGAGTGAAACCTGCCAAAGCATGAAAAGTGTCTCAGAATCAAAGTGGACCCAATCTAGATCTCTTAAACTAGTAACTCACCCGGTTTAACTGTTAATCAGCAGCTAGAGACACAAAACTGTCAGATCATGTTCAGATTTTCAGCAGGAATCACATGACCAGGTCACATGTGGTATATGATGCTATTGCAAACAAATTAGTCACATGATCATGTGAACATCATGCTAATGTTCTTATTGTAAATAAAGTGTCTCAGTCTGTTTGCAGTTCACACCTGACTCGTGTAAATTCAGCTGAAAGCAGCTGAAACTGGTTCCAGGTCAGACCTGGACGCGTGCAGATACTCTGTGGGACTTGTGTTCAAAATTCTGGAGGAAAAATACTAATACTGTTATAAAGTATCAGAGAGTACTTCCGAAAAGTGATTACAAAAGTTTGTGGTTAAGTGGAATAATAAAATGTTTTGTGACTCCATCAGCTACACGAGCCATGAAGTACATTAAGACTCACTCAGTGCAGCTTGTTACTTTACTATAGATCTACTTTTAGATTATTGATCCAGATTATTTAATAGTTAAGTTCACTTTCTGTTTAGCAGACAGGAAGCGCTCATCACAGGACGTCAGATGTTCTTTTAAAAGGCTGCAGAAGGACGTCAGAGATGGAAAACAGAGAAGAAGACGTTTACACGGTGAATTTAAACCTACACCTGAAAGACGAGGCCTGAAACAGAAAGAAACGTCTCACACTGATGTTTAGAATTTAATAATTAAAGCAAAGCAATGATAATTCATCAGCTACAGCTCTGTTTAGTGTTTAAAGGACCAGCACGAGCTGTCGATATTCTCGTTTAGATTAATGATCTGCAAGAACGTAACAGATGCACATGATGTCAAACTCCTTTTAACATATTTATACTGAACACACAACGTGTTTGTGATCGTTAAACCAGAAGGAATGTTTACGTGTTTTTCTCCTTGTTTCACCTGCAGAGTTGCAGCGTTGTGATGAACGTTAGCAGTAACTCACCACGGCAGCGTTTCTACAGTCTGGATGGAGTCATGTAGATCAGAATATAACCAACAGCTGATGGTGAAACTCCAGGACTAACCTGAGACTAACCCTGAAACCTGGACAGAAACAAAAGCTTAATAGCTGTTAAAACCTGAGATGTTTGACCAATGAGAGTAAAGTAGGATCTGCCAAAATAAAAGCAGAAATAAACCAGATTTGCAGCATGAAGATGGAAATTGAGAGTTCTGATGTCACTGATATGTTTCAATCCACGATTAATTCTAGTTGCACAACTTTTATGCAACTCTTTTTCCTTCCATTATCCGCTTTTCATTTCTACAGCATCCTGTCCCCTCCTCTTCCTGCTGCTCTTTATGATTAATTACCGCTGCAGCCATCTGTCGCCACGGTAACAGGTCATACTGCATCAAACACGATCACAGTGACCAACGACTACAAAGTAAAATCACATGTATACATGTAACAGCTGCAAAGAATGAGTCATCCCATTTAAGAATGTAATTATGTTGCATTCAAGTGACCAACTGAGCCTGTTCTTTACATCAGTGTCTCTGTGCACGTATGAGTGTGTTACATGGACGTGTACGTGGACACCTGAACATGTAGGGCCCAAACAGCCCCCACTCATCCTGTTACCGTAGGGAACGAACCCCACTGCAGGGATTTGCTCCTCTCGTTAGTATTCCTGTTCCTGTTCATCCCAAACGTATTGACCCAAGCTGAGTCAGACTCTTTCACAATAAACTGGGAAGAAGAAATATTGTGTTTTTACTTTTTGGAATCTGTCGCACCTGCATGTCATATATGTTACAACACGACACAAGGTTAAAGAAATGGAAACACGAGGGAGGAGATAAAACAGTCCAACATGGAGTTACTGCATGAAAAGACGCTGCATGTTTTCAAATTAAAAGGACACACACACTGATTAAAGAGAAACAGGTGTTAGTTTGGAGTAAAGCTCCGCCCAGATTGTTTTCTTTAAAACAATAGAAGAGAGAAGATGCAACAATCTGACAACAAAACACAAAACACAACAAAATGTTTGAGGTTAAATATTACAAACACAAATATATCCACCATCAGCCTCCACATCCTGTTCATGAAGGTTAGCCCCGCCCCTTCCCCTGCTCTTACACGCCTGTTCAAACCAAAGGGAGGGATGTTTAAAATTCTTCTTCCTGTATCAGGAAGGACGATGTGGCAGAGCCAGAACAGAAATAAACCAGCTGTTCAGCACCAACATCCTGAACGGATGCAGGAAGGAGCTGACAGCCATCAATTCACCTGGAAACAGAACATCAGCTGATTGTATCGTCCAATCATCTGTTGTCTTTTTGTTACATTGACTCATTGAATCCACATGTGACCAAAACTGCATGTAGGTTGACTGACAACTCTAAACTGGTCCTGTTTCTCTCTATGTGGCTCGATGACGGACAGGTGACCTGTCCAGGTGTGACCCCGCCTCTCTGAAATGATGTGTGAAGATGAATATGCTGCATCTTTTTCATCGTCGAGGTGAAACCATCTTTAAACTCTTCTTGTCTGGACAAAATCCCGTCTCTCAACTGTAACACAAGCTCAGAGATAAATAAGCTGCCGACTTCCAGCCAAAGTTCCACCGATCCAGACAGCATCCCTCTGACAGCAAGTCATTTCAAACAATTCAGAGCCATACGACAGATTACACATCGCTTTTCACAGGCTGAGCTGGTCTCCACATCACATCACAAATCAAATCACCCTAATATGCAAAATGCTCCGGTGTCAATAAGAGGCTGAAAAACCTGAAGTCAGCCGGTCTGCACTCCGACATGCATCGCTGCTCCCTCACTCACCTCACTAAGCGCAGCATTAACATGAAGTGCTTGAGCTGAAGTGTGAAATGGTTCTGCAGCAGCTGGCGGCCAAACTCAAGGGAGTCATCAGGAATTTCAGTTGCACACTTGAAGGGTTTGAAGCAAATGTAAAGAACGTTTTTCATTTCCCAAATCTGATTTTTACACTTCCTGGATGGGTTGAGTGAATCTGTAGAGGCAGCAGGTAAAGGGCACATCTCCTAACAGGTGAGAAACATGTAAATGTCCCTCTCTGAAGTGCACAGGTGAACGATTTGACCTGTGGTGTTTGAAGTGATGCAGCATTGGGGTCGAGAGGATGCAGAGGCGGAGCAACCACAATGCCTGATTTCAATCATCTGTAGCTTTTTTTGGAAAGTCCTCGGAGACAAACGGAGAGGAAAAGAAACCAGCGATGCATCGCATTCACCAAATGGCAAACTGTGCAGTGGCTTTCAGGGAAATCTGTAGGATGGAGAGGAAGCTGCAGCAGCAGGGTGTGAAAGAACGAACAGCTGTTAAATCTGAACCACAGGGGTCAACAGTCCATGTGGAGAAAGAGTCATGGCTCCTGCAGCTCATACGGGTTCAAACTCAAAGTCTCAGCTTAGACCAGAAATTTTTATTCAAGCATGAAAAGGCCAAAGTGTGAAGCAGGACTTGGACCATTAGTCTGGGACTGTATAAATAAGGTGGATGGTGTTAGCTGCTGCTCTGAGAGCTCCACAGGATCAGACCTGACTGACGACTGGCAGGGAAACAGGCTGCTAAAGCAACTGAAGTTATTTCCATGAGAATCCGACGTTATAAACATGGTGGGAGGTTCCGTCAATTAAAAGGAAATGATCTTATTCAGCCTGAGAATGAATCAAATCCACTGGGAAGACCTGAGAAATGTTGTTACATGCTTCAGTTACAATCTGAATCCAGAACAGACACAGGAAGTGGATTCAAGAGACGACACAGGTAATCTGGATCCGGCTCGGGGTGGTTTTCATCTTGTAGCTGCTGGTTTTCTGTTTGTTTTCATCCCATTTCTTCCAGTAACACATGGAACAGTTTAAAATCTGGGAGGAGCTGCTGGAGCTAAAAATACTTCCATCACATTAAAAGGAACTCATAGTTTTATCATCCATAATTTACAACATATGGACAGTAATGCATGTGCTTTAAAGCTTCCATTAAAAAAGTGGCGCCAAAGAAACAGCAAGTATGACCACGAGCACAACAACAACAACAACACTTATTTTAAACTGATGCATGTCTGAGCTGTTTCACTGTTTCCTACATTTATTTTTAGAAAACCAACTGCATCAAATTCCTCATGAGAAATCAGGAAAACATGTTTTCTTCTGAAGTGACAGTTGAACCAGCAGATTATCGCCCCCTGATGGACTGGAAGGTAAAACTATACTGAAGATTTGAACTCTGTTGACCCCAGAAAGAGCTGTGGGTCTCAAAACTGATCAGAACCATCAGAACCATCAAAATCACTCAGGACTAAATGTTCAAGCTCTGTAGCGATGCCCCCAGGTGGCCAAAAGGTGAACTACAACAACACAAGAAAACCCAAACAGATGAAAATGTTTCTGTTGTCCAACTTTAATACACTGGACATTAAAACAGGACTGTATGTGCTGCAGATCAGGAAAAACATGTCTGTTCAAACTGCAGGTGAAAATAAAATAAAGTCTAAATACATTTTTCTCAAAACAAATTAAATCGTGAGTTAGTTCTACGTGTGTTTAGTTGCATTCTGGATTAGTTAAGAGTTGTTTTATTCAGATTATGATGCTGATTAGAATTTGATTTATCCTGCAAGTAGCAGAAAATTCCAACATTAAAAATCCAAACTGATATGGGATTATTTTTATGGAGAACAAAGTGGAACATTGTGTGAAGGAATTGGACATTTTGAAATTGTGTGAATGTTTTTAAAAAAGGTTTTAAATTCATGTTAGTTTTTTATTATTATTCAGTATATCTGGAGCTTTTTGTGCGTGTGAGTTCCACTGACTCAGTCCAGTGGAGGGCAGAGTCTAAAGTCCAAACGTTTCCACTCCCTCAGTTTCATGAGCACATCTGGAGCAGCTGTATGATTTAGGCTCAGGATTTATCAAACATCCAAAAGGAATTGGGTCATCGGTCAAGACTTTAAGACTTTTGTTGAATTAAATGGAATTAAAAAAAAACTATTTTCAACAAGTTGTTTTTTTTAATCCTGCTCTTAAATTTCTGGATTCATGTGTTTACAGATATTTATTTACAAGCTTGAGGATGAAGCGTGTGTGCAATGTCTTCTGTTGCTATTGGACCCCCCAAACCCATGATGGGGGGCTTTCTGAGCATCATGGATCAGCGGATCAGAATGTGGATGAATGAGACCTGATCCAGCATGCAGGTCACATGGATCTGACACAAACACACAATCTATCAGGATGAATCATCAGCTCACGGTGTGTGGATGAGTGTGATGACCTCTGCTCAGTCAGACGTGAGGCTGCTTCTTTACCAGCTTCAGATCTTCTCACCTGTCTGTAGTTCTCAAGGTTGTTACTTCCACTCGTGAATCGCAGCGTATCCTAATCCAGCGGGTTCAAAACATCCAGAAATCCACTCGGAATAAAAAGCAGAGCTCAGCACAAGAAGAAGAAGGTGACGTTGTCTCTAATCCAGAGAAGGTTCTCACGAGCAGCTCCGTAAGACGCTCCTCCTGTAGAGGAGGCAGAGTCCGGAGCACAAGCACCGCGAGGCTCGGCCCGGTGCGGCGGAGCTCCGGTGGAGGAGGCTGAGTCCGTGCAGAGTTCACCCCACAATGCTCCACCCTACCCGGGCTGGAGGAGCGCGGAGACTACAGCTGATAGATCCGGTCCCCGCCGGTCTGAGGTTCACTCACAAGCTGCTCGGTGTCAGCGCGCACGGATCTGCTGCTCAGCGCCTCCTGAAAAAATGGACCGGCTGAAGCTCCGCCCCATGTCAGGGATCAGCCCGCCCCTCTACGCAGATTCATCCAATAGCAGCGGCTCCTTGGACTTAGTGCCCGCCCACTTTCTCTCATCTCTCTCTCTCTCTTTGTCCCATGTCTCTTTGGAGAGTTTGGCAACACTGAGCTTCCCAACAGGATCAATCACACACACTGAACCTCTAACACGAGCGGACAGTGTCTCAGTCAAGCCCATTCAGACACAGAGACACTGGTGTCCACATCTGACTGACCCACATTAAAGACATTTCACAGTCATTTACAAGTGAAGCACCACCTGTAGTTCTGTCCACTGCAAAATGTCTTCAGACAATCAGCTGCTTCAGTCGAAATCAGATTTCAGCTGAAATGAATCTTCATGAAACTCCTACAGGTTTATTTAATTGAGGGTTGAAATTGGTGAAATTTACCATGTCTGTCCTTCCTGTACTCACTCTGCTCAGTGCTACATAAAAAAGTAAGACCGGATCAGTTTCTGAAGCTTTTTACTCCAGGTGTGAATTATTAATGAGCACCTGGTCTGATTGCTCAGAGGTAAACCCCACAGCATCACCTCTGTTCCTCCTTCACAGGAGTGACTGATACTGCTGGATGCATTAAACATTATTTTACTGTTTCAGAGATCATCAACAAAATATAAAATATGACATTGATTATCTGAGACTCCAACTTATTCAGAAATGATTGTGCTGAAAGTTCTGTTTACTCATGATGTTTCACTTTACTGATTCATCAGTCTGATAGAGGAGCTGCATGCAGTCATCGAGACTCCGCCCTCTTTCCGTGTTGTAAACTAAAATGATGACATTTTGTTTACAGGTCGTGTTGTCATGTCAACCTGAGGTGTTTTCTTCTTCTTTCAATGTCCCTTGGAGGGGGCGGGACATAAAACCTGTCCTGCAGCCAGCCACTAGGGGGCGCTTGTCTCGTTTCAGTACAACTTCCATCAAACTAACTTTTCTACATGTTATTATTATTTATGCCACTGGTCTAAAATCTTAATCTCTTCCAGTCTGCTTCCACATGGAGCTCCGTACATGCTTTTGTTTTGTGGTTTCACAACTTGCTGCAGCTCTGAAGTGAGAAGCTTCTACCTTTTCAGAGTAAATCCAGTATTACAGCCTGTTTGATGTGCATCACGTTCAGTCGTGAGCTGCAAGACAATTCATTTTTCCCTGGAAAGAAAAGACGAGGCTCATCTCTGCTTCTCAATAGTTGTCTTCATTGAGTGGGTTGGTGAGGTTCTGGTACTGATCCGAATTGCTTTGAATCAGCCAACAGAACTCATTTGCAAATATCACTGGTCCAGTTTTCAGTTCAACACTCTCATGTCATTATTTCTGAATTAGTCGATAGCTGAATGGGCTTCGTGAGGGTCATTCATCTAAAACCTTCATCTAAATGACAATAAAATTTCAACCAGACAAATTATTTCTATGACAAATGTTTGTGATTATACAGCTGATCAATTTCACAACATGTTTATTTACCTTCCTAAGGTAGAGTCAGCTTCACATCTGCAGCAGTCAGAGATTGTTTTAGATGTTATTGCTGCATGAAATCTGATCAATAACACATTTACTTCATATTAATCTTCAAACAACGTTCAAAGCAGCCAGAGAAGTTGGAGGAAAAAGAGCTGATGAACAAAGTCTCATAAACATAAAAGCTTCATCAAGAAAAACCTGAAGACAAAAACACTGGACACAAATTAACAGTTAGAGCTCATTTAACTGTCTAATCAGAAGGAAATGTTGGTAAGAGATTTTAGTTCAAATTTAGAAGCTTCTTCAATCTTGAATCTTAAGATTTTGGCATCATAGAAAGAAAAAAAATCAACATTTTTTCTCAGAAAAATACCTTTTATGTTCCATGAATCTTCAGATGTTTGCTGTCGAAGCTCTGAACGAGCTCCTCACTGAGTTCAAAGCAGCAGCAGGATAAAAAACAGCAGTTTATGTTCCATATAATTTACAGCACAGCTCATTTTCTCTGAAAACAAACATTCAAATATAAAACATATTTCCGACAGCACTGAAAACAAATTAAGGTTGTAATGTTGAACCGTTCAGGCGGAAACCTGTTTAACTTGTCAGTCTTAATTTGACTTTTGTTTAGATAAAAGCGTGTGACAAAAATGAAACTGTATGTGGTGAAACATGAAAAAACCTTTAATTACAAATAAATGAGACTGAAACGTCTGACACATTTCAAGTGAACATAATGACTTTGCCCTGAAGCGCTAACCTCCAGTCTTCAGGAAATAAAAAACTAAATATTTAAATCTACCGTTAGCTTCTAAAGATGCTCTTAGATTTATATGTTAGTACACTAACATGCACCTCTGTGTTCAGGAGGAAAATCTTTTGTTTTTTGTGCATCTTCATCACAGATTTACTCTTTTTAATTTATTTTCTGGATTTTTTCTTAATCATTGTTAAGAATCACATCAGTGTTTAACTTCCTCTGAAGCGATAAATACAAAACACTAAACAAATACAAAGTGAGCAAAGTCAAGTTAATCCAAACCGTTTAATAAAGGATGAACAGATCGCTGCTGAAGCACCAAATCAAATGGAAAAATAATCTTTAAAAGCCACAAGATTCTGCACCATTAAATAATAACTCTCCTGTAACTCGTCTTGTTGAGCTTCATGCTGACAAATAACTTTATTGTCTGTTAGAATTATGGAAAATGTGCATTTCTTTTCAATGTGGTGCAAAAATAAAACTGCAAAACAGCACAAGAGAGCATAAATCAATAAAGCCATGGACATGTCCATAACACACACACACACACACACACACACACACACACACACACACACACACACACACACACACACACACACATACACAAATGCATCATGTATAAAAACAACATCCTTCAGTGGACTTGATGAAAGACGGATTATTGGATCAAATAATTAGAACTAAAGACAAAAGGATTTTTCTTTATCAGGATTTTTCTGATCAGAAGCGACTTTGTTTTCGTCCAGATGGCGACAACTGAAAAGATGAGTGTGTGTGTGTGTGTGTGTGTGAGGGGGGGGGGGGGGTATGTCTGTTCTGGGTTTAATGGACCCGGATCACCAGACAACAGGTCAAACATATAACCAGATTCAGTACAGAATCAGGTATATATTAACCCCCCCCCCCACACACACACACACACACTCTCTCTCCTCTGTTAAACTGTCCCACCAGGTGCAACATAATCTCCTGGTTTTATACCTGAGCTGTTACATAACTCCAATAACTGACGTGTAATCACTAGTTAGGTGTAACATGTTGTTCATATCAATGTTGTCTTCTCCTGCAGCTTCTTTATCTGCAGGAATCAGAATCACTTTCTTTATCCTGAAGGGAAATTACTCTTTATTTTACTCTTTATTTTACCTTTTTTTTACTCTTTATTTTACTCTTTATTTTACTTTTTATTTAACTTTTTATTTTACTTTTTATTTTACCTTTTATTTTACTTTTTATTTTCTTTTTATTTTACTCTTTATTTTACTTTTTATTTTAGACATTTTAAACTGAGTGTTTACATTTATTACAGTTGAGCTGGTTTATATTTTCGTGTTTATACAACCTAAAAGGAACATTGTTGAAATACAGTTAAAGTAACATTAAATTCTGTTGTTTTGAGCAGTGAACTGTCGTCCTGAATGAACTTCAGGGTCACTTTGTTTCAGTATTTAACTCCAGGTTACTGAGACGCAGTGCTGAGGGTTAGAAGTGTCTGAGTAAATAATCTGTGAACTTTGGTCTGTTATGTTTACTGGGATTAAAGCTTCTTCAGGAGAGAAGGTCATTATTTTGCCTTGAGCTCTTTAAAATAACCTCTTTCTCTTGTTGGTCTCTCACATCTAATTAAATAATGTCAATTTCTAAATTCAGAAAAAAAAAAAAAAAAAAAAAAATATATATATATATATATATATATATATTAATTAATTATATTAATTAAATGAGTTTTTAATAAACCAATAACAAATCATTTCTATTGTTTAAACTAAACATGGTTACATAATCTCTGTAATGTTGATCGAGACCTCTGATGAGCACAAAAAACATCAATCAGTTCTTGATTCTAGACCAGTATCCAGTCCTGGTCCTTGAGGACCAGTATCTCTGCTCCAACACACCTGTCAGTGTTCAGCATGTCAGAAGAAGAAGCCTGTTACTCACCTGTTGATTCACATCAGGTGTGTTAGAGCAGAGAAACATCTAAAACATGCAGGATGATAGTGGAGGATCTCTTCCTGAAGATTATCTCCTTTAGATCATTTTAAAGAAATCTATCTGTCCCTTTCCGGTTTAAAGAATTACAATCCAGCTTCATCTTCATCACATCCTTAATTCACTTCCTTGAATCCTTTCCTTGTGTTTTCCACTAGATGAGGTGATTAGAAACTCAAGTAGATGGAACCTGATGAAACATTTCAGACTTTTTCTTATAAAAACCGTCTTGTTTAAGTTAAATAAACAACACATCACCATCTGCATGTTGTTTTATTACAACATAAAGCTGAATTTAATTATTTCTGTAAGTGTTTGTTAAAGCATTCATGTTCAAATATTGGCACATAGAAACCATGATGTGAGCTGCTGAATGTTAGAACTTTAAACTCAGGAGGGAACAAACGTTTGAGTCAGCATGAAACACAGAGAGCAGCTCGTGTTTCTGTGTAAATATCACACAAACCGTTTCCATGTGCAAAATAAATCCATATACAGAGAGTTATAACAACAACATCCATGTTAACAGAAGAAACAAAAGAAAAAATATTAACTGACTTGTTGATGTAACCGCTGCATCATCAGGAGAATAAGTGGTTTTTATTAAATGATGGAAAACACTGAGTTTACTCTGCAGCATTAGAATCATTTACTTGTTTTGTGATGTTTAAAATAAACTGAACTTCTAGTTCATGTTTCCTCTTTAGGAAACACGCCGGACTTTCCAGCACTAACACGGACTGTTTGCATCTGATGGTGACAAGAAAATACAAGTTTTAGAGTCAAAAGAATTCAAGTCTTTAAAATGTCAGTTGATCAGAATAAACCTCCTCGGTGAACATCAAAGAGAGGCTGTAATACATGAACAGGTCAAACATGGAAACCCAGACATGGACTGCTCTGAGTTCTGTATGAAGGTCAAACATGAGCACCAGTCCTCTAACAACCCCCCCCCCACAAACCAAAACATTTGTATTATTGTTCTCTGTGGTGACGTGTTTTACTGGAGTGATGGACAGAAGCTTCGTTTTCACACAAAGACAAATGAAGGTTTAGAAAAACTTCAACAGGAACACCAAAGTTCAAAAGGTGTCAGAAAGACGGTGAGTGATTTTACAAAGTAGATTCAGGGAGGAAAAGAAGGTAAAGCAGCACATGAAGCAGAAACCAGCAGATCATAAATTATTCAGAGACAAGTTGTTTTTGTAAGAGCAGGAAAAAAAAAGATACGAGGACAACTTTCACAGAGCTGCTGCTTGACTCTGAACAAACTCTGCTCAACATCCGAGTCTTAAAAAGGCAACAATGATGCTGAAGGTGAGAAGATTCAAAAGAGGCGTCATATGCAAATCCTCCATATGTGCTTCCTGTCACTTCCTCAAAGGTACTCAGGACACACACAAGGTGATGAGTGTGAGTATGTGAGGTGAGTGTGTCCTGAGAAACATCTGATAAACTGCTTTACTGGGACACGTTCATGTTGGGGTCAGAGGTCAGATCAGGTGAGTGAAGGTCTTCACTGTAGAGAACACAAACCCCTCCAGCGTCTGCAGGTTGCAGAACTTTCTTAAACAGTCTCTTCCATTAAAAACAGGTTTTCTGATGTTTCTGTAGAATATTTTAGCGCCACAGGTGTTCTTACCTTCATAGTGGGTGAAAACAGGTCAACAACTTCTCTTTCGTCTCTGGTAAACAACAACAACAAACAGCTACGTCTGCGTTATACCTGAGGGTGTGATTGACTCTTTATTCAAATGTAATTACGTTTCCTTCCACGTCTCAGTCCTGAAACATTACACATTTAGACTTCACACACAGACTGTGACCCGGCAGATTTCATCCAGATTACTTTCTTCTGACTCAATATGCTGATAAAATCAAAGTGGATTACCAGGATGTTTTCATTAGGGATTATTTTCTTACTCAGATTTCTGACTTCAAATTAATTGAATAAAACAAAAAAAATTCAAGGTTTACAAGTTTTACACAACTCAAAGAACGAGTTCTCACAGCATGAACATACACACGCACACACACCCCCCCCAACACACACACACACACACACACACACACACACACACATGTCCAAACTGTGTGACGCTGCTGCAGACAGGCACACCTTTAATATTTTATAAGCTTCCAGATGGCACTGTAGAGCTTCTAATAACCATCTTTAGTAAACGTAGACAAGAATATCACTCTGTGTGTGTGTGTGTGTGTGTGTGTGTGTGTGTGTGTGTGTGTGTGTGTGTGTGTGTGTGTGTGTGTGTGTGTGTTTGTATTTCTGACCTCCTGGGGACCAGTTTCCTGACTTTTACTATCTTTCTGGGGTCCGAGGGTTCTTGTGGGGACCGAAGCCTGGTCCCCATGAGGGGGACTCCCCTTTTTAGGGTTAGGGGTTAGGTTTATAGGTATGGTGTGAATAGAGTTTTAGTTAGTCTTAGGGTTAGTTATAGATCAGTAATGGTTAAGGTTAGTAAAAGGGTTTGGGTTAGGTATAAATCTAGTTACTAAAATCAATGGAAGTCAATGGACGGTCCCCATAAGGATACCAAAACACACTTGTGTGTGTGTGTGTGTGTGTGTGTGTGTGTGTGTGTGTGTGTGTGTGTGTGTGTGTGGGTTTGTATTTCTGACCTCCTGGGGACCAGTTTCCTGACTTTTACTATCTTTCTGGGGTCCGAGGGTTCTTGTGGGGACCGAAGCCTGGTCCCCATGAGGGGGACTCCCCTTTTTAGGGTTAGGGGTTAGGTTTATAGGTATGGTGTGAATAGAGTTTTAGTTAGTCTTAGGGTTAGTTATAGATCAGTAATGGTTAAGGTTAGTAAAAGGGTTTGGGTTAGGTATAAATCTAGTTACTAAAATCAATGGAAGTCAATGGACGGTCCCCATAAGGATACCAAAACACACTTGTGTGTGTGTGTGTGTGTGTGTGTGTGTGTGTGTGTGTGTGTGTGTGTTTCTCTGGGGGTGGTGGGATTTCTGCGATCAAAGAACTTGACTCAAATGGCAGGCAAACGTCAAGAGGCATACGCATACATCAATAATTCATAACACACACACACACACACACACACAAAGGACACACACAGGTTGTGTAACACTGAGATTGAAGGAAACACCAGCTGTTTAACATTTTGTCTAAAACAAACTTTAGTAAATTAAAAGTTAAGATCGTCCAAATTTAATGAATAAAGTTTTTTATTTTCTAACTCAAAGTCTGACACGTTGTACTAACCTGCACAACATTTCAACATTTATAGAAACATTCCTGAGCTTTATGTTTTATTGCATCTAAAGCAATAAGCTCAGGAAAAAGTTTAACTCCACCAATCGATGATTGACTCAACTGTTTGTTTCTGTTTTCCTCCACGAGGCCGTTTGCATCCGAAACACAAAGACTCCCAAACACAGAAACTGGGCCAACACACTGGCAACTATTTCCTCTTATAGGTCATCACAGTCTGAAGTGAAGAGGCCGGTTCCAGACGGGTGTTTAGAGTCAAACGTTGCCTGGACTTGTATACGTTTACATCAGGCTGTCGGCCAAATGTGATATTTAATGTTGTATTAGAGCCAAAATAATTCCATTAAACCAGCCATCAAAGATAGATATGAGCTGCTGAGATTAGAGGAACTTAAAGATGAAACATAAATATCAGATTGAAAAAATAAGGAAATAAAAAAACGCTTTTGACAATAACAGTTTTTACCATCAGCCTTGAAACGTCCTTCAGTTTCATGCGTCACTGTACAGATTATAACTTTAACCCTTTAATGCTCAGAGTTCAGCTGTTATTACAGGCTTCTTCTATGTGTTTGGGAGTTTTTGGTTCATTTGCATATAAACTACCACATTGGACTGTAGTGTGTCACCCCACAGATTCCATCTAATATTAGTGTCTGTGTTCTTATTATAAGGATACAGTCATCTAGATATAATCTTCATATGTGTTTCAGTCAATAAGCATGCTGTCCACCTGATCAGACATGTACGTTTAAAAACTGTTTTTATATGTAAAAATAAATAAAACTTCTTACGAAAAAAATCTTGACTGAAGAAATCAAAATGAAAGCATTAAATGTAAAAACACTAATTACAGAATTCTAAATTTACAAGTTACACAGAAAATGACGTCAGAGGTCACAGACAGAAATTTGAAACGTTGGATTTACAACAGAATATAAATGCAGTTCCAAAAATACAAGAGAAGTGAGACGTTAAACTGTTTGACTCTTTATTTAAATCAACAACTGAAGCAAAATTAACAAACAAACAAATGAAATGGATTTATAGAAATTGCAAGACATTTCTCCAGACTGGAAACCCTTCAGGACAGAGTGATGGATGTGTGATCAGTTAAATCAAATGAAACTCATCCTCTTGATGTTCCAGCAGTTCTCCCCTGTTTTCACTTTGTTTTTCTACTGATTGGTAATAATAATAATATTTTCAGCCTGTTGCATCACAAACACTTCGGAGTAAACAGGACATGAAGAGAAAGAATAACTTGTTTCAGATGTTACTATTAAACAGCCAAACAAACACACTGAGAGGTCCTTCAGCAGCTCTGCCTCCCAAATTATATTGAAATTACCTCTGAACGTGCGTTTCCACGGCAACATCACTAACAGCTGGATGAGCTAACCAAAACAGATACCGAAAACCTCCTTCTCAAGGAGTGACAATATATTATAAAACACCACCAACATGTTGGTAACAAACAAACATCTGAGAAAAACAAATAAACAAAAAGATCTGATGAGTGTTCAGCTGTTGCAGGATGATCTTACTGAGACTTTCCATCCAACCATGTCATGACATGTAATTCATGATCTTTTATTATCTTGACCTTCATATTTATGAGGTCTGGATGTTTCCTGAACCTTCCAACCCTGAACACAGAGAGGTTAAATTCTTTCCTTTTCATTTCTAGTTTGCTTGTTTGCATCCTGACGTGTTCTGAGTGAATATGTTAAACTGTGGATTTTAGTGGCAGTGCAGTGACATTTGCTGAGCTGACAGAGCGGCTGAGGTGAACAGTTACTCTGGTGTTTAGTTGTAATAAGGAGCTGGGAGGATGGATTGAGTCTGTTCTGATCCCCGTGGGCAGAAGCTCCAGTCAAAACAAACAAACAAAAAACAAACCAGGCAGTAAACTCTGAGAAAGATTCACCACTTGTTAAACCTTTTCTTTCTTTATTAAAATAAAAGTCTTATTATGAGTGAAAGCCATTTCCTGGGACTTCCCATACTTTTGTATTTTGATCATTTCTCTGGAATTTAATTCAAATTCACTGCAGCAGTTAAAACCTTCTCCTTTCATACAGAGCGATTGTTCAAGAAGCTGATACATCATCAGCTGTTGCAGCTTTTTTTGCTGGAATTTGAAAACATCAAAATGGATTCTTTTACTGAAAAATGTGTTTTTTTAACAGAGAACCAAAGTTTGAAGCCTGCAGCTGAAAAAGTTTTGATTTGTGTTTCGATTAACAGGAAAAAACTGTTACCCTGAAAAACGAATACAGAAAAGTGATGGTTCTCCTGCAGCATTCTGCCTGTAAAGTATAAAGTTACTGTGAGACTTTAGCAGTTCGGTCATTTAATTTAAAGAGATTTAATAATTATTTGGGGTTTTTAGTTTAGGATTCAGTCTTTTCCTGGAGTGAGGGAGTTCATGCAGCTTGTGTTTCCTGTTCAGGATTGACAGTAAAATGGAGCGAGTGACGGCTCAGGGCTTCATCTGCAGTAAAAGGGCGTGGCTCTGGTGTTTCATGGTGAAGAAGGAGCTGAAGAACAAAGCTCTTGATTTATTGGTCCATCAGCATCACAGCCTTGGAATGAGACCTGGACCATGACCCAGATACAAGCGGATACGGCAGCGCTGGCTCGGATGAGAGCCGCTGCTCCGGGAATCAGCTGAGGTGGTTCTGGAACCTGATCAGGATGTGTCGGTTTTCAGGCCCGTCCCACTGGAAGGAAAGTCCGACCCAGAACTCACTACACGGACTTTACTGAACATTCTCTCTGACCTGGAGGTGCCTTGGAACCACAACAGGAAGTAAAATAACCCCAAATGACCAATAAGAATCCAGAAATGTATAATTTTTAATGTGATTTATGATTTTAATAATGGTTAAAAGTTTGGATATAAAAATATTCATAAAACTATATTTAGTTTTATTTAAATATTCTCCAGTGTTTCTGGTGTGATGAAACTTTTTAATTTGAGTTTATTTGAGTAAAATATATGCGCACCACTCATCCTGTCCATCTCTCCTCTTGTTATCTCATCTTTATCCCCCAACACCACCTGTTCGTGCATCACCCCCGCCTCTCCTCTGCCAGTGATTTTTATCTTCTATTTTATTTTAAGAAAGCAGATTAAACTAGTGACGATGTAATGAGATGCCATTTTACTGCGGCAGGAGTCACCATCTGCCTCCATCTGCTCTCCCGTTCACTAACACCTACTCACCAACTCATCAGACGTTTGAAAAATCCACAGGCACATATGTGAACAGACTTTTACACTATACATCAGGAAAACAATGACGAGAATCTCAGTGCTGCAGCCAGCAGGTAGAGGGAAGCTTCTCTAATCTGAGCTGCATGAGGTTCCTCTGACCTGATGAGACCGTCAGACTCGAAACAATGAGGAAATGTTCAGGGATGCACCGATACCGATACTGGCATCGGGTATCGATCCCGATAGCGTCGGTTAAGGTATCGGTTAAGGTTGACCAATACCATGAACTGATACTTAAAATGTGGAAACTCTGCAATAATTTCACAGAAAATGTTCATTTTTAACTTTTAAATTTTAGTTTTGTATGTGTACGTTGCCTGAACACAAGTCGTTTCATTAGTTGGACTTCCTGTTTGAACTCATTTCTTTTATCACTGTGAGTCACCAGAGAGTCAAAGAACTGAACAGACTAACAAACCCAGTCTGTTCCAGCTACTGCAGGTAAGATGCTGACGACCTCATGAGGCTCCATTCAGTAACAATCTGCTGCTGCTCTGCACAGCTGTGCATCTAAAACACAGGAACCCTCTTCTTCCTCATGGTTGAACTTATTTTTCTACAGATTAAAAATGTTTTGAAAGAAAAATCAGATGTGAATCTTTTTAAGTTTACAGACTTCTCAGCTTTTATTTAAAAATAAAAAGAGTTACGTTTGATTCTGGAGAAAATATCAAACTCCCAAATTATGTAAATCAAGTTATTTTTATGTTTGTTTTCAAGGTTTTTTATTTTTTGGATCAACAAAAAAGAACAAATGGTTCCAATCAGTTGTGTTTGTGATCAGTGCTGTCTGTGGGTTTATTACTTGGTGCTTTTCCAAACATGGTTGTTATTTGATTCATCAGCTTGATTTGAGTGTTTTACTTTAATAAAATCAGGATGTTTTTCAGCTTTTACCTTCACAGCATGAAAGAGGCTAAATCAAGGTTCCTGGAACTTTTATTTTATGTTTTATTTCTGATCTTCTTTAGTTCAAACTGACCGATGAGAAATTTCAGTTTATAAAAGGTGATTTAATTTTGGTATTCAGCTGTTTGACCTGCTTGAAAAGTTGATCTTGAATCACTCAACCAGAAGGATGAATGTCCACATCTTTTATCTGGAGCATTAAAACACAGACTAGCTGAGGTCCATCTAACAGAACATCTCAATCAGTCAAGAGAAATCAGAACTAATTCTCCTATAAAACTTAAACATGCAATGTTTTACACTGGTACGTCAGAGTAATAACATCAGAAGCCCCCCCGTCTGGTGTGTATTCAAGTATTCAACATATGTTGGACTGATTCATCTGGTCTGAGATCAGAACACTGAGAGCAGCAGGAAGATGTCACATCATCATGTTACAGGTTAAATACAGCGGTTCGTCTCCTTCAGGTGGGTCTAAATCAGTCATGAATATTAAAACACTGCAGGAACTGATTGCATTTAGTTGAAACTGTTTCACTATCTTTCTTCACCAGCTTCTCTTGCAGCGCTTGTGGAAGACGGCTGAAAATGTTCAGAGGTTACAGCTGAATAATGTGGAGAAGCTCCAGCAGCACTTGGAGCTTTGAGATGTTCATTGTAGCAGCGAGGCATTAGGAGGCAAAGCTAACAAAGAGCTATAAATCAATGATACTATCACGCAGCATGCCTGAGGAAACGGTGAACTAATGGGTTGCATTCAGACAGAAGGGAGGGGGAGTGTTATAATAAGATAATGAAATGTCAGTGCCCCTGCTGTTTTTACTCCACTGCTACTTCTGCTTTCCTTTCTAAATACTCAAGTTCAACTTTTCTTTTTTTCCTTTGAGTGAAAAAGACTTTTGGTTCGAGGATGAAAAGAAAATATTTCAGGGTTACGACTGATGGATCCTGGGTACAGTTGTCATGGTTACCGTCCTACTGAAAGTTTTTTTTTTCTTTGGCTGGAGCTGATTCACTGATGTAGTTTTAAAAAAATGTGTTGTCAGGTGATGAAGGTGTTTGTATTTAAAGTCTCCGTTTCTCGTTTTTTATCATTTCTTTTACTTTTTTTCACTACAAACATGTCTTCAAATAAAAAAAAGAAAAAATGATTGCTATTTCAGATTTTCTTCTATAAGCTGACCATCTTCATCCTGTTTGTTGAGTGTGTTGTTTAGTGTTTTATTGATCAGCTGCATGATTCTGATTGGCTGGCCCACCTGTACGGTTCCATGTTGGTGATTGGCTGCCTCGGACTCCTCCTGTAGCTTCCCTCGTACCTTGATTGGATTATTCTCCACCTGCTCATCCAGTCACAGAATGGGCGTGGCTATTCAGTTCTCCTGTCGACGGGTGGGGCAGTGATGTAATCAGAGAGATTCTCTTTGCTTTGTTTGGTGTGTTTTGTAACAACGTGATTGTGTGTTGGCAGCTTTATAATTTGTAATGGTGTTTTGTTGTTACGTCTAGTTTTAATAATCTGGAGAGTTGATTTGTTTTCGTCACTGTCTGTGTGTGAAAGATTTATTTTAGCCACTTGTTGAACTTCCCTTCTGTTTGTCAACAAAAACTCATTTTTCTATAAACCAAATTTACAACTGAGTTTAAATGTTGCTTCCGTTTATCCTGGCCGAGCCTCGTCATAACAAAACCACTGAGAGTAATCCTTATTGTTAGGATTACTTGAGCCAGATCTCTTTAGAAAATCCTGGATATATTGAACATCAGTAAAGACTCCAGATGTCTGAAAAACCAGAGAACAAAAAAACTACCATGAAAACCTGCAGAACTGTTTAAAAATGGAATAAAGTGAAAGACAAAGCAGCAGAGCAACCAGATTACAGCATGATTTCAGAGAATGTTGGATTAAACTCAGAGTCCAGGTAATCCAGGTAAAAAGTTTGGTTTTGTTTACCCAGATTAGACTAGCAGTCAGGTTTAGAGACAACTGGACCAGAGTGTTCTGAAAAGGTTCTGTTAAACCCAACTTTCTTCTGGTATCCTTGTTTACTATATTCTTCTCTTGTGAATGATGATGAGCGTTTAGTTAAAACTGAATCTCAGTCTTAACTCTGCAGCACGAGGTAACAAGTCCTGACGTGAACTCCTCGCGCTGCGGTTTCCTGTGGTCAGGTAGTTGACATGTGATGTCATCAAGTCAAACTGTTCAGCAGGAAGTTTTATTTAAAAGGATCTCTGAGGTGAAGACTGTTCAGCGTTTCAGTGAGTCCAATGAAGCCTGAAGATCTTCCTGTTTTCAGAGAGACGCTGTAATAATGGAAGGATTTCAACACATCAGCAGCTTCCTGCCAGTTTACACATCATGAGACGCACAACGGAACCACAAAGACTCAGTAACAGAAACACGAGTCTAAGAGCAGGAAAATGTATCTGTGGGAGAAACTAGAACAAGATCCTAAAACCAGCTGATGGTTATTCTTACATGTATTTTTACATCAAAGTAGAATAAAACTTACCAATACTATTTAATAATGAGAATAAGAATTACTGGCTCACAAGTTGATACTGAAACAAGGATTTTAGGATCTGTGGAGGTTCTGATCCGAGGGTCACTAATGGGAAAAGGGCAGCTGTATAAAATGTTCCTAAATGGACAGGAGACAAGCTGCGGAGGAAAGGTCACAGCGTTTTACACAAACTGAGAGCTGGACAGAAGGTTGAAATGATCGTCGGCTGTTAGATGAGTTCAAGTTCAGTTTTATTCTCATGTTCTGCAATTTAACCATAAATCCTCACATTTTCCTCGTCTGCACTCAGTGATGGGTTCAAAATGACACAAACGCACCAGGATTTCAAGTTAAAGTTGGCAGAAAATAAAGATGAGTAGGCGGGACTTGTTCATCTTGAACAGCAAAAGTTACATAAATCTCCAGTAAAAATCTAAACTGAGAAGAAACACGATGTGACAGCGTTAAGTAGGTGTTTTTACTCAACATGAAGACGAGCCTGAACATCCTGTCGATGTTTGGAGGTTCTACTCCTTCTGGTTCCACCTGCTCTGTCTGAAGGAACCGAACAAAGTTCAGTTTATTAGATGAAGCTTAATGAAACACAAAGTTATAGAACATTTAAAGAAAAGATGATTAAAATCCTCCAAACATGTGAAGAAAGAAACATCTCGATTGAACCAGTTTCTACATGATTATTCTGATCAATGACGTCTGGAACATCTTTTCATGTTTATATTTCACAACTTGGTGTTTTTCATGTCCTACAAACAAGTTTCACATCTTATTTTCACAGTAACTTCAAAAGACATTTTGTGAACAATAAATGTGTTAACGCTTTGCATCAGCTGTTACAGGAAGTCATGAGGAACAAAATCAGATTTACATTAAGATATGTTAATATGAAAACGATGAAGGGAAGGAAACAAAGCAGAGGATAGATGTAATCTGTGAGGCTCACAGTATAGAAGTTTGGCACCGAACCCGGAGTCTGTGGGCTGCAGCCTGAGCATCAGATGAAGGAGAACAAAATCCGTCAGCAGCTTCCTACACAGAGAGACCAGGACTGGAATAAAATTAATCTGACTCAGGCCCAAAATAAAAAATCCTCAGAAGCTCAACACTCGATCCGTTTCCAACGTTTCACTGAGGACCAGAGAGAGAAGGAGAACTCTCAGGCTGTGTTCCTGTGGCAGAAAACCAGAGGAACCTGAGGTAAGGCATAAATATTAAGAATGTAAACAACCAGAGCTGACTGTAAACAAAGCTGCTGCTTGGGCCCCCAGAAACCTGCAGTGGCCCCCAAGAGAGCTGAACTTCTGACTGAAGACATCCTGGAACGTGCCGGATCTTTGTGGAGTGAACATGTTATCAGAGTGAAAACACAGTGTAGCTGCCGTAGAGACGTTCTGTTGTTTGTATCCGTCAGGATTCCAACCTGAAAGTTTTAAATATCACTGACTTTTATTTGGGATAAAATCTTAAAATCCTCCTCACACTGACTTGACGTTGCAGATTCATGACTGTTTTTTATTAAAACAACTGAACTGTTCTTATTGATTTGTTTTTTCGTTCCTAACAGAACGTCCCGTGTTTTAGTTGTAATTACAAGTTCTTCTGCTTCCACTCAGTTTAAAGTAAAAAAAAGTCAAAATAATCAAGGTTTTATTGATTTTTTTGTTCCTAACGGTGAAACGGTGAAGGTTTCTATAAAGTATGTCACACCTCAAATAACATCTGTAGAAAAGAAACTTTTCATTAAATGTCACGTGTTTATTGAAGCTACAGAAAGTTCAGGAATATTTAGCTTCTTCACAGTCTGACTCACGTTTATCCTGTTGTTGTTGTTGTTGTTGTTGTTGTTGTTTTGGGATTTCTCTTGCTGAACTTTAAGAAAGCCCAAACTTGTAAGTAGGTCTCTGGGGAATAAAAGCTAGACAGGCGCCAGAATCTGTGCCGGCTTTTAAAAGTCACATGCCTTCGCTGGTCCAATTCTAAAGCTATGAATCTCAAATAGGCTCAAAGGGAAATATACACTTCACAGAAGTCTAATACTCACACACACACACACACAAGTGTGTTTTGGTATCCTTATGGGGACCGTCCATTGACTTCCATTGATTTTAGTAACTAGATTTATACCTAACCCAAACCCTTTTACTAACCTTAACCATTACTGATCTATAACTAACCCTAAGACTAACTAAAACTTTATTCACACCATACCTATAAACCTAACCCCTAACCCTAAAAAGGGGAGTCCCCCTCATGGGGACCAGGCTTCGGTCCCCACAAGAACCCTCGGACCCCAGAAAGATAGTAAAAGTCAGGAAACGGGTCCCCAGGAGGTCAGAAATACAAACACACACACACACACACACACACACACACACACACAAGTGTGTTTTGTTATCCTTATGGGGACCGTCCATTGACTTCCATTGATTTTAGTAACTAGATTTATACCTAACCCAAACCCTTTTCCTAACCTTAACCATTACTGATCTATAACTAACCCTAAGACTAACTAAAACTCTATTCACACCATACCTATAAACCTAACCCCTAACCCTAAAAAGGGGAGTCCCCCTCATGGGGACCAGGCTTCGGTCCCCACAAGAACCCTCGGACCCCAGAAAGATAGTAAAAGTCAGGAAACGGGTCCTCAGGAGGTCAGAAATACAAACCCACACACACACACACATACACCCACACACACACACACACACACACACACACACACACACACACACACAGGATCACAGTGGAAACAGCGTCTCGGAGCCTGTTGACTGTTCAAGTCGTGTCACTGTTACACATCAGCTTCCAGAGTTCGTCCCAACAAACTCTCCATTAAACAGGAAGACGTTTCCATCCGTTACAGCGCAGGAAGTTTGTTTGAACATAATCTCTTTTCTTTTTATCCAACAGATTTAAATGTTTCAGAGTTTACTGATCTTGTTTGTGATTTCTTCTCTTTATTTGCATCACAGTTTCCTTGTGGAACATGATGACATCATAAGGGCTTCCAGAAGTAACACGAGTTATGTTTCAAACTGTCTTACAATAAAAGATTTAAAGAACTAAAGGATTCAAGTTTCATGAAAACAATAAAAAGTTACAGAGTAACTGTGTTTCCTTCCTGTTTTTGCCTCTGAGATGCTGCGTTGCTTTTAAAAACTGATGATGTCACAGTTGTTACCAAACAGCTGGCTGCATCACATCATTTAATGCTGATGCTGTTAATTGGGAAAGTCTTGATTGGAGGAATATCACGTCTATGAAGGACTTATTTAATTAATTTAGTTACTTTACCTGCCTATGATTTTGGGTCTGGAGTTAAAGATTATCATAATAAATATACACATTGGACTCATACACAGGAAATCATTTCTTCTGTCTGATTCATCTTCTGAGTTCTGAGAAACTTGATGCTCATTATTCATGTTTAACACTCTGAATGCTGGATGCTCTGAAAGCGCCTGTAATGTGCAGCATCCTGGATCCAGAGTTTATTGAATCATCCTGCTTCAGTGAGTCGTTACATTTGATGCCAACGAGAGATAAATCAGAACGTCTTTAGTGAACCTGACTCGGTGTCATCATGTGAATTCCTTTCACATGAATAACTGATTGAGGAGAAGTCAAGCAGAGCAAAATCATTTAGGAACTCAACCAGTAACTCAGTTAATAATCTCTGCAGCAAGTCCAACAATTAGAAATCATTATGTTGTTACTGTTTCAACAGCTTGCTGCACAAACACACAGGAAATAATCTGCTAATGAGGAGATTATTCTGCTGTTCCGAACTACGCTTTGATGTACTTTGTCCTGGTGATGCAGTTTTACATCTTCATCAGACTTTTCTTTCATGAAATCTTCCCTAACAGTATCAGAGATTCAGTAAAGTTACCAAGTGAGAAGAAGTATCAACGAGAAAATAAGCTTAAAGTTTAAACAAACACAAAACCAGACAACGCCTCCGTCGACTCTGACGAAGGTCAAACATCTGGATCACACATGACAGAAAGAGTTTAATGGTTCTTCTCACATAATCACAGGTTGGTTTGATTTATATCAAGTAAAAGTTTTTATTCTAAACAAGTTTTTATTGCCTAAATATAACAAGCAGGGAGAGTTCCGGTTCCTTTAGACCTGCGCTGTCTGGACTCAGTGGAGACTTTCAGAAAGGACTTAAAACATATTTGTTTCTGGAAACATTCACTGTGTAGCTGTTTTCATTCATTCATAGTTGTAGTTTTTCAAGGCCACGCCTCTCACCTGTGATCCTGCACCTGGTTCTCATGTCTTCCTCCATGTCTGACTCTGGTTCACGTCCTGATCCAGTGAGTAGTCATGCACCTTTCTAACTCTGATTTCTACAACTGTCCTTCTGATTAATCACTGCTGGAGCGATGACAGGATTGCAGTGATTTTTCAGCATTACATTGAGCCTCTGGCTGGTTTGAGCCCAACACTCACGGCCCATTAAGCTATTTAGCTTAGGTAAATAAACAGCTGCTACAGAGTCCTCCGCCTCATTAATGTCTCTAATACCGACTCAGGAAAGTCATCCAAAAATGCTTTTTATAGAATTGCTGGTTTAATCTGCTGGGTAGGTGTGTGTGTGGGGGGGGGGGGGGGGGGGACGACTCCTGCACAGTGTTTTCACTGTAAAACATCCACCTCTCTGACAGAAAGAAGAACCTTTTGTTCCACCGCTACAGTCCCCAATTACAGTAATCTCCTTCCTCAGCTAATCCCGCTCTGCAGAACTTTGAAGTGAAGCGCTTCACTGAACATCAAAGTTGTCTCCTCACTTCTCAGCTCACGCCAGTCAAACACTCTGTGTGATATAAAGGGAAAGCATGGAGGATGATGTGATGGATGGAGGAGTCTGCACAATAAACATTTCAGCAGATTATTACGGGAAAAATCCACCTGCAGCATGAACAAACCTGCAGCGGCTGACCAAAACATTTTACACTGAAGTTCAACTCCTTTCTATTTAAAGATGTGATCTAATACAGAACAGGTTCTATGGCTTTAAACCCAGTGTTTGAATGCAAGTATTTATTGTAAAAATGTAAATATATTTACATGAACAAAAACGTAGGAAATGAAGAGAGAGACTTTAAAGATCCCCGTGGATCTGAAACCTTGAATCAAAGAACAAACTTTCAAACTGTTTGTGATTCTGGAAGCAGAGAGATTCATAAAATCGGTACCTTAAAAATTCTGACATGTTTTTAACCTTTCAGCATTTAGCTCCGCCTTTAATCCCTTTGCGTTCACCTGAGGGAGGATTTTGGATCTGTCAGGTCCAGCTCACCCTCTGCTGCATCAGATTCTGTTTGTTTTCAGCCACATTGTTTCAATAAAAAGCTACAAATTGAACTGAATAGAAACATGAAGGAAAATTACAAACTGAAATGAATCTAGTGAAACTTGGACAGTAACGTGACAAAGTGATAGAAAGTTTTGTCCTTTCGCTGTTTCTGCTGCCTGAGTCATAAATAAATAAACGTCTTTACAAGCTGCAGTTTGACGAGCAGCTCAACTGGTAACAGTTTCACTCATTCACACCTGTTTTTATTATTTCATAGACTTTCAGAAATCTTTTCACTTTGATGATGTAATCATCTACTGACCACTCAGACCTTCACTACACCTCAAAGACACAATAACACAGAAACTTCCTTTGATTAATTATTCTAACGAGCTGCTGTTTGTCTGAGACGCATTAAGACCTAATTAGAGTCCAGGTTTGTGATGAAAACCCGCTACACTTCTATCGTTTTATAAAAAGTCCAGATGATGGACAAACCAGAATGGGAGGTTTTCCATTTGTGTAAAAATCAATTTGTATTTAAAAAGATTTCAAATAAAAGAAGTTAAATGTCATCCTCATTAGCTCATCGACGTGAAGACTATTAGTTCTTCATATGTGGAAACAAAAGTGCTTTCTGAATCCGACATGTCCGTGTCAGATAATTCAGTTTAAAGTTGATCAGGTTTAAATCAGACTAACGAGTCTCGTTTGAGACAGAAACATTGACCGTACAGAGTTCAGGTGTTTGAGACTGAGTCCTGCACCTGCAGATTTATTTACCTGCAGATAAAGTCCGAAGGCTAAAACTTAAAATAAAAAAGACAAGAGTCTCTGTCCAGGTTCAACATTTAGGTTAGAATTAGAATAAAATGAGTTTAAATCAAAATAAAATCTTTTAACTTTTCAGCTGTGACAAAGTATTTTGTTGGTTTCCATGGTGATGCTGACACCATGTTCAAAATGTCCATTCCTTCCACTGAAGTGAAGGACACTTTGAACAGCTCGTGTTTCGATCGGGTCCCTTCAGGTCAGAAAACAAAGAGATTACAATCAATCAGATTAAATATAATTTACAGATACAGCTGACGTGGTGTTTGACATATTAATGTTAAAAAACTCTCTTTTCATGTTTTATCCTCACAGTCATTATATGTGCAACATTTCTATGTATATTCATACAATTCAGTTAAAAATGATAAATCTCTGATAAAATGACCGTCTGGAGAAAAGCACAGAGTTTTGGTCCAAAACAAGGTGAAATAAAATTATTAAAAAATGATTGTTGTATTCAACATCAGATTTAAAAACCTGTAACTCTGAATATTTGTAGACAAATTATCATAAATTATTTCAGGCAGCAGATTATTTCTAATCCCAGAACTGTGGAGTGATTTAACTGACTGGGATTTATCTGGTCCAGATTTAGTCCTCCGTCACATGATCGCTGTCGACTGTATTTTACCAACTTCAAAAGATTTTAGACTGTTTTAGCAGATTTGTTTTGTTAAACAGTGTGTTGAGTTTGTCTCAGTATTTATAAAAGATTTCTGTTTCTCCAAAGAAACTCACAGATTAAACATAATTTGAGTTAATCTATCAGTCTGTACAGAGAGACATTAAAACATTAAAATCAACTTTTATGGTTATTTATTATTATTATTTACAAATTGATTGGAATTGAAAATGACAGTCTTGTTATTTGTAAATTGATTTAATTAATTAGTATTTTATGTGCAGCATGAACTCGTGTTCCGACGTGTTCTTTATGAGGAAGTGGAGCAGAACAGCAGACAAACGGGAGGATTTTATAAAGTCGGGGAATTTCTTGGACCTTTTGTTGCCTCTCTTCAAACCAAATCTTTCATGTGGAGTTCATTTGTTCTCATTAGAGCTGTTTGGTTTTGATGTTGAGATAAGAGCTCTGGTTGAAGCCGGAGGTCTGAGGGATTTGTGAGTCGAGGGTTGGATTGTTTCTAAGGAGGAAGGAAGCAGAAAGCAGCTGGATCACAGCTAATTATATCATCATACATGTCATGATGATTGTCAGGATGAAATACTGAGGATTAGTTTCCTGGAAAATCTCAGAACTGTGTTTTAAATCAACTTTTAAACTACTTTGTATAAGATGTGCTTCTACAACAGTAATTGTCTGAAGCTGATGTTGTTACTGAGGGTTTTTATGATTTCTGTTCTCAGTTCCATGAACGTGCAAAATACTGATGTTCCATCCTGCAGAGGACTTTTGTGCTGTTCACACTGTTCATGCACTTCTCTGTTGGTTTACTTATTTAAGCTGCAGTGTAAGAGGTGAGAAGGAGAAACAGCATCAAGTCCTGCAACAGTTTCCACACAAATCTCTTTATATGTATGTTGTTCATTGTAAAAATAAAAATTATTATTATTATTAGTAAAAATGAGATGTAATTATTTTCTTCCTCTCTTTAACAAACATGTTATTTTAGAACAGACTTTTATTTTACTGGTTTCTGCAGCTTTATTCTGCATCTCTGGTTGATCTGAAGGAAGTTCAGCTTGAGTTAACAGCCAAACACGAGTGACAACTTGTTATCGTTATCCTGGTTTTCTTTGAGCATCTTTAAAGATGTAAAAATCTCAAGTAAAAAACAGACATAAAATCTCAAATTACCTCAGAAAACAATGTATAAAATCAGAGTAATTATCCAACAATAAACACCTAAATCCAAGCAAAAGAACTGATTTTTAAGATGCTGCATATTTTATAAAATAATGAAGGTGAAAGTCAAACAGATCTTCTGTGTTACATTAACTAAAATCAGCTTGTATAAAGAAACCAGCTTTATTTCAGTAACTTAAAAAGTCAAATCTTTGCCCCCTGCTGAGCAGCAGGCTGCTGTTTTACAAATGAAAGCCCAAACGCATAAAGATGTCTCATTATTTTTCCATGAATATCTACAGAAGAGATAAAACTTTCAACTACACCTTCCAGTCAAAAGGAAGGGAACAATAATCAGGACAGGAGGTGTTTTATCGAGGCGCAGCATTTCATTCACAGCTCAGCCGTCACCTTAAAAAACTTTCTAAAATTCACTGAAGTTTTATCTGAGAGGATAAACGAGTCATACAGTTAAACCTGATGTGACCAGCTGCTTCTAATGAGAAGTAAACAACACTTTAATTATTATAAAAACATCTAATAATCTCTTTAACTGTTGTTGAAGAAGGAAAACAATCTGAGCATCATGATATGAAATGATGAAAAGTTGCAGCTGACTGAATAAACGAGTCCACGTATGTTTTAGATCTGAATTAAAGAACATCATAGAACCTCCTGCAGCAGCAGAAACAACATGTTTTATCTGTGTGTCTGAAACAAGATTAGATTAGAAGCAACTGGATGTATTTTTTCCAAACTATAATAGTATTTTTATAGTGATGATATAAAGTCAAACTGAGAGAGTTTAATGTGTTTAACTGTAAAATGAGATGGAGCTTCTCTAACGAGGTCCCACTGAAAGGACAACAACTTGTTTACGAGCCACAAACAGCAAACATTTCATAAGAACGTCCAAATAAAAAAACTCAAATATATGAGCCAAAATGTTACGTCAGCTCATCAGCAACATGAAATTCCAGCTGGAAACGGAGCATTAAGAGCTTTATGGTGAACACTCATCCAGCATCATCTCAACATCTGTCCCTGGTGTTTCCTCTGGGATGAAATATAATCTTTAGTTGACTTTTATTTGCACACTGAACTTGTATCTCAGTTCCTTTGCTGCAGCACCATAAATCTCAAGACAGACTGAGCTTGAAATATCCTGACTGTTCCTCTCGGGGTGATGCAGCAGCGCAGCACTAATTCACAGTGACAGGAAGTGCATGCAGACTCAGATAAAAAAACACTGCAGTGAAATGCATTCATGTAGTAGTTTAATATTAAAACCCTTTTATAGTTTTGCTGATTGTTTAATTGTTTAAAAGTGAATAATTTATCATTTTTTTCCTGGTGGTGACATGCAAAATGTTTCATCCAAAACAAAGAGCAGAAGCCTGCGGTGCACTCGGAGGTTTGAGGAACGCAGCCAGTCATTTCCCAGACGACCAGCTGCCAAAGCTCATTTTACCCACTGAAGCTGTTTTCAGTCTTTTGCTGATGTTACAGAGAGCAGCTGGTGTAGAAAGCTGGAAAGACTTGAACCAGTTACAGACGTGAAACCAGAGCCGGTCGGGTTCCCCAGACCAGCAGGAGCCCCCAAGAAGAAACAGACCTCACCTGACAGGTTAATAAAATGTTTCTGATAAGTTTCATGTTGTATCTAATTTAATTAAATTAATGAAGACAAACTTAATCACAGTCAGACACCTGAATGTTTCAGATTTAACTATTTATTTAAATAACAAAGAAGAAATTCAGGATCTGATCATTTCTGACCTCGGAAACATTAAATGTGTTTAATAATTATCATTTTGTCCCATTAACATGTTTTTGATATGTAAAAAAATACACTCGGCCCAACACTCGGCCCAACACTCGGTCCAACACTCGGTCCAACACTCGGTCCAACACTCGGTCCAACACTCGGCCCAACACTCGGCCCAACACTCGGCCCAACACTCGGCCCAACACTCGGCCCAACACTCGGCCCAACACTCGGCCCAACACTCGGCCCCCAACACTCGGTCCAACACTCGGTCCAACACTCCAACACTCGGTCCAACACTCGGCCCAACACTCGGTCCAACACTCGGCCCAACACTCGGTCCAACACTCGGTCCAACACTCCAACACTCGGTCCAACACTCCAACACTCGGCCCAACACTCGGTCCAACACTCGGTCCAACACTCCAACACTCGGCCCAACACTCGGCCCAACACTCGGTCCAACACTCGGTCCAACACTCCAACACTCGGTCCAACACTCGGTCCAACACTCGGTCCAACACTCCAACACTCGGCCCAACACTCGGCCCAACACTCGGTCCAACACTCGGCCCAACACTCGGTCCAACACTCGGTCCAACACTCGGCCCAACACTCGGCCCAACACTCGGTCCAACACTCGGTCCAACACTCCAACACTCGGTCCAACACTCGGTCCAACACTCCAACACTCGGCCCAACACTCGGCCCAACACTCGGTCCAACACTCGGCCCAACACTCGGTCCAACACTCGGTCCAACACTCGGCCCAACACTCGGTCCAACACTCGGTCCAACACTCGGTCCAACACTCGGTCCAACACTCGGCCCAACACTCGGTCCAACACTCGGTCCAACACTCCAACACTCGGCCCAACACTCGGCCCAACACTCGGTCCAACACCCGGCCCAACACTCGGTCCAACACTCGGTCCAACACTCGGCCCAACACTCGGTCCAACACTCGGTCCAACACTCGGTCCAACACTCGGTCCAACACTCGGCCCAACACTCGGTCCAACACTCGGTCCAACACTCCAACACTCGGTCCAACACTCGGTCCAACACTCCAACACTCGGCCCAACACTCGGCCCAACACTCCGCCCAACACTCGGTCCAACACTCGGCCCAACACTCGGCCCAACACTCGGTCCAACACTCGGTCCAACACTCGGTCCAACACTCGGTCCAACACTCGGCCCAACACTCGGCCCAACACTCGCCCCAACACTCGGTCCAACACTCGGTCCAACACTCCAACACTCGGCCCAACACTCGGTCCAACACTCGGTCCAACACTCGGTCCAACACTCGGCCCAACACTCGGTCCAACACTCGGTCCAACACTCCAACACTCGGCCCAACACTCGGCCCAACACTCGGTCCAACACTCGGTCCAACACTCCAACACTCGGCCCAACACTCGGTCCAACACTCGGTCCAACACTCGGCCCAACACTCGGCCCAACACTCGGTCCAACACTCGGCCCAACACTCGGTCCAACACTCGGTCCAACACTCGGCCCAACACTCGGCCCAACACTCGGTCCAACACTCGGTCCAACACTCGGTCCAACACTCGGCCCAACACTCGGTCCAACACTCGGTCCAACACTCGGTCCAACACTCGGTCCAACACTCCAACACTCGGCCCAACACTCGGCCCAACACTCGGTCCAACACTCGGTCCAACACTCGGTCCAACACTCGGCCCAACACTCGGTCCAACACTCGGCCCAACACTCGGCCCAACACTCGGTCCAACACTCGGTCCAACACTCGGTCCAACACTCGGTCCAACACTCGGTCCAACACTCGGCCCAACACTCGGCCCAACACTCGGCCCAACACTCGGCCCAACACTCGGTCCAACACTCGGTCCAACACTCGGTCCAACACTCAGCCCAACACTCGGCCCAACACTCGGTCCAACACTCGGTCCAACACTCGGTCCAACACTCGGTCCAACACTCGGCCCAACACTCGGCCCAACACTCGGCCCAACACTCGGCCCAACACTCGGCCCAACACTCGGTCCAACACTCGGTCCAACACTCGGCCCAACACTCGGTCCAACACTCCAACACTCGGCCCAACACTCGGCCCAACACTCGGTCCAACACTCGGTCCAACACTCGGTCCAACACTCCAACACTCGGCCCAACACTCGGCCCAACACTCGGCCCAACACTCGGCCCAACACTCGGTCCAACACTCGGTCCAACACTCGGCCCAACACTCGGTCCAACACTCGGCCCAACACTCGGCCCAACACTCGGTCCAACACTCGGTCCAACACTCGGTCCAACACTCCAACACTCGGTCCAACACTCGGCCCAACACTCGGTCCAACACTCGGCCCAACACTCGGTCCAACACTCGGCCCAACACTCGGTCCAACACTCGGTCCAACACTCCAACACTCGGTCCAACACTCCAACACTCGGTCCAACACTCGGCCCAACACTCGGTCCAACACTCGGCCCAACACTCGGTCCAACACTCGGCCCAACACTCGGCCCAACACTCGGTCCAACACTCGGTCCAACACTCGGCCCAACACTCGGTCCAACACTCCAACACTCGGCCCAACACTCGGCCCAACACTCGGTCCAACACTCGGCCCAACACTCGGCCCAACACTCGGCCCAACACTCGGTCCAACACTCGGCCCAACACTCGGCCCAACACTCGGCCCAACACTCGGCCCAACACTCGGTCCAACACTCGGCCCAACACTCGGTCCAACACTCGGTCCAACACTCGGCCCAACACTCGGTCCAACACTCGGTCCAACACTCGGTCCAACACTCGGCCCAACACTCGGCCCAACACTCGGTCCAACACTCGGCCCAACACTCGGCCCAACACTCGGTCCAACACTCCAACACTCGGCCCAACACTCGGCCCAACACTCGGACCAACACTCGGCCCAACACTCGGCCCAACACTCGGCCCAACACTCGGCCCAACACTCGGCCCAACACTCGGCCCAACACTCGGCCCAACACTCGGTCCAACACTCGGTCCAACACTCGGTCCAACACTCGGTCCAACACTCCAACACTCGGCCCAACACTCGGCCCAACACTCGGTCCAACACTCGGCCCAACACTCGGTCCAACACTCGGTCCAACACTCGGCCCAACACTCGGCCCAACACTCGGTCCAACACTCGGCCCAACACTCGGTCCAACACTCCAACACTCGGCCCAACACTCGGCCCAACACTCGGTCCAACACTCGGTCCAACACTCGGCCCAACACTCGGTCCAACACTCGGTCCAACACTCGGCCCAACACTCGGCCCAACACTCGGTCCAACACTCGGTCCAACACTCCGTCCAACACTCGGTCCAACGCTCCAACACTCGGCCCAACACTCGGCCCAACACTCGGTCCAACACTCAGCCCAACACTCGGTCCAACACTCGGTCCAACACTCGGTCCAACACTCAGCCCAACACTCGGCCCAACACTCGGTCCAACACTCGGTCCAACACTCGGTCCAACAATCGGTCCAACACTCGGTCCATGCTGCCACCACTCATGAACAACCCACCAAGATACCTCTTCTGCTGCTTCTGGTTGGATCTCCATGAGAAATGAACTCATCGTACTAGTTAGTGTTTCTGGAACTAGAGAACCGAAGAGTCCACCCCCCCCCCATCCCCCCCTCCCCGCTATCCCCATTGTGAGCTCAGCCATGTTTGCAGGATGTTTCAGGCGTGTGTCGAATAAAAACGATGCATTTAGTGTCACAGCTGGAAGTTTCATATGCAGCTCACATTTTTCTAATAGTTCAGTTAATACATTGTGTAGAGGAGCAGAGGCTGATAGGGTGCAGTGATGTGTGTGGGGGGGGGGGGGTGGCACACTGGGGCAGGGGTGGAAACAGGGACTGATGTAAACACACTGCTGGACTGGGTTCTGTAAACAGGAGGAGGTCGATGGGTGAAACCTTCCACATGAGCGCTCTGATACACAACATTCATATTCTCACAGTTTGTCTGAGAGCTTCCAGACCAAATGTAGTAAAATTAATTCTGTTTCTTGACCAAAGTAATGGTTGTTTTAATAATTCAGAACCCAGAAGGATTCTGGGAGGATGAATCATCACATATTTTACAGAGTTTTTTCTCCTTTGTGTCTCAGACTTTTGTCTTAAAAAGTCTTTGTTTTAAAAAGATTCATCCAAACTCAAACAAACCAGATACAGATCTTTAATGAAAATACATTTAGAGCTGATATTGAATTATTAATAATTTACAGCTTTTAGTGATGGAGATGTTTTTTAGCTCTTCATGTATGAAGTAAACACTTTTAATCAATAGAAAATCCTCCATGAGAGGAACATTCATCAGGTTTCACTGCTGTCACTTTAGCACCTTTCTAAGATTTTAGTATCTTTCTAGAACCTTTTAGCAACTCTTTATTATTTTATTTCAAAAAGCACTTAGCAAAAAAGCGACCTTTTGAACTTAAACCTTAAATTGACTCCTGTCTGTGGAGTCTGACTCGTGTGCTGCCTGTATGAGTTTACATTCTAAATAATAAATCTTTTTATCAACATCAGGAAAGAACAGCTTTAAGCCTCAGTCTCAATGACCCGTACCAACGAATCTCCTATTTCCTATAAAATCTGGAGTTCATGAACATTTGTGGAGGCGGTTCCTACAGGAAGTTGTTACAGCTGCAGCATCAACTTGATGAATCCTTGAGAATATGAGATGATTTTCTGTCGTACGCTGTAGCAGAGTTCTTGCTCCCTTCATGCAGGTGCACTTGAATCTTCCTCTGGTCTATCGACAAATATCTTACGAAAATTATTGACTTAAGATATGCAACGCCCCCCCCATGTGCAACTCACATGTTAGTGACAGATGTAGAAAAGCTCCAACACTGTGTTGATCGTCACATCTGCTCAGAAGTTTGTAGAAAATCTTCCAATTTTCAAGATGACGATAATCCAGATACTCCAGCTGCATCTTCTACAGCTGCAGCTGCAGGATGGAGATGATCTACCAGCTTTAGCTGCTGGTTTCAAGGACCTGAAGAGAAGATGCTGATGCTGGGGAGAGCAGGACTGAATCCAGAGGCAGAACTTCTACAACCAGAACCAGATTCAGTTCCATGAGCTGGATCACCAGTCTAAAGGGACTGTAATCTTTACTGAGCTGTTTCACTGTGTTCAGTGTAAAACAGCAGCTTTTTGTCACAGTTTTATATCCTTGTAAAAACCTGCCGTTCTCTGTAAATTTAGAAGTAAATAAAAAGTAAATAACCCCTGATCATCACGTGCTGTGTTCAGGTAGTTTGGAGGCACCGAGGTTCCCACACTGAGAGTTTGTAGCAGGTTTGTGGAAAATGTTGGACCATCGACGTGGTCACAAACTTCCAAACGGGCCACAAACACTAGATTCTTATAGGGCTGCTGGTGTGAGGCTGCATGAAGGAGGTCATAGGAAACAATCCAAAAACTGTTATTATTGTGTTCACAGCTGTTTGTACGGGTCACCGAGACCGAGGCTTTAATAACCTGATGTATGACACTGAGTGGAGACACCGCGGTGTTCTGTCATATTACTGATTGTAGTTTCAGTGCTGTGAGATTTTAGTGTTTGTTTGTTTCTGAAAGTTTCTTCTTGCTTCCAAATGAAATTAATTCTTGATAAGAAACTGAGTTGATGCATCTTCTAAGTTCTTTTTGTCAGAGATGAAGTAGAAAATTTAGGCCAAGAATCGCAGCTGTTTGAAGCGACAGCTGAACATGTGAGTAAATATTATTTATCAAAGAAAATGATTCAGATCTTTTGTGTCAGATGAGACAAAAACCGTCTGAGTCAGACTTGATGCTTTGATGGGAGTTTTACATCTTATGAAGAAAATGTTTCAGCTGAGCTTCGAGTCCTGGATGAAACCGTCTGCATGTCGCTGGATACAGAAGGAGTTTAAAACATTTATTATTTACATCATTTTAATTAAGATGTGCTGAACCAAACACTTCATGACTTTAGTAATTCATGTCACTTTCTTCATCTTTTCATCATCTTCACATCTTTTCTTTTCTTTTGTGTATTTCATGAAACTATGATACAATACATGTCCGACTCAGATTTAAAACAGGTAACTGAAAACAATGTTTAGTTGTTTTTTTTTTTGGTGCTTCAGAAATCTTGAAGAATCATGAAACTGGTTTAAACAGGTCACATGGTTTATTTTATTTTCAAACATTTGGGAGAGTGAAGAACAAAAAGTTCTAAAAATAAATCAGTTTGGGTTCAATTCAGATTATATTTAATTTAAAATAAAAATCATCATTTGAGAATAGAAAGATTGCAGTTTCTTCATAAATTTGGCCAAAAAAATGTACAACCACAAGTCGTTAACGAAAAACAAGACGTATGTGAGCAGGAACAAAAGGTCAAAGGTCACACTGAAGACATCCTGGTTCATTATGAAAATGAGTTTAATTGTTCCGTGAGACATTAACAGAAACACTTGACCTGTTTAAAGGTTTATTGGTGATCAGAACTCAGTCGGATTCAGAATCAGCTGATCAGAAGCACTTCCTGTTTTCAGATGTTCCAAACTTACCGACATTGATCCAAAGAATTGATCGTTTACAAGATGCTCCACAGAATTCTGTTCATGTGAAGATTTTAATACCTTTTCAAATCTTTTCACACCTTTAATGTGTTTATCCATTAATGTAAAATCCAGAAAAATCCATTTTTATTTCCTTTTAAAGAAATAAAAATAGATTTAAATTAAAAGTAGGAACCTGTTTGCTGTCCTTCACAGAAGCTCATGTTTTCATTACAACTCAGTTTTTTTTAAATGAAGGACAGAATCTGGTTGTTATATAAATCCTGCTCATATTGAACGTAATCTCCAGGATTTAAACATTTTAATGCACAAGAGCTGAACCAGAACAAGAGGAACTCTTTCATTCTTTCTGTCTCCTGCTTTTATTTTGTTTTTCAAAGTGACGACCTCCACAATAAAAGGATGAGCTGTTACATGCTTCACCTTGAAAGAACTGAAAAATCAGGGTTTTATAAAATGTGTGACAGCAGAGAAAACTGGCATAACAGTGACACGCTCTGTAAATATTTATTTTAACCCTGACAACTTTTATTTGATGTTTTATAGATGATAAACTGGATTCTTTGGCACATTCCTTCTTCCTTCCTCTGGGTTTCATGATGGATGAGAGTTTAATCAAGTTTTTAAAAGAAGTTTTCTGACTGTAAATGTAGAAGTTATTGACTTTCTAACATCAGGTGTTTTATTTACCTTTTAGTTGTAGGTGTGCTTGAATCACCTGATTGTTTTATATACTTGATGGTGAAAGATACGAACCATGGCTCTGAAACCATGATGGATGTAGAAGATTCTCCTGTAACGATGTCGTTCTCAGGTTTTTAACTTTAATTCAGTTTCTTTAGTTATTGTTTTGTTTTGTTGTGTTTGAAACAAGTTCATCTTCTTTGTACTTTCACAGTGAACTGCTGTCACAACAGTGTTCAATTTCTTTATTTATGAAGCACCAGTTCATAATAGAAGTCAAGTTAACAGTTCAAATCAACGTCCAGATATAAAGTTACTCATATAAAAACATTTTAGTCAATAATCCAGTGAGACGGTTGAACGCTTGTTTTCATCTCGTCATTATACGAAACACAAACAGGTTAATAGTTCCTTTGTGTTGTATTACCTCCATCTCAGCAGGTAGAATCAAGATACACTGGTATTAAAATTACATTTATAAATGACTAAATTATTTTTAACACGTACTAAAAATAAATGTACACCAATAAAATCTGTTTATCATGTTGTTTTTAATTAATCTCAAACTGAAATTGATCTTAATCTTTAATTGTTTTTCTTCATTTCTGCAGAGGAATTGTTGGTGAGTCACTTCGTGCTCAGGGTCATTTTCATTTTTATTTCTAATTTAATCACTTCACTTGGTTTCATATTTTATTAGAAATTATTTCAGGTAAAAACAAAACAGCATCTAGAAATGTTTTAATATAAATCCCACAGGATCCAGTTACACTGTGACTCTACAGCAGATCTAATTTATTTACTCCAACATGGCGGCTGTTTGTCTGCAGACTGATAGATGAAAGAAAGCGCTGATTCATCTCTGAACATCAACAAGTCTCATCTTTAAATGAAAGAAGTTTTAAGGTTCACTGAGCAGTTTTTCACATCCAGACTGACTCTAACCTGAAGTGGCAGCTCATCCTGGTCTTACCTGTGCAGCAGGACACAGAGTTCAGATGTGCATCAAGCACAGAGACCACAAAGAAATGGTCATTTTAACGACATGACTGCGTTCAGGAGCCGGTCGGAGCTGCACTTAATCCAAAGCTTTCATACCGACCTTTGATTTCCCGCTGGTCATCTGAAATTTGTTCCAACAACTTAACTTGAAGATCAAGTTTTCTGGTTCGTTTCACTGGGAATTTAACCCAAACACTCGATGTTCTGACCACTGCACCATGGAACCTGCAGAGATCAGGAAGCTCCTGAACAGATCGGAGGTCAAAGGGTGTCCGACTTCATTGAAAAAGGGAAGGTGGAGTTTTAATTGATTCTGCAGAATCTGAATTCTTCAGATAATAGAAAGATTTGAATGCTCCAATTTAAACCCTGGTGTCGGTGTTTTGGGTTCTGAGGAATTTTTCTCACTTTCTTGTTTCATTTTTCATTTTCAGGGATTGTTTTGGTCAGTCAGCATCTCTCTTGTCATGTTTCCAAATTGTTTGATCATTGTGAAAGTTTTATTTCCTGTGTTCTCCTCCAGAGTTTGTGTTCTGTGTGTGACCCATTGTTCATGACGACTCTCGTGGATCTTTGTGTGCACCATCATTTACCTGTAGTTCTCCGGTTGAAGACACTCACTCTCTCAACGCCATTGACTTTACAATGCTGTGGTTCATCCTGATTCAGTTACCTGCTGCCTTCATCTCTACACTCCTCTACCTCCTCAGGACTCACCTGCTCTCCTCGGCTCTTTTCTCCTCTGGTTGGCTCCTTGGTCACCTGGATCCCTACGACATAGGGCCACTCAGATGATTCAGATGACTCAGATGACTCAAATGATTCAGATGATTCAGATGATTCAGATGACTCAGATGATTCAGATGACTCAGGTGATTCAGATGATTCAGATGGTTCAGATGGTTCAGATGACTCAGATGATTCAGATGATTCAGATGATTCAGATGATTCAGATGATTTAGATGATTCAGATGATTCAGATGATTCAGATGATTCAGATGACTCAGATGATTCAGATGATTCAGATGACTCAGATGATTCAGATGGTTCAGATGATTCAGATGATTCAGATGATTCAGATGAACAGGTTGAGGGTTTGAATCAGGTGTGTTGAAGCGGGGAACATCTAAAGGATGCAGGATCGAGACCCTTGAGACCTGGAGTTGGACACCCCTGTACTTTGTTCCTCTATGCATCTACAAATGAGACTCAGTGAGTAACTTCATCATTACAACAATAACTGACTTTAATCAAACAGTTGAGAATTCTTTCTCCTCTTCCTCCAGATTCGTGCTGGTTCCAGTTTCCAGATTGTTATCAGTGGTTTCATTAATCTCTAGTATTTTGTTTAATCTGCTGTTCAAGAGGTTAAATGTGATGATACATGCTTCATGTGTAATTTTGAGTGTTTCCTTCTCGTTGGAGGAAATAGTTGATGACAGAATCAACAACGTCTTTAGTTTGATACTAAAACAATTAGAATTATGAAATGTTATTTGTTTTTCATTCGAAAAGTTAAACGTTAAATTTAAGGTTTTCATGCAGGACTCAGAAACAAGAATCATTATGTTAATATTTTTGTATTTTTGATTCTGAATCTACAACAGAAAACTGACACAAACATTCATCAATTTTTTTCTGCTGCTCATCTCTGAAGAACTGAAACAGAAACATCAAACTGATTCCATCACAGTTGCATTATAAGATTTAACATTGAGGCAGAATCTACAGAATAAAGATAAAGATGAGCATCAAGCGTCGTTTGATTCTCTGTGTGTGTCTGACTTTGTTACTAGAGTGCAGCACTAAATTGGTGGAGGAGTCTGAAGTTTAGAGAAAGATTGCCGTCATGGTCAAAAGAAGCGCACTGACAGTTGCTAGGAAACGACATGTGAACAGCATTCTCAAATCACTCGGTTTATATGTGAAACCATCTGCCTGGACCTCCTCCCTGAGAGCGCCGTGCAGGTCTCTGCAGATGCTTCTTCAACTAGACTCATATGAGACTTTTACAGTCACCACTCCCTCCACGGTGTCCTGAACACCAGGAGGTACCAGAAGTGTCTTATATAAAAGCAGAGGAGGACACAGAGTATCAAGACTCTCACAGAGGATTTAAAATGAAACTGAAACGAAGAGCAGCGTGAAACTACGGGCTGAACAAAAGGCTAAAACAATCTGAAGTTGTAGACACAGATGATTTATGGAGACTCAAACTGCTGAAACTGTAGAATAAACAAACGTTAAATGTAATAAATTAACATGTTTGTTCAAATTCTAAACTTTATTTTGTTGGTCGTGTTCACATTGTTCCACACATACAAGTTGTAACTGTATATTTCATGTAATAAAAGATGTTTTTAGACTGATGTAGCAGGAAACAGAAGTTACACTCTGAATAATCACTTCCCTAGCCAGCATGCTAACGCTAACATCTCACTTTTTAATGTTTAAATTATTTCAGTTCTGTTGTAAACAAACACAAAATAAAATGAGTAAACTAATACACTAAACTGAAATTTTTAAAATTGGTTTGAATATTTTAAAATTTGTAAATTACCAATCAGAAAAGACAAATATTAAA
>SSNP01000053.1:2704119-2730599 GCA_006937955.1 Pachypanchax playfairii
CTCAGCTGAAGTGAAAACTGTTGATTGCTGAATTACATCCATTCAGAAACAGTCATTTTGAAAGACGGTTGCCATGGAGCCACAATGACCTCACAAGTGGACGAGACAGTGAGTGTGTTTCAGAAAGAGCTGTTAGGCATCAGCTCAAACGTTTTACTGTCTGCGCACAAAAATCTACGTTAGAAAACTGAAATCTGCCGTGAAGAAGCTGAAGAAGTCCTGATGCTCCTCATCATGATGAAACTACTCTTCTTCTTGAGTTTACAGGCTGATCTGCTCTTTTCAAACTGGGAGGATTTTAATGAATTAACTCTGCACCAGATCAGATCTGGGATCAGGACTAAAATGAATTCTTTGTTCATCGACATGCAGCTGTTGCATTAATGGATATAAATCTGAGAATCATCACTGAGTTCCGCTCTGTTCAACAAGGCAAAACAAACAAGGAATTTAAATACTGAAATGGACAAACATAATAATAATAATCATCTTATACTGACTAAAGTAATCATAAATAAAGTACTAAAACTGATAAAAACCAGACATTTAAATTCTGATTCAACCAAATATTAAAAACAAAACTGATGGTTCCTCTAGAAAATTGTAAACAACAGCAAACAAACAGGATTCCTTGTTTCACAAATCGTTGTTTTTTAGTTGTAAACAACAACTAAAGTGTTTCAGAATTCTTATATTTTCTGGACTGCATGGAAGAAGATCCTGGAGGCTCCACTAGTGACGGAGAAACACTGAAACCCGACTGGAATTCGGTCTGTATCACCAAGTCACAGATTTTATTTGTCTATAATATTGAGCTGTAATTAGATATTATAACATCATGACTGAAGGAAACATGATCTTCATCATCAGGAATCCAGATCTTGGGTCTGTGCCGCCCCCCCCAAACCACCATCATCACAAAACTAAAGGATCTTAGATGTTAAAGAGTTTTAGAAACAATTTTGGCTTTTTCACAGAAATCTGTGGATTTGTGATATTTTTTCTAGCTCCTGACATCTTCATACACACATGCACACTCACACACACATTCTCCTCTAAAGCATCATTTCATCTGGCTGATGGAGAAAGACCTCTGAGATGATGAGAACGAACCGGGACACCAGAGGCTCTTAGTGAGGCGGTCTCACGGGGAAGGAGGTCGTCCACTGATCAGGAGGTGAACGGTTCAATCCCCAGTCACGTGCTGAAGTGTCCTCGGGCAAGATACTGAACCCCCACATTTCCCTTTAGGCACCGTACAGATGGCAGCCGACTGCTCCTCAGGGACGAATCAAAGGAGATCAATAACATATCAGATAATAATTATAGAACATGAACAGAACTCCACACAGTGAGGATGAAGGTTTGAGATGTGTTTCCTCTCTCCACAGAGCTGCAGCAGACACAGAAGGATTAGCTGGTTTCAGAGAAATGTAGCAACAATCTGACTGTCCCTGCTGAGTCATGACACCGGAGGAAGAGGAGGCTGTCGGTTCAAGTTCAAACATTCAGCCGAAATGCCAAGTGCCTTCCAGCAAAGTGACACAAGTACAGTATCGCTTCTTCTCCCTTCAGTTCAGTTCAGCTGAGTTTTACTGAACATTTTGGCCCAAAAAAAAGTTGTCAGCGCATAAACAGAAATGTAATTACATTTATTTTCAGGCCTGGAGGGTTCTTAGTTTGAATAACTGCCATGAAGGAAAAACCTTGGTGGAGATTTCTATTGGAGAGTGGAGAGCAGCCAGACATAACAGCTGTAAAATTATAGGATTTACCAGCAGAATTAATTATCTGGGCTTCTAAATTATCATTTGTTGGTTACAAAGAGTAAAACTTCAAGTCTTTCTGTGTGTGTGAGTTTCACTGCATCAATATTCTAAAGGAAGTTCAGAATCTGGGAGAGTTTCTGCTGACGGTGACGTTTTAGGACTGGAAGCTCCACAGAAACATCAAACCGTGTTGCTGGAATTAAATTCTTCATTTCTTCACACGTTTTCACTCAATTTAATCGTTTTTCTCTGGAAATATTATTTTCTTTGTGTCTGTCAAAGAAATGTTCAATCAAACAAGAAAATACACATTTTATTTATTGTATTTTGGAGCATCTTGCAGCTTTTCAATATCCTTATCCACAATCAGTTTTTATCACGCCTGTCTGGATTCTTGACACTTGACAGATTAAATCTTTTTCAAAGAGGTTTTGATTGTCTATAACCTTGAAATGTCTCACAACACTAATGTGAAAGAAACCTGCTGCTGTTTCTAAATGAAATCTGATTTATAACCTGTAACAAACCCACAAACTACAACCACCATCACACCATCACCCAGTCAGTCTATGATACAAGAATCTGTCTCTGGTTACGTTAAAAGATTTTTAGAATTTACAGATTTAATCTCAGGTCCAAACAGACATATTGGACTATTTCTTAAAACTTGAAGATAATTAAACATCATCACTGCTGAATAGAATGTAGTTTAGTATTTACCTGCTAACAAAATTAACTATTAATAAACTGTCTGGAAATCGTCAGCACTTCCAGACGTGTCACATGACCTTTACCGATGTTTATTAAAGCTCTCTGAAGGTTAAAGAAATGCAGAACGTTCAGCACGTTTTAAAATAAGAAAATCTGTGAAACAACTTTATATAAGATCTTATATGATCTGTTTGCTCACTGTGTGTGTGGGTGTGTGTGTAAGGGGGGGTCTGATGTAAACTCTAAGTGATGCGTCCTAAATGACTCTCATGCTGTTTCTGTTGCGCTGATGTCACACAGTGACTGATGGTCAGTTAACCATAATCACATGAGGGAGAGCAGAGGCACAGGTGGTCGTACTAAAGTAGTGAGTGTAACCTGTCAATCATCTGAACCAGCAGAACCATCAGGGCGTGTTCTAGAGCCAAAGCTAATGCTCCTGCAAAGACGGATGTTATGTTGTCAGTTCTCAGAGTTTTCAGAAGGTCTGGTGTGAAACTCATCAGGATTTAAGGTGCAGATTATCACAAAGAAACAACAAAACGTGTTGCGGCTGTGTGATAATCTCCAAATTCATCAAGGTCAGCTCAGTCAAACTTCCATCCTGGAATACAAAGAAAGATTTAGAGAAGACTCACCTGCTTTCACCTCCATACTTTTATTAAACCTCTCCTGAGTCCTCTGCAGGCCTGAGAGGACGACGTTATTGAATTAACTTGTGTCAGAGTGAAAAAAGAGAGTGAAGCTACTGGGTGAAAGAATGGAGAGATAAAAGGCTCTAAGTTCATCCAATTCCGTTGCCCACCTGCTTTATGTCCCTTTTCACTTATTACTGTGACCATAAAGAACATTATATAAACACATCAGCTGAAGGAGAAAGAGGTGATGCAGAGCGGTGAATCACCGAGTGCCAAAGCATCTATCATTCATCCATTATTCTGACAACAGCTGTCAGAGAGAGCTGTGACTTTATGGATGACACAAAGAAACCTTGACTCTATTGAGACTCTGTAGACAGAAATCCTGACAACATCAGAGACAGAACGGTGTGAACACAGACATCAGATTCATGTTCCTGTCTTCAATCCAAAAACACAAGCTACAAATATGTTGAAAGCAGAGCTGATCTAATAAGTCCAGTTTATTTAATCCTCCGTCCTGATGGGACATCTATTCAGAGTCTGCAGGACTCCAGAGGAGATGATGGTTGTAATCATCAGCTACATTAGAAACAATAACAGCTGTGGCCTAATAAAAGCATCTAATGCTCAGATCAGAGTTTTTAGAGTTTCTGAATTTAAACATGATAAAGTCATCTGGTCTGTTTTAAAGCAGACTTCCATGTTTTCTAAAACCTGCTCCCACCTGCAGCCAGACAAGTTCTGATCATTTTACTAGTTGCTCCAGAACACTGAACACATGAGACCCGTGTTAGACGCTCAACACATGTTCTTCACGTGTATGTGTGGGTTTTCTCTGGAGATTCCAGCTTAATTATCCCTATATGTGTCTACAGTATATACTGTATGTGGCAACCTGTCCAGGTGTAGCCCCGCCTCTCACCTGGTGACCAGTGGAGATAGACACCAGCTTCATGTGACCTTGAACAAGAATACGTGGATAAAGAAAATGACTGAATCTTTAATCTGCTCACACAGACTTACAGGTAAAACTTTTGTTTTTAAGTCTTTTTCATACCTTTTTAAATTCTATCACTGTTTTTGTTTTCAGTTTTCATCAAATTGCTGAAGGTTCTCAGTCATCCAGGTCATTCTGGTAGGTTAAAAAAAGAAACTTGACTTTTAAATCAGTCACCGTATAATCCTCTGAAATGATTCCAGCTGTGAGTTCAACAGACAAACATCTAAACTTAATGATTTTATTTATTTCTTATTAAGTTTATGTTTCATGTGTTTTTTAATTGTCTGTCTAACTGTAAACAGAAGAAACTGAAACGTTATGGATGAATGACATAAGAACTTATTATTTTGGAATTGAACCAGATCACAATCTGGATTATGGGATTTTAAGGTGGGCTGGTTGATAGAGGTCTGAGTTTGGGATTATGTGGAGCAAAGTGGATCACCAGCTGGTTCTGGACCAGCAGGTCTTGGATTCATATTTTCAATCAACAAAGTGTGCTTCCTCCTTTCCACTGACCCTCTTTCATCAGCTGACATCAGATCCAGCTTGTGATTTAAGGCCAAAACAATCTCTAGTTGCCCGAACTGAAAATAGCAGAGCTCCAATTAGCCTGTCTCTGCCCTTCTTTAGAGCAACAGACAGAATGAGCTTTGATGCCAAGTTGGGACCCGGCCACGTCTTACAAACAGGAAAACATGTGACCAAAAAAATGAAATAAAGTTTGAATGGCTCAAGGTGTAAAGTTAATGAAAAAACACTTTGTAAAATCTGTCTGACACGAGTCAGGGGTTGAAAACTTAGAAGAACTATAAGTAACTGAATCAGATGAGAGAATGTTCGCTACCTTAAATAAACCACTGAGTGCAGATGTCTCATTAATCTGTAGTGAGTGGACGACAGACGCTGAAGTATTGGTGTATGTAGAAGTTTCATTCTGAACATAGATAACTTACTTTCTGCAGATACTGACTGTGCTGCTCTTTCTAAAAGGGACCAGAAGGAAACTCGTATCTGATAGAATGTTGTTTTCTGTCTGTAAAGATTATGTTTGTTTGTGTTGTTTAACCTGAAACACCAGATTTAATGACAAAAAAGAAAATCAATGGCCAAAATGATTGTTTTGATTGTCTACGTAATGTTTTTTCCAATAGTGCTTCCTCAGACCTACAAGAAAAATACCTTTCTGTATTCTGTGGGAGTTGTTACCATCATTTCAATAATAATTTAAGTCAAATATTTCCAGAGTTAAAATAGGGGGTGGAATACCTCATGCAGCTGTTCTCAGAGTGAAAGCAAATATTTATTCTTATCACAAGTTGAGCCTTGGGGAAATAAACCTCCAAAACAAAACACACCACGTCCAAGTAAATGTGTCAGTGTGGAGGTTTCAGATTCATCAGACGTAACACATCTGTCTGCAGCATTCAGGAGAGAGGTCACAGAGTTGATGATCATAATGACTGAACACGAAATGATTATGAAACTGATTAAAGATGTAAGTTAAACATTTACACTAAATGGATGAAGATATATAAACTCATTTTCTTTTCATCAGTTTTTAACTTCCAGACCCTCCATCTGTTGATGCATGTAGCAGAAATGGGTTTGACAGTAAAAGATGGTAATGTTATTGTAGTAATGGTGAATATTCCACCTACCAGCACCTCGTGTACTACCTGACCTCAACCGTCCACATTAAAGTGGCTTCCTGTGGCTGCTTCAGGTGGAACCAGCTGAACCCCAGAATCCACGGCTCAGCCTGAAGGAGCTCATCATTGTCTGGTTCCCTGGGGGTGTCCCAGTTTCCCTGTTCCAGGAGCGCTGGATGCTCTCATGGCCCCACTGCTGAGAGCCTCCATCTGATTTATTCTTTATCCTTTATTTATGGAAAACCCACATTTATTCAGTTTTAGAGAAACTCCCTGATTTGAGGTCAGAAGGTGAAGGAGTGAAGTGAATGTACCAGGTTTCTGCAGATCAGTCCAGATCCTGGTGAGTCATCATGCTGCTAAATACCACAATGATGCACACAAGGAAAACTGTGTTCTCAGAGAGAATGTCAACCTGATTGAACAAAACAAAGCTGCAGCGCCGCTCTCAGAAATCTGACATTTCTCATCACTGATAGTGAGTGATTGACAGTATCATCGTCTCTTTAACTGAAAATACATCAGTGAGTTTCTTTCAGTACGTAGTTTAATCACTTCCTATATTATAATTAAACCATTTGACCAGTAACATAAAGTTTCCTATGTTGACATATAGAGTGATAACAGTAAGAGGAGCAACTAGCAACAAGCTAAACTTTAGCAACTGTTAACTTTTGGTTTAAACTATTAACAATAAGATGATTTCTGTTAGATTTGTAATAGATAAAACCTGTGAATCAAACAGAGGTTAAAGTAACTCGTATGTAACCTCCATCCAGACTCAGAGTTAGTCATATTCATTAATATTCAGGATGCTGACGTCAACATTAATTATTAATCTGAGTGATGATCCCTGAGACAAGTACGATCACTCAGAGGATAATAAGTGGAAAGATCTCTGATACTGTAGTTGAAATCTGGAGTGAGAGGCGTTCCTGGCAGAGAAGATCGCAGCGCGCTCAGAAGAGTCTAAAAGCAGAACTGAATCCTCTTTGGACAACAGACAGGATGTGGTGCATCATCAATTTATGATGTTTGATGGATCCACTACTCACTGTTAGATGAAGAGCTGCACTGTAGTCGTGTTTGAAAAGAAGAACTTTCAACTAGCCACTTTAAATTATTGATTTCTTTCATTTCTCTGAATGTGTTCAACAGATTTTTAGGCTTTATTGTGTTCAGCTAACAAGTCTGACGAATCTGAGAATCACAAATTTCACAACATGATTGTTTTTTTATGTTTAAACATAAAATATTGACCTTTCCATGGAGCACATGTCCTGTGATGCACATGTCCAATAATGCACATGTCTCATGATGCACATGTGCCATTGAGCACATGTCCCAAGGTGCACACATCCTGTGATGAACATGTCCTGTGGTGCACATGTTCCGTGGTGCACATGTCCCATGGTGGACATGTCCCATGGAGCAGGTCTCTCGTGGTGCACATGTCCCATGGTGCACATGTCCTATGGAGCAGGTCTCCAATGGTGCACATGTCCCGTGGTGCACATGTCTTGTGATGCACATGTCCCATGGAGCAGGTCTCTCGTGGTGCACATGTCCCGTGGTGAACATGTCTTATGGTGCACATGTCCCGTGATGTACATGTCCCGTGGTGCACATGTCTCGTGATGCACATGTCCCATGGAGCAGGTCTCCTGTGGTGCACATGTCCCGTGGTGCACATCTCCCATGGTGCACATGTCCCATGGTGGACATGTCCCATGGAGCAGGTCTCTCGTGGTGCACATGTCCCATGGTGCACATGTCCTATGGAGCAGGTCTCCAATGGTGCACATGTCCCGTGGTGCACATGTCCCATGGAGCAGGTCTCCTGTGGTGCACATGTCCCGTGGTGCACATGTCCCATGGTGCACATATCCCATGGTGCACATGTCCCATGGAGCAGGTCTCTCATGGTGCACATGTCCCGTGGTGCACATGTCCTATGGAGCAGGTCTCCAATGGTGCAATGTCCCGTGGTGCACATGTCCCATGGAGCAGGTCTCTCGTGGTGCACATGTCTTATGGTGCACATGTCCCATGGTGCACATGTCCCGTGATGCACATGTCCCGTGATGCACATGTCCCGTGGTGCCTTGTGGTGATCTTAGTATATTTTTATGGAAGTATTATGAAGCATCAGATGCTTCATGTGGCCTCAGTCAGCTAAAACTGAATTTTGGTTCTAACAAAAACACAGTAAATATTTGCTGTCAGTAGCGGGATTTGAACCCACACCTTCAACAGAAACTTCTGCTTGAACATGGTGACTTTGACGTCTGGGTTTTTCAGACATGGATTTCACTTCTTATTCATCGACTTCTGTTGGAGTTCATTTGTTTTCATCAGTCTGACAAACAGTTTTAAGTTCCCCAGAATAAACTGAAGAGAAAAATAAAATTGTTCTGAGGAAATTGAAAATTTCAAATACAGGAATACAATTTACAACAGGAGATGCAAGTTTGATGCAAAACAGGAGGTTATTTCAGGTGTAAATATTACAGAGAATAAATGTTACAGGCTGGATGAAAATCCTTTCCCACTGTGAGGCATAATTCAGCCTTCAAAATTAGATTAAAAAAATGTTTTCATTAGATGTTATTTACAAGAATTTAAGCTTTTTACATCCAGTTTGTTAACAACAGGATGAACTAGAGTTGTCTCATATAATAAACAGGTGATTTCATATCAACACAAAATGAAGAATACAATTAAAGAACTTTAACTATAGCTGGTGCTTTGACAAAATATACAATAAAATTCTCCTTCTGTAAAGATTATTATATTACAACTGAAAAAACACATGAAAATATAATGTTTCTGGGACCTCCTCACCCCCCTCACCCTCCCTCACCCCTCCTCACCCCCCTCACCCCTCCTCACCCCTCAGAGGACAACTAGATGAATAATCAATCTTGACATGTTGTGGTTAGAAACACAGATTGACAGAAGAACAGTCAGTAATAATATATCTGAGTAATAATCTATGTGTGTGTGTGTGTGTGTGTGTGTGTGTGTGTGTGTGTGTGTGTGTGTGTGTGTGTGTGTGTGTGTGTGTGTCTGTGTATCTGCGTGTGTGGGTGGGTTTGTATTTCTGACCTCCTGGGGACCCGTTTCCTGACTTTTACTATCTTTCTGGGGTCCGAGGGTTCTTGTGGGGACCGAAGCCTGGTCCCCATGAGGGGGACTCCCCTTTTTAGGGTTAGGGGTTAGGTTTATAGGTATGGTGTGAATAGAGTTTTAGTTAGTCTTAGGGTTAGTTATAGATCAGTAATGGTTAAGGTTAGTAAAAGGGTTTGGGTTAGGTATAAATCTAGTTACTAAAATCAATGGAAGTCAATGGACGGTCCCCATAAGGATACCAAAACACACTTGTGTGTGTGTGTGTGTGTGTGTGTGTGTGTGTGTGTGTGTGTGTGTGAGTGTGTGTGTGTGTGCTGACAATGATCAAACCTAAATACACAGTGAGCAGGAATGAGTCATGATGTCCGAGACGACTCATGAACTCGGCTGGACTTTAGCTGCAGGAACAAACATGTAGAATAAAAACGGGTTCTGACAGAGAGAGAGATCTGGTTTCTGGTTCAGGTCTCTGGGTGCCAGTATGAGGAAGTGCTGCATCAGGCAGCTCTTAGATATCTTTGTCACGTTTCAAGATGCATATTTAATCACGACTCGGCACAGAGTATCGCCTTGCCACCCACAGCACAGAAAACGCTGAGTCAGCAAAGAGTGTGGCTGTTTGCGCTCCACAGTAGATTAGTTCTGACACTGTTTTTTGCTGATTATAATGGGAACAAATTAAGTTTTAACAGAGTTGGCTGTTGATGGAGAGTCTGGTTGTAAATATTCGGCCCTGCGGGGGCAGTAAACAGCTTCACACTGACACAACAGAGCATGACAAATCTAATTAATGCAACATGAGTGTTTTAATGTTAAACTCTCACATTCACATGTCTTTAACATGATGTTTCCATCAGATACAAGCTGCACATCCTGATACACACGGTTGTCCTGAGAAATATAGATGCATAGAAATAAAAAGGATGGAACATTTCTTTATTTGTAAATGTAAACTAGAACAATTTGTATTATAGAATACATCAAAGAACAACGTTTGAATGTTCTTTAATGTCTTTAAAGACTTTTAGCCTCTTGTGTGCAAAGCAAAGGTTGGATTGTTTGATCTTTTGTTTTTTCCTTGTTTAAATAAAACAAATGATTTTTTCTGACCTGTCAAAAGAAGCTTCTGTTTGTCTGGATTACATTTACTTCATTATGAACAAAGTAAAAAATAAAGCTAAATACAGTTTAAACTAAAATAAAATAAGTTGCTTTTAATGTTAAAATGTCATTAAAAATTGCATATTTTCCTGCTACAACATGAGCAGGTGTTACAGCCCTGAAAACTCCAACTTAATAAATCCAAAGTTTTATTAAACATTTAGAAGACGAGACAACATCCAAGAATTTTAAAGAAACAAACAGACACAAATCACTAAGAGCTCAGACATGAGGGACAACATGGTATGAAGGAGGATCTGAACCAGGAGCTACATGAGCTACAGGAGGTAGATTACTGACATGAGAACCAGATGTGTGATTACAGACGAGCAGCTGCAGGAGAAACTGAGGACAAGACGACGGCAGCAAAATAAATAAATAATCCAGCTGGGACGGAATGAAAACACTAGATAGAAAGAGAAACAATGAGAAGAGGACCGATAAATAACACATGGAATAAACTGACAGAAAACCAAACTGTAACTGTTAGAAAAACTAGATAAACACGTAAACATCAAACAGAAAAAACAAAAGAAAACTACAAACAGACGAGGAGAATGAAAACAGTGACTGTGATGAAGAACACTGAGACCAGGATGATGATGAAACCAGGAAAACTCTGAGTAAAAGAATAAACTATAACTTAAGTTAAAACATATTCAGATTACTGAATATTAAGAAATAATGATCCTAAAACTAAAAACAAACAAACCTGCAACAATAACAATCGCTGAAATAAACAAACAACATGTTAAAAAATAAATTCAATCCTGAGTGTTTATTTAATCAGATGAAGATGTCTCAGGTTAAAACTGTAAAGTTACAGTAATCAGCTGGAACACAGAACTTCCTCCTGTAAACAGAACCGTACGTTCTCTCATCATGTGTGCATTAGTTGTAGTTGGACTTTGTTTAAAGTCGGTGCAGCTCACACTGACTGAAAATCATTTATCTATTAGACAGAAATCAGAGTGAACGATAAATGAATGTAATAATTTATCACGTCTGATAATAAGAGTTTGTCTTTACAACTCTGATGTGAAATCTCAGAGTATTTAATGAGAAATGAGTCAGCTGACAGCGAGCTGGATAAAGATAGAAACAGCCAATTAGATTCTCTGGGTTCTTTGTGAATCTGAGTTTAATGAGTAACACTGACTCAGAACAGCAGCGACTGTTTGTGTTTCTGAGGACGTTCCTGCATTCACAGACAGAAGCAGCAGAACATGAACAGGCTGACGTGGGCGGAGCAGCGATGACCTTTGACCTGTTACATCATGAAAACTTTCAGTCTCCACACAAGTAAACACATCTGAACAGGAAGTGTGAGCACATGCACCTCATGAAGCTCACCTGTCTGAAGAATGTGTTTCTGTGTGTTTTAGTTTCTCACAGTCACATAAAAAGTCTGAGAGTGAAAAAAACTGAATGTTAAAATCTTCAGCTGGAACAACAAACCACATGTTCTCTGATGATCAGCACAACAAGATGGAATTAAACTGATGGAGCAACCTGCAGCCCCGCCCACCCACCCACCTTCACATGCACAGGAAACACAGCTGCACCTACACACCTGTCTGTGTGACGGAACAGGATGGATTTCATCTTTGATGAACTGAAATATCTGAACAACTAAAACAGGATGTTAAATCTTTATGATTTCACAGCAGGTCACGATGAGAATCTCCAACTTTAAAGCTTCATCAGCTTGTTACAGGTAAACACTTCAGGTAACATCTCCAGGATCAGTAGAACTCACAGTACACCTGTCAGTCAAACTCTCATACCTGCAACATCAGGACCACATTCGGGTTTCTGATGCAAATAATTTTATTTTACTAAAAAAACAAACCTGGTTCAGCAAACTGGGAAATAATAAAGCAACGCAAGAGGAATAAAAATGGTTTGTGTGTGTGCGTGTGTGTGTATGTGTGTGTGTGCGTGTGTGTGTGTGTGTGTGTGTGTGTGTAGTGTTTTGAAGTTTGTTTCTGTTTGAGTCAAACAGGGTGCATCATCATTTATCTCTCCTGTCAAAACAATCAAAACCCCACGAGGGAAGAAGAGAGTCAACATGGCTGTCAACACGCCTGAGGCGCTGTTATTGTTGGACCTCTGCACAGAGACTGACGGCTGAGACTGATGCGTGAAAACTGACATAAATGTCCTCTGACCTGACTCCAGACCTGAAACAACAACAACAACAACAACAACAATATCCTTTTTATTCAGTTACAATTAGTTTCACCATTCGTCAGAGTTCAAATTCACAGACTTTAACAGCTGGAGGAAAAAAAAACACGTTTTATTTGCATAACGTCCAGACTGTGATTAAAAAGCTGAGAATGTGAGAACAGACTGAGATCCTTGATTTTTGTGTGTTCAAAATGGTAATGAGTATATATTCTCACTTAAATCAGTAACAATGAATCATATTTTGTTTTTAAGAGAACTTATAAAATTATAATATCTGAGAGTTTATTACATGCTCAGAATACATCTGTTCTCTTTTGAATATTTTAGAATAATATCTTTATATTTTTCTGGTTTTATTACTGCAGTCTGGGAAAATGATTAAAATCTTCACTATTTCTCACTGTTCATTCAGAATAGAACGTCTTGTTTAACATGTTGGTTCTGGTTGAGTTCTACTCTGGAACAAACCCGCCTTCCTTACAAGATCCGAACCTGGTGGAGTCTCCTGGATCATTACATCTAATTTAATAAAAGATAAAAAACAATTTTCTGGCAGAAGATAAACTTCAGTTGGATGAAGGAGTGAAAGGCTGAGAACACAGAAGGAATATTAATAAGGTGGGACGGTCCAAGTGAAGGACGACTGGACAAAAACATACTTTATATGAAGATCCATTATAGTCACAGTAATGTGTTTATACTTGACCCGACTGCGCTGCAAATTTATGTATCAGATAAAATCATCTGATCCTGGACGTGAATCAGTAGAACCTGCTGTTGGCAGGAACATCTCCGCTTTTTATTTCTGTATTTGTTGTGAATTTCAAATGATGCTGTTCTGTTAGAAGAATTAAACTGGGTCAGTTGTTTCTATTAACGGGTCCTCTGCGGGATATGTTCATCTAATTCTGGTACTATTGCTAGCTGACAGTTTTCCCAGCGTGTACAGTAAAACCTCTCTGAGTGATGTTTTTATACAGACTCTAGAATATTAACAAAACATGAAGTCAAATGAGTTTTCTCTTCAGGTGCTTTTTCTTTATGGTGTTTTTATGTAAATCATGTATCAGATCGTTTGTTTTTATGCAAGATGAGCAGCAAAATAAAATAAGTTAAACATTAAAACAATACTAGAGTAGAATCAGCTGTAATATCTGGCCTACTTGTTGATTTTCTGATGAAAACAAATGCTGCAGATTTATTGAGATGAACTGAAATTACAGCAAGTTACTTTTTTTATCCAAATTTATCTTCTATTTAGAAAAGATTTATAAATGAGAGACGGCTTTGTGATGTCAGAGTCAGCTTATTGTTTCAGTTCGAGTGATTTTGTAAAAACTTTTTGTTATTACATAGAAACTATAAATATTTTCACCCGTCACTGTGGGATGGAGGTCATTTAGGAACATTAATATGTGTTTGTAATTTAGTTAGAATTAACATGTTTTAATGCTTCATAATTGTGTGAAAAGCTGCTCATTAAAAGAAGGTCAGATTAAATATGAAATAAATGATTTGTAACACACAGAAACATGGAGCACGATGTGAGACGAGACTCTTTAGAAGCAGCACAATAAGCTCTAATGGATTCAGCTCGTCTCTTCATCGAGGTCTGAGAGGGATTATGTTGTCTGAGAGACCGCTGGAGGACGGACGGGACGAACCTGACAGCTTTGATCCTGAAGACACAACAGCACAAAGTGAAAGGAGGACAAAACCGCAAACAACACAGAATATTCATGAGTGAGCATTTTCCTTACAGGTTCGACTACAAAACATCTTCTCTATCAGCCAAAGATCAAAGAAATCCCACGTGCATGTGAATGTTTCTGTTAGTTACATGTTGCACATGTTCTAAAAGTGTCATTTCCATCTAGTTTTCCTCTTTTCAACACAATGTTGAGATTGTGTCACACATTAAACATCCTGTAGTGTTTTATTGACAGAGTGGTTTGAAGGTGATAGAGCACAAACAGAACTGTCCAGTCGTCCTGATCCGGTCCTCGTCTCCGTCCTCCCCAGCAGTCTTCAGAGATTTTACACTCAGTCCTGATCACTGAACATTTTCACATAACAGAGATGTTAGAAAGAGTCATTTTTAACCTCTTTGTTACTAACAGATAAAAGTACTAAAGATAACAGGATTTTACCATCACAGAGTCCAGACAGGAGGGACTCCAAGAACGTGATCCAACCCAGTTTATTCTCATCATGTAGAGGGAATGAAACTATGAATAAACCTGGAAAATGATGAGAAAACACCTTCAATCATCTCCTTGTTGCTTCATCTTGTTTTTACATTCTGTCTTTACAGACACTGACAAACACATTTGTGTTTATTTCAAAGAAACATTTGCATAAAGTTTGACTGCACTGAATCAGTTCATGCTGTTTTCCTCTAAATCTGTCACTTCATTCCTCCATCACTCCATCACAGAGACAGAAGAAATGAGGGACAGAACTTTGACTGACTGAAGGTCATTACATTCATTAGATCTCCTTCACTGCAGTCAAACTCTGTCAGAATGTTTCACACAAACCCGACTGACAACACGGCAGCTTCAAACACAAACCAGCGAGCATGACCTTCCACATTCTGAATCCTGACAAGATGGAAATATTTACTGTGCAGAGCCTCTAATATCACCATAAAAAATCTAAATCATTTCTTTTCACATTAATTTACTGTTAGAAACTTGCCTGGAAACTTTTGTCCCATTGCATTGTGGGACGTCTCTGTCCCACAATACTATTGCTGCTAAATACTGGTCAGGTTTTTATCTTAAAAACATGAACAAACGGACTTCTGTCCTTATAAAATGCAGAAAAAAGAATCAAACCATGAACATTCACTTTGTGTTTGTTAAAACTACAAAAAACAAGTTTTTCTTTTTTCTGGGACGCTGTAAGTTTTACATTAGAAACAAGAGTCATTAATGCTGCTGTGAAGTGACCACAAGAGTGAATAAACTGAGCTGATCGCTAATTTAAAGTGACACGTTAGAAAAAAACTTTTTGAATACATCATCCACTGAAACTTCTCAGAGTTTATCTGCTTCGTTTGTCCTCATTTACTTATTCAGGACGACACAACATTAACAGGCAGCACACTCGAGTGAATCCATTCACACTCGGCTGCACCGAGTCCTTCGTGTCCTCATATTAATGTAACATTAATCTCATTTGTGAAATTGTTACACTGTACTGGTTGTTCTATGTACCAGTAAAATCCTCTGAAACTGGGAAGCGAGAAGGAAAACTCAGAGATGTTTTAATGATGATCATGTTCACGCTGGATGTAAAGAGGAAACAACCCGAGGCTTCCAGTAAAGAAGTGGACTCTTCAAGTGACTCGGAGTTTCTAAAATCCAATGTTCAGAAAGATCAAAGTAGAACAAGAATTCAGAGTTTATCAGAAATGTTTTCTGATAGATCCGTCCGTCCGTCCATCCATCCTTCCATCCTTCCATCCATCCATCCATCCGTCCATCCGTCCATCCGTCCATCCGTCCATCCATCCGTCCATCCATCCATCCATCCATCCATCCATCCATCCATCCATCCATCCATCCATCCATCCATCCATCCGTCCATCCGTCCATCCGTCCATCCATCCATCCATCCATCCGTCCATCCGTCCATCCATCCATCCATCCATCCATCCATCCATCCATCCATCCATCCATCCATCCATCCATCCATCCATCCATCCATCCATCCATCCATCCATCCATCCATCCATCCTTCCATCCTTCCATCCTTCCATCCATCCATCCATCCATCCATCCATCCATCCATCCATCCATCCATCCATCCATCCATCCGTCCATCCGTCCATCTGTCCATCCATCCATCCATCCATCCATCCATCCATCCATCCATCCTTCCATCCATCCATCCATCCATCCATCCGCCCGTCCATCCATCCATCCTTCCATCCTTCCATCCATCCATCCATCCATCCATCCATCCATCCGTCCGTCCGTCCGTCCGTCCGTCCGTCCGTCCGTCCGTCCGTCCGTCCATCCATCCATCCGTCCATCCATCCATCCATCCATTCGTCTGTCCGTCCGTCCGTCATCCATTCGTCCGTCCATCCGTCCGTCCGTCCATCCATTTTCTAAACTTGCTTTTCCCTTTTCAGGGTTGCAGGGAGCTGGTTTCTGTCTCCAGCTGTCATGAGGTGAGAGGCGGGGCTACACCTGGACAGGTTGCAGTCCATCATAGACCAACCTTCATGTTTTACCTTTACCAGACCTTAATCCACTCGGTCACTGAGTTTATGAACACATCCAGCTGAGTGACTGGAGTCCTGACAGGAAAGAGGGATCCTGAATGCACCACGACTCCAGCCGCCCTACTTTGTGATTCTGTAGGAAGAGTGAGGCTAATTGTGTGGAGAGGAGCTGAAGGAGCAAAGCAGAACGAACTTTTATTAGGGGGCGATTAAGGTAAATTCTCACAGCTGTGGAAATCCATTAACCTTTAATCGTACAGTTCATCACACACTTGAGGTTAAAGTGGATGTGAGATTCTGTGAGAGTGAAAACACAAAGAGAAAGAGATGAATCTGAGAGAATGTGGAGGAAAAAAGAAAGAAAATTAATGAACAGAAAGCAGAAGTCAAGTGTTAATTATCATGTTACAGTTCTCTGTTTATGTTTTACATCAAGAGGAAAAACTCTCTGAGCTTAAAACAATAAGTTCAACTTTAAACAGATTTTTATTAAAGAGTTTTAACCTTCTGATCAAAGTGACAGAAATCAGTTTCAAATCAGTGATTAATATTTCCTGGAGCTCATATTTAATCAAATTACATTCATACATCCCAAACAGTTTTCAGCCTAAAGAGATGATTTTCACCCAGAAGAGACTCTGCTGATTCCTGTGGAATAAAAAAAACACTAAAATACTTGTTTTTTACTTCATGTACAAAGTAATTAAATATCTAAACAGTGACTCGTGTCATTTTATAAATTTGTAATTAAAAGACAGTTTGACGCCAGTAAAAAAGATGAAGTGTTAAAACTTAATTAATTCATAATCATTTCTATATTCTGAAACTTTATCATGACTCTAAGTTGTCAGTTTATAAAACTTCCCTGGTTTGGCTTTATTTTCTAATAATTAACCATCTAACTTATTATATTTATCAATCAGGTTGAAAGATTTATTTAACTCAAACCTAGAACAGAAAGAACATCCTGGAGTAATGATGCTAAATAAAACACCGTTAAACTACACAGTCTCATACCAGTAATATTTTTATTTAGTAATTTAAATGAAAAAAGTTGGAGGTCACAGTATAAAAATACTTAATTTCTAAGATTATCTGATCAAATTCTTGATATTCTTCCAACTTGTTTTCTGAGGATTGTCTCCTGGATCAGCGGGGGGTGAATAAATATGGAAGTTTATCCTTCACTCTGTTTATAGTGAAGGTCTTTATGAGTTTTCAGACCTCGACTTCATAACAAAACATTAACATGAATCATAATGTAAACTATTGAGCTGTATTTACATGGACGCAAACAACACCTCAGCTCCTGGGAATGAGTCATCCAGCCTTCAGGGAGGTGATGTGTCATCCATCTAACTTTTAGCAGCCGTGGCCTTTTTAAAAATTAAAAATGCTGTTTTTGATTAGAGCAACAGCCTCCGGCCACACAGAAACATAAATATCAGTACAAGGAGAAAAGATGTTGTGCTGTCAAAAGTTGATGCCATGTTTGAGTTGCGTGTTTGCATAACAAAGTTTGACCTTTAATGGGAATGCGTTTGGCGTCCTGATGATGGTGCAGCATGGTGATGTGATTACCTGATGATAAACAAGATGGAGGTCAGATGAGAAACACAACAGCTCTGCCATAAATCACAAGGAAAAATATTTTATATAGAATAAACAATATGATGGAAACATGGATTTGATATTATCATCGACAACTCGATTCTGTTTAATTGGGTTTTAGAGAGCAGAGTCTAAGTTCCACCCACTCACCTGAACACAGTCAACGTGTTAGAAAAAATAACATTTAAACATGGAGGTAAAACTGTGTGAATCAACATGAAACAAATTTATATAATGTATGTTTTTATTTTATTCAGAAAACGATCCGTCCAATTGGAGAGTAGCACTTCTGCAGCCGACCACCAGGGGGCGTTTGTTTTCTTTTAACTTCCACATAAACGTCCATATTTGCTTCATAGAAAGATCTTAATTACTTTTTATTTGTATAAAATATTTAGACAGTGAAATTAGATGTTGTTTATAAAGCTACCGTGTAAGAATCACGTCAGGTTGAAGTTACCTGCTCAGAATAAAACTCTTCCTGTTTAGAAACATATAAGCTGCTGCCATCTTGGCTAACTGTTCCTATTAAATTTAAAAACTGTCAGAGAGGAAACATTGCATGTCAACATGTGCTTGCAGATTTTCATGCTTTTTTCTGTCTGACTGCTACATTTTCATACCTTTACTCTCCTTCAGCTCGAGCACAGCAACACGTTCTGCTTGCAGAGCACATTCGGTCAAAATACTTTTATTTTTCAGTAATTTGGTGCTTAGTGCAGCCTCCCCTCGGTGGCTCTGAGGCAATAATGACAGTGCTGGTGCTCTGTGTACCTGTGTGGTCGGGGGACACTTAAGCTAAATGACAAACAGATGCCAGGTAATGAGCTGTGGGTGACAGAGCTCCAGCTCCTCACACCACTGACAGATGGAACAGCCTGAATAACAACAAATAGTTATAAAAAATATGATTTTAAATCCAACATGATCTGAACTGACTGTAGTTTCTGGATCTTCTCCAGTCACCTGAACACAAGTGAAAACTTCACATTAAAGGGTCAGTTATCCAAATCCCAGCTGGATTCCTCTTGAATGCACGAGTGACTCTACTTCCATAAATCAAAGAAGAATTCATTTAACTGATCTGTCAAAACCCAGTCAGTGTAATTATGTTATGTAGGCATCTTTTTATTATTTGTATAAATGTTTCATCACTGTCTCAGTGTTTTTACTCTTCACTGAATCTGACATGTGATGTCACTGACAAAACAACACCTGACTTTGACTGCAGGCTGCTGGTAAATGGAGAGATAGAACTGCAGCTGTCATGTGACTGACTACATATGTTTTATATAAGAACAGACATTAAACAGCTCACATTTCTGTCCAGTTGTTTGCATCCATCTCTCATCTCAACTCTGCAGATTATAAACCTTTGCCTGAAGAGCGTCTGAGTGAATCTCATATTTTGGTGGTTTTAATCAGACAGAAGTCTCTCAGTGGTTTAGACTTCTCATCCCAAACACCAGGAGGTTCAGTCTGAAGCCGAGATGACCCTATAAGAAGCAGCTCTGCAGAGAGGCGCCAGGCTGAATGATGCTGCTGGCAGACAAACACCAACATTCATCCCTCCAGTGTGGCTGAAAACACAAGCGGTTTATGAGCTGTGGTGTCGCTTCATCCCTAAAGATGTGACTTTCAGATACGGATCCTTTGTCTCAGTCAGCTCAGAACCTCCAGACACGCCCCAACTTGTTCTCCACGTTTTCAGTTTTCAACATTTTTTATATTTATTCTTTGAGCTATTTACTTTAGATGATACTAAAATGTTTCATCCCAGTCAAATTGTTCTTGTTTTGCATCGTAACGTATCCATCATTTAATAAAATGTCTTGATGCAGGTTATTATTTTAGTCTTCAGGACAAAGGCAGGACCCCATAATGTGATAAAATAAGCAGTCCTCACAACAAGAGACAGCACACACACACACACACACACACACACACACACGCACACACACACACACACACACACGTGCACCAATTCTTGGCTTTACAACATCAACCCCACCGTGGATGCAGCAAATTAGCATTTTGACAAGTGTTGACTTTAATTATACACAATGATGCTGAACAACAAACATGAGTCAGAAGATAATAGGGAACGCTGGCGTATTAGTACAAATGACAGATTATTAAAGTACAATCATACACTCACTGAACAAAGAGGAAGTGTGTGTGGGCGCACGTGTGTGTGTGTGTGAACACCTATTTAGAAATATCTTTATGAGCTTTTATATTAATTCAACCATGTTTTTTTATTCACGTTACTGAGCTGATGATGTGAGAGAGAATAAACAACCAAAACAAAGACGAACTGACAGTCTGGACCAGGACGAGAGTTATAGTCAGTAATCCCAGACCTGGATCCTGGTCCTGGATTCTAAAGCTGGATTTAAGTCTCAGTAAATGAATAAACTTGGTTCATGTCTTACTTTAAACCCTCACTGTGCAACAGATGATGGAAACACAACCCACTCCACAGCAGGTTTGGTTCTATACTAAAAGATAAATATATTTTAGACGTAGAACCTTCAGGTCAGTTAATACCTTTAGAAAATAAAAACTATCATAAAGAATCATAAGTAGGATGTGACCTGAAGAACATGACAGAGTTTTATTATGAGGATCTTTGTGTAGCTGCAGGTTTTAAACACTGTTAGCAGCAATATTTATTTAAATAACTCCACTGTCACATTTATAAAATTGGTTGTGATGAAATCATGACGCCACTCATCACATGACATTGTATTATTTATCTGCTGTAGGTTGAAGGTCATGTGTTTGCTGTGAGGTCTTCCAGGTTTCTTTACATCCATCACTTTGGCAGCAGCAGACAAACTAATCTCCTCTCCGTCTCTTCTCATTCCATCACTGATGCTCAACCAGCAGCTTCAGCATCTGACCAGCTCTCCTGAAGGTACCTGGAAGATGGATGACATCATGCTGAGATGGACTAACTCTGCTGTTCACACGTGACCTGAAGACTCAATCCATCATATGAGTTTATAAACTCCTCATGGTCACCAAAGTCTGATAGGAACAGGGTTCTGCAAGGTCTGAGAGAAACCAGACCGAAACTGGTTGGTACCAGAGACTTTCTGTGTCTTTCAGACCTGCATTCAAATATACCCAGAGACGAGTTGTCTAACAATTTACATGCAGCTTGTTTCTACACCTGACCAGCCAATCAGAGAGGATGAGAACTCTCTGGTGACCTCACATGAAGAGGGAGACCTGAGACCTTCCCTTCAGAGACTCCATCCATGCAGACGAGAAGGAGGCAGATCCAGGCTTTCAGAAATCCACCGTCATCTCCTTGGTTTTGTTGATGAGGTCGTTTCCTCCCTCTTCCACCTCCATCCTGTACGCTGCTGACTCAGCTGTCCTGTTTCTGAGTTTTTATTATAGCAGCTTTTAAACATTAAATCAATCAGAGAAGCAGCCGCAGATCTGAGACACCGAATGAATCTGACTGACACAAAGATCCATCACCAGCTTCTGCACTTCCTGCTTCACATGTCAAGTTCTAAACTTCACAGCTTTTTAACAAAATAACAACATCATACCACAAACTGTGGAGTGATTTAGAGTCTGGTAATGTGTTAGTGAAACAGCTCAAATTAAAGTCAAACATCCTGAAGGACTCAAATCAACTCTCGGCCTTGTATCCTGTAATTACACAGTTTTAATAAAATGTCCCCATGGAGGACGCAGGACGTAGCTCGACACTTTGTTGACTGTATTATGAGTCTTAATCAGCTTCCAGGGACAGATGGATCTGAAGTGTGACCCTTTAACTGCTTTAACTGGATAACATTAGGCTCAACTTTAAATACAAACTGTGGATTTAGTGCAGATCAGTTTAATCATCTGTTTGTAATAATATTTCTGTAGAGTGTGATGTATAAAATGAATGAAATGCAACATTACATTTAAACTACACTGAAACAAATAACACTTTGGATGACATCATCCCTGATATGTAGTTTTAACTCTCTCCATTTATATGCAAATTCATTTAAAATGCATTATCTTCTATGGAAAAATAATTAAAGAGTCAAAAAATTATTAACAAGACATTTTTTAAGAAACAACAAATAATCTGAATACTTCAACAGCAAATGATCAAATTCAGACCAGAATGTAACAAAATCAGAAAAACTATCATCTTAAACATGTTAATGCTTATAAAATACAATAAAATGCATCATATATTTTATCAGAAACATTTTCATGTTGAATATGTTCATCAACCTGTGATGGACTGGTGACCTGTCCAGGTGTAGGATCGCCACTTCTGGAGTTCTGGACATAGACACCAGCCCCCCACCCCCCTCACCCCGGGAACCTGAACAGGAACCAGTGTAGAATAAATGGATGGATGTATATAAGTGTGAGATGAAATCAGAGCAGCAGCAGCTAACAGAATAACTAGTCCAGATTAAAAATACTCACTATGTTAATGAACTTATTCATCAGCTCAGAACGACCCGTCTTTGAATTACCAGGTAATAAATGGTGACGACGTGTTTTTATGAGTGAATAGCATCATTTTATAAAATAAAACATACAAACATCCTAATGCGAGCTCATGATGGAGCGGTAACAACACCGGAGGAAGAAATGTAAATTAGCAGCCAGTATCTGAATGTTTAGAGCAACCTGATGTGCATTAAGCTGCAGACAATGAAACACTGAACAGTTTCAACTTTCTCACAAACAAATTCATCCCTCCAAATGAAACCATTAGAGCGTTACGATAAGCAGCTTTCTATGCATGGATAGAAAATACAGAATGTGAAACAGTAATGGATCTTATAATGAGGCAAACAAGTCTGCAAAGAGTAACTGCATGTTTGACCAGAAAAAGAATCTGATAAATACAATAATGTAAATCTGCTGAATGAAATATAAATAATGAAAAGCGTTTCCATCAGTGACTTAAATAACTCTTTTTAACCCAAACTTGTAATTCAAACCTGATAAATGTGAAATTCTATGACAATAAAAACTGCTCTGAGATTTTACTCTAATGTAAGAACCAAACATCATCTCATGCCCTGCACTTTGTAAAAGATTCACGTTGGGCATCACCTGATAAATGTTTTAAAAGTACATATCAGTATGAGGGAGTACATGCAGACCAGGTGAGCAGTTTACTGGCTGCAGAGGATCCAAACTGCTGCACTACTATAATAGATTATAAAAAAGACATATGCAGGTTCATGTTTCACTTGTAAATTGTTTATTCTATTAATTTCAGCTTTTCATTAAGGCATACAAATCCTGACTTTAAAGATGACTGAACTAAAAGCAGGTCGTTAGCACGGCTAGCTGTCACTGAGTTTGTATTAACCTTCAGACAGATATGAGTTGACCTGAGGTTTTGTGATTCTTTGATCCATCCCCCTGTGTTTCCTCCTGACACACATAGTGACGCTTGTGGCCTCGTCCAGGCAGCAGGTTAATTATCTTGGTGGGTTTTCAGATGTGGGCTCTGCAGCCGGTTTGAGTGACAGCATCAGGACCTGCTCTGACATGAAGGTAACAGGAGCAGCTAATTATTTCATGAGTTCTTGACACTTGTGTCACCTCTCTGTCTTTCTCTGGTTTCATCTTTCACTCGCTCCTCGACAGTGTTGTCAGGTTACTGGAAGTGCAAACTGCTGAGGACATTCCTGCAGAGATGTTTTTACCTCCCTGGTCCTTCAGGAGCCAAAGAGAAGCAATAAGTTGTTTATGTGGAGGAGAGAGGAAATGTCTGACAGTCTTTCATTGCATTGGACTCTTATCAGTTTTACCATCTCTGAACTGGCAGACCTGTGTTTCAGGTGTGAATTTGGTTTCCATGTTGCCAGTGTCTTGCTGCTCCGGCCTAATGAGCCATCTGGGCCATCTGTACTTTGGCACTGAAGTCAAACATGTCCTGTTGGGGGTGACGCCAGCCCACATGGCCTTAAAGCTAACAAACTGCATCCAGGATGAAGCTGAGCTGCATGTTTCCTCTACAGAGAGCAGGTTTGGAAGTAGACATGTTTTATATTTTCAGAACAGCTGAAAAAAGCTTTTGTTGAGCTTCAATTACCATCATGACCTGAGAGCCAACACGCCATCATGTTTGAAGGGTTTTATACAATTTAAACACACGTCCTGCAGTGGGATTAATGAGGTCATTTGAACAAACTGACCTCACAAACAGCACAGAGTAGATATACCTGACATCACCTGCTCCCCATTTCCTTTTTACATGCAAACAAACTAATCAGCTGGCCTCAGAAAACTCACGTTAGCACGTCCTGCAAATAACTAATAATAAAAAAAATGTATATTGTCTTTAAGTTGATCCAGGAGACCTGGAAAGAGTTCAAGCACTTAATATTTACACTCCATCTATAAGCAAAGAATTACACAAAATCTGAGTTTGGTTAGTTTCTGTATGTTTTATTATTTATTAAATTGTTGTTTCTTTTTAGCTCTGCATCAAACTGGCTTTTAAAAACAGCCACAAGCTGCAGACACGAAGTCACAGTTGGAGGCGGCTGTTATTTTTCATCATCAGAACTGTTTGGGGAAAACCACATTAAAGTGAATCCTGGTGTGACTAACGTGATAAATAAATAAATGCAACGTGTTTGTTGGAAGTGTTAAAAAAGCTTCAGCAACTCTGTAGAATTAAAGGTTTGACTGTAAACTATGTGCTTTGTGTGTAAAAATACAAATATGGAGGAACACATTTTAATATCAACTACTTGTGGAATCATTTAATTTGGGGGGAAAGACCACGCCTCTGTCACACTATCAAAGTGCCTGAACCCACAGCTGTAAGGTGTTAAACTCTCCTCCAATATTATTTTTGTCTTTCTTTAAAACCTGGAGGGCTCGAGGCTTCGCCACCTCTTTCTCCATCTCACCTTTACTGCACATACCGCAGTCTGCAAAGTTTTCTAATGTAAACCGCTAATAAGTTTGTGAAAAAAACATCTGCTAATTCAAAACAGAAAGATTAGAAAAGCACAGATATGTTAATGAGAACTGCATCATGTGGAAAGAAGGTCTGGATTTTACAGATGTGCAGAAAGGAAACACACACCAAGTTGAACACAGCAGAGTTTATTTGTTTTCCTTTGTTGTTTTCCAGAGGTGTCCTTGTTTACAGTTTCCCCTTGTGCTGTGATACGTTGTATCCCACAGGTCTCAGACGCTCACGCCGTCACACCTGTGCTTCATCCATTAGTCAGCCCAGCTGCTCTCACTCAGTAATCAGCTCTTCTGTAAATTCTTCCCAGTTTTTTTCTTATTTATTAGATTGTACCGTCACGTTGATCCTGTTCCTCCTGACTGAAGTTGGCTTTTTATTCCATTATTTAAAATGATCTGACTTCTCTGTCTATCAGTGTGCTGTCAAGCTCCATTTCATTTACCACAATGTGACAAATGAGTAAAGAGACTCAGAGATAAATCCAACATGGAGAATAGATTTGGTGGTCAGAAACTGTTACCAGATGTGGTCAGAGGAGGGAAAAAGTAACCAAAGAGAAGAAGTTCCACAAAATGACATGAAGACTAGTTAACTGAACAGAACTGATGGAGACTGAATGAATCCAATTAAACACTGAAGAGGATTAAAATAAAAAGCAAAGTTTAATTAAGAATGTTAAAATCTCTGGTTTTAAATGTGAGTGATTCAGAATGATAGAGGTGAATGGAGCCGCAGCGTGATGGAGATTAAAACCAAAGTTCAGCTTTTTGTGTCCGAATCCAGATAAAAGGTTCAAAATGTTTCAGTAAAAATAAAGAAAATAAAATCTATTTAAAGTTTAAAAATTATTTTGTGCTGCTGAACATTTTCCCTGTCTGCGTGTGTGTTATTAGTGTTGGTGGTGTTCTGAATAGAATTCACACCAAGTTAAAACTCTGTCAGACCTCACACACACACACACACACACACACACACACACACACACACACACACACACACACACACACACATAGAAAACAAAATATCCCTGTGTCAGGAAGGGACTCGCTGGTTTATGATTTATCAACCAATTATTTCTAAAGCTGCACCAGTCTGAGGGACACACTTATTCATAACACATTCAGCATGAAACACACAACCTTTACAGCTGCAGTTGATTAAAATCTTGTCGTGGTGATGGAGAGAACAGGACCCCGAGGAGGTGTCGACAGGCCTTCTGTTCACACACTTTGGAGGGTTCATTTGTCACCGTTTACCAGCGCTCCCAGCCCTCACAACGTGCACTTACTGCAAATTACTGGTGCTACTGTTTGAGTTGTGTTAGCAGAAGTTCTGACGGCAGAGACAGTCTGCTTCTCCAAACTCAGTCAGGCTAGAAGTCCAGAGCTGTG
>SSNP01000053.1:2738284-2750181 GCA_006937955.1 Pachypanchax playfairii
GCCCACCTGCCTGCCTGCCTGCCTGCCTGCCCGCCTGCCCGCCTGCACGCCTGCCTGCCTGCCTGCCTGCCTGCCTGCCTGCCCGCCTGCACGCCTGCCTGCCTGCCTGCCTGCCTGCCTGCCCGCCTGCACGCCTGCCCGCCTGCCTGCCTGCCTGCCTGCCCGTGGGAGAATGTAGATAAAATATCTACAAAACAGATTAGCAGCTGATGTGGTGCATAATGCTAATTTTTAACTCTGTCCCTGGTTGGGCCTTTTTACATAGTCAACAGATATCATACACAATATTTAAAAAAAGGAACTTTTTCAGTCACACATGAAAGAAAAAACTAAACTTATTTAAGCTTATTTTTCTTTTGGAAACATATTTTCATCTTATATTACTTGATCAGAACATGAAGAACAAGAACGACTGGCAGAAAAAGTTTGTAATAGTTTCAGATTAGTCCATACATGAAGAAAAAAAATCTGCTTTGCTTTATTTATGTGCAGTGCTTTCTGCAGCACACGTGCACACACACAGAAATGGTTGACTGCCATTCATAAGTCACAGTGTAATTCTGGCCTCCCTGCTGGCTGCTCAAGATGAATGTTTCCACCCAGAGAGTAAACAAGATTCTTAAACCGTGATAATATTATCCAGCTGGGTGAAAGTGAAACCAATCACTCCTTTTTTCACTCTTCTGCTCCAATTTTGAGCCGTCACAGTTTGAAGAGAAAATTCAGTGCTGCTGTATAGATTGCTTTTGAGGAATGGGGGAAATGTTAAAATGAGAAGAAATATCTGCATAGTTGCAAAGCAGTTGTGTTTTTTATGAATGAAAAACTCCGTCTGCAGATGCATAAAAATGGCGACACGATGCTTGGATGTGATTTGTCTTTGTTAACAATCACAGAAAAAATATACAGCCGAGATAAATCTAGTAGATTAGCACTTTATTTCTCCCCCAGTGGTTCCAGCTGACTAATAAACAGGAAAAATGGCTTCATTCCAGCTGTGACCTGGGCGGCTAAACTGACACTGAGGGATCGTATCAGACGTAATTGTTCCTTTTGTGATGAAGGTATTCAAACCCACCTCTAAGTTTTATTTTGTTCGATGCAAATCAATCCTGAAAATGTCTGAGCAGACAGAAACTCAGCCCTCCAGGAGTCGCATCAATTTCTCAAATCAAAGAATCAGTGGAAGCATTTAGGCAGGACCACACAGGCAGTCCTCAGTATTGATCCATATTGATTTTACTATAATGTGGTTTCTGTTAACGCTGCGGTTACAGAGCCACTTCCAATGGCTCAATGAGAACACTGTTGATTGACTCTGTTAAATAACAGACTAACAGAAAGATAATTGAGCAGTGAGGTAAAGATGTTTCTCACTAAGATTAAATGAGATGTAAAAATGTTCAGAAAGCAGCTGATTCACATTAAGTAACACTGACTTTATTCATACACTATAATTATTATATATTACAGAGTATCAGAGAAGACTTCATCAAAACAAACTGACTTCTATCTTCATTCATTGTCTGATCCTTTCTATAGAGTCCAATCAGCTGATTTCATAAGACTGTGAATTATGTTCACGTTATAAATAATAAGCAGTAAAACTTTCTTCTTTCTAAAATCCTGCAAAATGTGAAAAAGGAACATTAATCTGAGTAAATGAAAGACACTACAGAAAGTTGAAAGACTGGTTCAGCCTCAAAATAAATATTATAGATATAGTTACACAGTTTATAAACAGTATGAAACCAAAGACCTCAGGGCTGAACCACAAAGTAGGACTTTGTTCTGTGTGACATTTACTGACATTAACTAAAATATGCTGTTTCCACAGAAAACTCATTTAGCATGAATAATTTACTCTTTGTAGCTTGGTGAATAGCCTGTATGTTTGTATATAGTGTGTCTTAAATAAATTATTTATGGTTTATTTTTAATTATTATGTACATTTTATATCTACAGTCGCTGCAAAAAGGACCTTATTTTTAAATGATAAGGACAACAAAAACAATCTAAATTAACCCCAATTTATCATTCCCCATAACTTTTTTCTAATTTACTAAACATAATTTTATTCAGAAAGCCTTCCTGTGCAAATTATTGATACACAAATAATCTGCAAAAACAAACCGATGTGGGATTCTCCCCACGACACAGAGACAGACTGAGTTTGTCCACCACTATCAAAGTTTGGGAAAACTTTTCATTTGTAAAAGAGGGTCTAATGTTTAAATCCAAGAGTACCCTTTCAAAGTTAATAAATCTCCTTTAAACATTTATCTAATATTAAACAATAAAATCTGGTTATAAAAGATCCGTTAGAGAAGTTTAGTTTTTAGTGTTCTGTCTCTTTAAACGTCCCGCCACAGAGGACGCTGTGCGCATGCGCGTTCCGCCTCTAACTATCCAGAAATAAATGCGTCAACTTCTGTTGCAGAAGTTTTTTGTTTGTATGTTTGGAGTTTTCGGGCATGGTAAGTGATTATATTGTCTTGTTGATATTTACTAATTCTATAAATGCAAACAAGTCACGTTTGAGCTGTTTATCGTCATGAGCGCGCGCGGCAGGAAAACAAGAATTATGACTTTGATTTTTTTTTTTTGAGAAATGTTGACACTAACGGCAGACATCGTATTAGTTCCTCTTTTTTTAATATTTTCTTAAGTGCAGGCATTTTAAATTACTAGAACAAGTTGTTGTTTGAAAGTTGTGGAACTTTAAGCAGAGTAAAAGCGTGTTGTGGGTCCAACAGGTTGGACTTGTTGTACAGTCCCTGTTGTCTCCTCCCAGCATGTCCTCTACTGTTTCCACACATTGTTCTCTGTCTTCTGTTTAAGCCTTGTCACGTTCAGCTTTATACAAACCTTTACTGATTTTATATATATATATAATAATGAGTAGAACTCCTGTGGTTTGCAGAGGGGCCCCAGTCAGCTGATCTCATAGTTTCCACTGGATCAGATTATTTACCAAAAAACATAGAAAGTTTAAAAACTACATGATTTCAAAAAAAACATTAGAATCAATGTAATATTTGGAACTTTTTATCAAATGAACACATTTTCTCCAAGAGTTGTTTTGAATCAGAATTGATTGATGTTTTTCTACCTGAGAGAAGATGAATGAGGATGCGTTTGAGGTCCCAGCGAGGACAGAGTACCGTTACCTGGTGCAGGATGATGAAGATGAGGAGGTGCAGTACGTTCGTCACCGACACTACATCAGTCCCTTCCTGGTCCTGTCAAAACGCTGCATCTTCCTCATCATCCTCGGTGTGCTGTCCCTGCTCGCTCTTGCCTCTTACCTGGGCTACATGGCCCAGACTCTGCCCCCAGGACTCGCCCAGGTGTCAACAGACTGTGGAGACTTTAAAGGAAAACAGGTGAGTTATTGTTGCTTAATCTGATAAATCAGAAACTGGGTGTGAGTCCAGATTAAACAGTCCAACAGTCGAGTGATTTCATTAAGAATAAGAATTCAGCAGGTTTAACAGATAAAAGACTAAATGTAACACAGAATATTTCAACAGTGTTTTTTAATGATAATTAAAACCATTTTGTTAAAAACCTTCATGTTTTGTGAAATGCTGCAGCTGTCAGAGTGAAATATTACACATAAAGTGTCCAGATTTTATTCAAAGAAAAACAGAAAGTTAATTCTTGAACTTTATGATCATAACAAGGTTAAAAAGCACAAAACAAATGTTCCTTTTTAAAATGAGAGTTGGTTTCGTTTCCCTATAAAACGAGTTTTTGCTGTTAAAAAAGGAAGTTTTTTGTATTTTTTAGTTAAAGTTGCTGCAGAGGATGAACACTGGGTACACAGGGTATGATTGTTAGAGATGGAAGATTTAAATCTTTAACTTTTTGATTTAGAGTTGAGATGGATTTTTTTAATGGTTGAAACACCAGAACTTAAAGATGGACCCCTGGTTTTACATGCAGCAGAGTCGTATCAGGCCTGGGATTATTCATCTCTGATGACGCGTGTCTGTATCATGAAGCTCATTTAGAACCGTGTTAGAATCAGATGATGTTCTTTTACTGAAGAACATTTAGATGATGAAGGATCGATGCTGATATTATGATCAGTATGAAAGTGTTTGATATTAATTAACAGGATGGAGGATGTTTTCCAGCTGTGCAGATTGAAGTGGATCAGATGTTAATGTCCAGATTGAATCATGTATTTGTTGTATTTGAAAGTCTCTGAACATCTTAAAGATGGAGTTTGGTTTTACTTTTTTAAGCTGAATGAAACTAAATGACACATAAATTGTATCGTAAGTTTATTTAATTTTACTTGTTTGTTGTTTTTTTATAGAAAAATGGAGCCTACTCCTTTAAGGGTATTCGCTACGCCGCTCCACCTGTCGGTAACCTCCGCTGGGCTCCTCCGTCCTATCCGGTGTGCAAGAACAAGGTGATGAAGGCGGACCGCTTCGGCAGCATGTGTCCTCAGATGCAGCCGACGAGCAGCTCGGGGAAGGTGATGGGGCAGGAGGACTGTCTCTTCATCAACGTGTGGACGCCCACGCTGAATCCTGACGCCAAGCTGCCCGTCATGGTCTGGTTCCACGGTGGATACCTGCAGATGCTGAGTGGATGCGAGCCGGGATACTCGCCCACGGAGAAACTTGCTGCTGAAACGGGGATGGTCTATGTCAGCTTCAACTACAGACTCAACGCGTTTGGATTCTTGGCTCTGGAGGTTCTTCGAGAAGGTTCTCCAAGGAACACCTCAGGTCAGTTTCTTATTGAAGACTGTTTGAAGGGTTTTGTTCTCCATGTCAGAACGCTCTGCAGGTCGTCTGAGTTTAACTTGTGTAAACTTTGTGTAATATTTCACTTTGTTCTTTTAAAGTTTTTCCAAAAGTATTTTAAAAAGTTACAGAACATTAAGTTCTGTTTTATTGGCACTTAGCTCCAGAATACCGCGGTGTTCAGAGGTCAGTCCACCCACCCAGATCCTGTGGCTGCAGCACAAGCCCAAACCATCAGCCCTCCACCACCGTGCTGACAGCTGCTACGAGCTGCTGTGATGTTTGGTTTGTTCTATGTGTTCATGTTCTTTTCAGAGACGAGAAGCTTTTTCCTTCCAAACAATCAGACGGGATCTTTAACTGTTGATAGTTTGATCTTTACAACTTTTACAGTTTTCCAAAATGAGCCTAAAATGTTCCTTCATGGATCTTGAAGCCAGTGGAATGAAAGACAAGTGAAGGTTGTTTTCAGTGACTAAACACTGAGTGTAGATGATTAAACAGGCTTTAGAGTGAGTTTACCCACAGCGCAGCATGACACACTCGTCTACTTGTTGGTTTGTTGTTCAGCTTTGCTGTCATGAATGCCTGTCAACTTTAATACATATCAAACTGAAGCTTTAGATGACACATTCTTCATCACGTCTGTGAAGGTGTAGAAATGTCCATCTGAACCGAGTCACAGCACTTTCTTTATGTTTTGGCTCGTTTGGTAAAATCTCAGACTCTTTACTGGAAAAAGTAGTTGGAAATAAAATGCCTCAGAATTTGAAATAAGAAACATTATTTCATGAGCAATTTAAAAACACAAATTAGGATCATGAAGTTTGAGTAATAGCAATGTTTGTTGTGTTTTTACAGCCTCCATTAAACTGCAGCAGCTCTGCAATGTGATAAAGAACTTATAATGGCTACAATGGCCAGTTTATCACAAGCTATTTACCTCACAAGGAGACCTTTTTAATATTTATGGTGTTTACATTGTTTTCTGGGTCCAAATGAAGGCTGAAAAGTCTACACACCTCCATTAACATTTGAATACTTAATGAAGGTTAATGCGATTTGGATAAATGAAGCTCATTTCCGTGTTAATGTTTGCATGTTGTGAGTCAAGCTGGGTAATTTCTGTTGCATAATCCAAACAAGCCTGCTGTGATCTTAATGTGAAATGACCCGTTAAATGAGAGAGCCTTGCATCTCCTGATGATGTGATGGCGTGCCTTTTCAGTCCTCTTTATCCTCCACAAGCTCACATTTCTAATTCTGATTCCCTGCCCCATTTCTCCTCTCCCTCAGCTGCAGAACGAGGTGAATTTAGTTCACGCAGTGAGCCGGTTTTGTTTCTGATGGTGGAAATGGGACACTGGAAATAAGGTCATATCAAATCAGCTTCTCAGAGTAATCGATCCCTTTGCAACCTTCTTGTCTTCCTCCACAGGGAACTATGGCTTCCTGGACCAGATTGCAGCTCTGAAGTGGGTCCAGAGGAACATCCATGTGTTTGGAGGGGATCCTGGAAAAGTCACCATATTTGGACAGAGCTCAGGTATAAAACACAAACACTTAATGTGTCACTGGTGACGAGTGAAACAGCAGCTCAGCTGTTCTGTTTGTCGACTGTTTTTACAGTTTGATTGAAAACGAGTTTGTTAATGTGGAACCAGATCCTGGTTAATCCTCAAAGAACATGGAACCCTAACCCTAACATGTTCCCTTCTTTATTTGTCATACATGTGATACCAATACCACACAGTGAGCTGCTGTGCAAAACCTGATGGTGAAGGACTGAATCTGTATGAATCCCTGAAAGCTAACAGTTTCTTCTGTTTCTTTTATTGAATAAGAAACATCCTGATTTATCTCCTGGTAGTAGAAGGTTATTGTCCTGCTGTGCAGCAGCAGCAGATTGTTCAGCTTTAACCAACAGACAGTGTCGTGTTCATGATTTGATTTTTGGAAGACAACAAAAGGTCCGTCATCACTGCTGGTTTATATCAACAGATTTGTGTATAAAAGGTGAAATAATGAGATTTAAAGCCAAACGCTCCCATCTTTTATACACCAGTGAACCGAGATGACAAAGTCCCAGTTCACAGAGAGAATCCAAGAAAGAGCCAAAAGATTTATTTCTGTGAAATCGTTGCTGTTTTAATAGTTTTCACAATAAAAGTCCTTTTATTTTGCTGCATATAGCTGAAACAGAGATGATCTGTTATAGAGACGCTCAAAGTCTCAGATCAGGTTTCAGTTCAGAGTCTGAGAGATGTTTATGTTTTCTGTTGGATGAAGGCGGGACTTCAGTTTGGACCATGATGATGTCACCACTGGCTAAAGGCCTCTTCCATGCCGCGGTGGACATGAGCGGTTCGTATGTCTACGATGCGACTCTGACAAAAGCTGAATCTGACAACCAGGTGTTCCTAAAGAAGACGGGCTGCACAGATCTGAGCTGCCTCCGAAGTCTGTCTGTGGCACAGATCCTGCAGGTAGGAAGCAGGTGATGCTTCTCAGCAGGAGGGAGGGAGACAGGTGCACCACCAATTACAAAAAGTCTAATAAGAGAAAAGTTCAACATTGTAATAATTCTTTTTAATTTACTTTTTAATATTTGAAGATTTTATTAAAAATCTACTTCTGAAGCTTTTCTGTTCCGATAAAATGTAAAAATACTTTTTCATTTTGATGGATTGTAAATGTCACATCCATGTATTCAAGGACCCGAGTGTCTCCTGTTTTACTTTAAAAGTTACTTAATAAATGAGAGTCTAAATGTAATGGAAGGAGAAATTTACAGCGCGGTTAAACGCTCATATTGCTTCACCCTGAAACTCCATTAAGATTTCTGAGATGGAAAATCCTCCGAGGAGAAGTCCAAATTTCTGCAGAGCTTCCGTTCAGCGTGTTTGACGACGACCTCAGACTGAAAGTTCAGCTCTCATCGTCATTTTTATAACATTCATTATTCAGAAACTCAGCAGTTCTCAAGCTGCATCTTTACTCTTATTAGATTTTTAAAATGTCACAGAAGATGTTGAAAGCTGCCACTCAGAAGGGCTGAAGAGGGAAAAGTTTCAGTTTGCAGAGTACAAAACATTTTAGTTCCATTTCTTATGTGAAAAAACAAGTTTTACTTTATTATATTTACTAATTTAAACAGGAAAACATGTTTGTTTTATAGGATTTCTCTGCAGCATGTGAGATTTTTTTTCTAATCCAGATGATTTCCACTTATAGAACTCAAATCTGTAGGTTTCGTTTCTAACTGAGTCCAATGCAGGAAACTGCCTTTTTGTCTGGTTTGTCAAAATCTCTTTAAACTTTTATTTTGAAACTTAGCTGTTGCACAGCAGCTTTCTGTGAGTATTTAGTCAGATTTGGACACTTTCTGGTCACGTCTGCTTCAGGTTCAGGTGAAAACCCACCTGTGCTGATAGACACATGTCAGAATCACTTCCACTCTTATATCCCGCCCACACTGACAGCAGCGAGCCGACACGCTGCTCCGTGTCCGTCCTCCTCAGTACAACTAGTTTGATGTTAAACTTCACCGTTTCCATTTTTACTTCTCTGCCTAAAAATCCAACTCGTCTGCTGTTAAAGCAGTTTGGGTTTTTTTTTTCACAACCCCAATTTAAAAAAGTCATGATGTAAATAAAAACAGAATGCACATCCCATAAACATGTTTTATTCCCAATAGAAGATAAATAACAACCTAGATGTGGAAACAGAGTTCTGTTAACATTTAGTTCTAAACATCAGCTCATTTAGAATCAGACGTCTCAGAAAGCTGGAAAACGTTTGTAGTTTAAACATCCTCCCAACTGTGTTTAAATTATAGTTTTAACATTGATGAGGACAAAAAAAATACTCTTCTTATAAAAATGTTGTTAGACACAGAAAAACCTCTTCAGGTATGTGCTCTGGGGAAAACAGCTGTCAAACTTAGAATGGACACAAAGTCTGAAATCAGAAATGTCTCTCAGTATCAGGGACAAAATAATCCTCTTTATTACAGAAACACTGTTTTTCTTTCAGGGCGGCTGTAGCTCAGTGGTTAGAGCGGTCGTCCTCCAACTTGAAGGTTGGTGGCTCGATCCCGGCTTCCACCGGTCGAAGTGTCCTTGGTGTCCTTGGGCAAGACACTGAACCCCATGTAGCCCCCTGATCTACATATCGGGTTGTGTGAATGGGTGAATGTAAAACCTTGTAGTGTGAAAGCGCTTTGAGTCTGAATGACTAGAAAACACTACAAATACAGTTTATCAGTGAAAATGATTCTGTGTATTTAATCCAACAGTAATGTTGTAAACATGGGACAGTATGTAAACATGGGACAGTATGTAAGGACAGTATGTAAACAGAGGACATTATGTAAGGACAGTATGTAAACACCGGACAGTATGTACACAGAGGACAGTATGTACACAGAGGACAGTATGTAAGGACAGTATGTAAACAGAGGACATTATGTAAGGACAGTATGTAAACACCGGACAGTATGTACACAGAGGACAGTATGTAAACACGGGACAGTATGTAAACACGGGACAGTATGTAAGGACAGTATGTAAACAGAAGACAGTATGTAAGGACAGTATGTAAACAGAAGACAGTATGTAAGGACAGTATGTAAACAGAGGACAGTATGTAAGGACAGTATGTAAACAGAGGACAGTATGTAAACACGGGACAGTATGTAAGGACAGTATGTAAACAGAGGACAGTATGTAAACACGGGACAGTATGTAAACAGAGGACAGTATGTAAACACAGGACAGTATGTAAACATGGGACAGATCTCTGCAGAGAGGACAGACGTGATGTTGATCAGCTGTTTGTGATGACTGTCTCAGGCCGTCCCGTGGCAGGAGTACCCGTCCTGGGCAGCAGAGGATTTAACTGACCTCCCCACTAAAGGGCTCTTCATTGGGCCGGTGGCAGTCGTGGACGGATATGTCCTTGAAGCTCCGCCTTTTGAGATTTGGGAGAAGAAGGGAATGTTCAATGATGTCCCGTTCGTTGTGGGGACAACCAAACAGGAGGCTGATTTCAGGTGAGCGCTCACCTGGTTCAGGTTCATCATCATCAGCTGGAACCATCTCACACTCCAGTGTGTCCTCTGTCTCATCCACAGTCCTCCAGCCTATAACATCTCTGAGTGGACCTGGGACGACTACCGCTGGTTTGTAACAGGTAACAGCTGCAGACGGACATTTTGGGTTTGTTTCATCTGGTCGTCGAAACTTAAATTGACATTTACAGGTTAATTAGGATGAAATAAAGACATCCAGTCAAACTCAGCTGTCCAGTCATCCTGTCCTCATGTCTGAATGAGACATGTTTCACCCTGTAGGCTGTTTTACTGCAGTTGACTCTAAAATCCGTGTCCATGTTTTATTTCACTGCTTGTACGTTTGGCCCGTTTTCAGATGTTTCGACCCTTTTTAAGAACCAATCTCTCTCTTTTTGTGTGTCTGTTTTTTGGCTGCAGAAACCAGAAAACTACAAACAGATCAGAGAAAATAATATTTTATCTTAGTTTAGAAAACATGAGCGTACGTGTTAATGATTATTTAGTATCAGTCAGATGTTTATGCACCTCAAACATCCAGTTTTTAGTCTAAAAGATGAAATTTAGTTGATAAATTCTAGTTAAAGTCTAATGTTGCCTGATGATGAAACTGGATGCAGTTCACTTGTTGGACGTGGATTCAGAAAATGTTTCTGCTCAGGAGGCCGCTGAATATTTAATGAAGTTTGCAGACTAGTTTGGGAAATTTTCTCTAGTTAAAGTTACTTTTATATTTTCCTTTTAAAAACTAGTGAACAGCTCATTAAAGTTAAATGTGTTTATGGAGGGACTGTTTAAGGCTGGTCGTGTGCATGTGGAAGAAAAAGCACGTCTAAAACTACATGAAACATATTGTGAAAGTGTATTCAATTAAAAAATGCAGTTTTTCTTCGTTAGGGCCGGATGCTTTCAACATGTTTACCTTGTGTGGTTCATGTGGTTTTTGTTGCTAACCTGTCAGGATGCTGCAGGTATGAGGGACAGGATCATCCATCTGATGTTGCAGCATCAAAGACAAATGCACATCATTTTCATATAAGTTGTAAAAGTCATGTGATGACACTTTGAACTAGTTTATGTAAATTTTCCACCTGGTGTTTTGCTGATCAGAAATAGATGATCTACATTTTGGTAAAATGTTCTGAACATTCCTTGTTCTGATTTTCAGCAGAACAACAATTTTACAGAAATTCAGTTTCTAGCTCATAAAAATACTGATAACTAAAAATTGTTTGTAGTTTGTTGGTAAACTTGATGTTTTTGTCTCCTTCTGCTGTCGTTTAGATAAACTTCAGTCCTTCAGTAAAAATCTCTCCAGCAAGGCATTGGACCTGTACCCGGCCTCGGTATCGTCCCCACCCTGTCCAACCCCAGACCACTGTGCAGAGTGGGCCTACACCACCATGGTGTCCGACATCAGGGTCACATGTCCCAATGATGACCTGGCCTGGAGGGCTGCAGGTAAACTCACACAGCTGAACTGGGTTCTGCAGCACCGGAACCACGTGTTCTAACTGTGAACACAAGTTTTAACTGACATCATGTTCCAACAGGATGAAACCTGCTTTAATTCAGAGAGACACTGACACCAGTTCAGCTTTGAGTTGTTCTGAACCTCTTATCAGCATGGTGGTGGTGGTGGTGGTGGTGGGGGGGGGTGTAACATCTCAGGGGAAACGGCGTTTAACACCCAGGTGTAACACAAGAAGTTTTACCTGCTGTACCCCTCACCTGCTGTACCGCCCTCACCTGCTGTACCCCTCACCTGCTGTACCGCCCTCACCTGCTGTACCTCTCACCTGCTGTACCCCTCACCTGCTGTACCGCCCTCACCTGCTGTACCCCTCACCTGCTGTACCCCCCTCCCTGCTGTACCGCCCACCTGCTGTACCCCTCACCTGCTGTACCCCTCACCTGCTGTACCTCTCACCTGCTGTACCCCTCACCTGCTGTACCTCTCACCTGCTGTACCCCTCACCTGCTGTACCCCCCTCACCTGCTGTACCCCTCACCTGCTGTACCCCTCACCTGCTGTACCCCTCACCCGCTGTACCCCTCA
>SSNP01000053.1:2750986-2762926 GCA_006937955.1 Pachypanchax playfairii
GCTGTACCCCTCACCTGCTGTACCGCCCTCACCTGCTGTACCCCTCACCTGCTGTACCTCTCACCTGCTGTACCCCTCACCTGCTGTACCCCCCTCACCTGCTGTACCTCTCTCCTGCTGTACCCCTCACCTGCTGTACCTCTCACCTGCTGTACCGCCCACCTGCTGTACCCCTCACCCGCTGTACCCCTCACCTGCTGTACCCCTCACCTGCTGTACCCCCCTCACCTGCTGTACCCCCCTCACCTGCTGTACCCCCCTCACCTGCTGTACCCCTCACCTGCTGTACCCCTCACCTGCTGTACCTCTCACCTGCTGTACCCCTCACCTGCTGTACCCCTCACCTGCTGTACCCCTCACCTGCTGTACCGCCCTCACCTGCTGTACCCCTCACCTTCTGTACCCCTCACCTGCTGTACCCCTCACCTGCTGTACCCCTCACCTGCTGTACCTCTCACCTGCTGTACCCCTCACCTGCTGTACCTCTCACCTGCTGTACCCCTCACCTGTTGTACCCCCCTCACCTGCTGTACCCCCCTCACCTGCTGTACCCCTCACCTGCTGTACCCCTCACCTGCTGTACCCCTCACCTGCTGTACCCCTCACCTGCTGTACCTCTCACCTGCTGTACCGCCCACCTGCTGTACCCCTCACCTGCTGTACCCCTCACCTGCTGTACCTCTCACCTGCTGTACCCCTCACCTGCTGTACCCCCCTCACCTGCTGTACCCCTCACCTGCTGTACCCCCCTCACCTGCTGTACCCCTCACCTGCTGCACCCCTCACCTGCTGTACCCCTCACCTGCTGTACCCCTCACCTGCTGTACCGCTCACCTGCTGTACCCCTCACCTGCTGTACCGCCCTCACCTGCTGTACCCCTCACCTGCTGTACCTCTCACCTGCTGTACCTCTCACCTGCTGTACCCCTCACCTGCTGTACCTCTCACCTGCTGTACCCCTCACCTGCTGTACCCCCCTCACCTGCTGTACCCCTCACCTGCTGTACCCCCCTCACCTGCTGTACCCCCCTCCCCTGCTGTACCCCTCACCTGCTGTACCTCTCACCTGCTGTACCCCTCACCTGCTGTACCCCTCACCTGCTGTACCCCCCTCACCTGCTGTACCCCTCACCTGCTGTACCCCTCACCTGCTGTACCCCCCTCACCTGCTGTACCCCTCACCTGCTGTACCTCTCACCTGCTGTACCGCCCACCTGCTGTACCCCTCACCTGCTGTACCCCTCACCTGCTGTACCCCTCACCTGCTGTACCCCTCACCTGCTGTACCTCTCTCCTGCTGTACCCCTCACCTGCTGTACCCCCCTCACCTGCTGTACCCCTCACCTGCTGTACCCCTCACCTGCTGTACCCCCCTCACCTGCTGTACCCCTCACCTGCTGTACCTCTCACCTGCTGTACCTCTCACCTGCTGTACCCCTCACCTGCTGTACCCCTCACCTGCTGTACCCCTCACCTGCTGTACCCCTCACCTGCTGTACCTCTCACCTGCTGTACCTCTCACCTGCTGTACCTCTCACCTGCTGTACCCCTCACCTGCTGTACCTCTCACCTGCTGTACCCCTCACCTGCTGTACCCCCCTCACCTGCTGTACCCCTCACCTGCTGTACCCCCCACCTGCTGTACCCCCCTCACCTGCTGTACCCCTCACCTGCTGTACCCCTCACCTGCTGTACCCCTCACCTGCTGTACCCCTCACCTGCTGTACCCCCCTCACCTGCTGTACCTCTCACCTGCTGTACCCCTCACCTGCTGTACCTCTCACCTGCTGTACCCCTCACCTGCTGTACCTCTCACCTGCTGTACCGCCCACCTGCTGTACCCCTCACCTGCTGTACCCCCCTCACCTGCTGTACCCCTCACCTGCTGTACCGCCCTCACCTGCTGTACCCCTCACCTGCTGTACCCCCCTCACCTGCTGTACCCCTCACCTGCTGTACCCCCCTCACCTGCTGTACCCCTCACCTGCTGTACCCCTCACCTGCTGTACCCCTCACCTGCTGTACCCCTCACCTGCTGTACCCCTCACCTGTTGTACCCCCCTCACCTGCTGTACCCCCCTCACCTGCTGTACCTCTCTCCTGCTGTACCCCTCACCTGCTGTACCGCCCTCACCTGCTGTACCCCTCACCCGCTGTACCCCTCACCTGCTGTACCCCTCACCTGCTGTACCCCTCACCTGCTGTACCTCTCACCTGCTGTACCCCTCACCTGCTGTACCCCTCACCTGCTGTACCCCCCTCACCTGCTGTACCCCTCACCTGCTGTACCCCTCTCCTGCTGTACCCCCCTCACCTGCTGTACCCCCCTCACCTGCTGTACCCCCCTCACCTGCTGTACCCCTCACCTGCTGTACCCCTCTCCTGCTGTACCCCTCACCTGCTGTACCCCCCTCACCTGCTGTACCCCTCACCTGCTGTACCCCTCACCTGCTGTACCCCCCTCACCTGCTGTACCCCTCACCTGCTGTACCCCTCACCTGCTGTACCGCTCACCTGCTGTACCCCTCACCTGCTGTACCCCTCACCTGCTGTACCGCCCTCACCTGCTGTACCTCTCACCTGCTGTACCCCTCACCTGCTGTACCCCCCTCACCTGCTGTACCCCTCACCTGCTGTACCCCCCTCACCTGCTGTACCCCTCACCTGCTGTACCCCTCACCTCGCTGCCCCCCTCACCTGCTGTACCCCTCACCTGCTGTACCTCTCACCTGCTGTACCCCTCACCTGCTGTACCCCCCTCACCTGCTGTACCCCTCACCTGCTGTACCCCCCTCACCTGCTGTACCCCTCACCTGCTGTACCCCTCACCTGCTGTACCCCTCACCTGCTGTACCTCTCACCTGCTGTACCTCTCACCTGCTGTACCCCTCACCTGCTGTACCCCTCACCTGCTGTACCCCCCTCACCTGCTGTACCCCTCACCTGCTGTACCCCTCACCTGCTGTACCCCCCTCACCTGCTGTACCCCTCCCCTGCTGTACCCCTCCCCTGCTGTACCCCTCCCCTGCTGTACCCCTCACCTGCTGTACCCCTCACCCGCTGTACCCCTCACCTGCTGTACCCCCCTCACCTGCTGTACCCCTCTCCTGCTGTACCTCTCACCTGCTGTACCGCCCACCTGCTGTACCCCTCACCTGCTGTACCCCCCACCTGCTGTACCCCTCACCTGCTGTACCTCCCTCACCTGCTGTACCTCTCACCTGCTGTACCCCTCACCTGCTGTACCCCCCTCACCTGCTGTACCCCCCTCACCTGCTGTACCCCCCTCACCTGCTGTACCCCTCACCTGCTGTACCCCTCACCTGCTGTACCGCCCTCACCTGCTGTACCCCTCACCTGCTGTACCTCTCACCTGCTGTACCCCTCACCTGCTGTACCCCTCACCTGCTGTACCCCTCACCTGCTGTACCCCTCACCTGCTGTACCCCTCACCTGCTGTACCCCTCACCTGCTGTACCCCTCACCTGCTGTACCTCTCACCTGCTGTACCCCTCACCTGCTGTACCCCCCTCACCTGCTGTACCCCTCACCTGCTGTACCCCCCTCACCTGCTGTACCCCTCACCCGCTGTACCGCCCTCACCTGCTGTACCCCTCACCTGCTGTACCGCCCTCACCTGCTGTACCTCTCACCTGCTGTACCCCTCACCTGCTGTACCCCTCACCTGCTGTACCCCTCACCTGCTGTACCCCTCACCTGCTGTACCCCTCACCTGCTGTACCGCCCTCACCTGCTGTACCCCTCACCTGCTGTACCTCTCACCTGCTGTACCTCTCACCTGCTGTACCCCTCACCTGCTGTACCCCTCACCTGCTGTACCCCTCACCTGCTGTACCCCTCACCTGCTGTACCCCTCACCTGCTGTACCCCCTCACCTGCTGTACCTCTCACCTGCTGTACCCCTCACCTGCTGTACCCCCCTCACCTGCTGTACCCCTCACCTGCTGTACCCCCCTCACCTGCTGTACCTCTCACCTGCTGTACCCCTCACCTGCTGTACCTCTCACCTGCTGTACCGCCCACCTGCTGTACCCCTCACCTGCTGTACCCCTCACCTGCTGTACCCCTCACCTGCTGTACCCCTCACCTGGCAGCATCACCATCCAGCAGACCTGTACCTGTTAGAGTTTTTCCTGCTGAACGTTAAAGTGAAAGTGTTTTGCCTTCCTGCAGTACTTCAGTTTATCAGTATTAGTACACATGCTAGTTTTATTTGAGAAGTTTCTTATTTTGGAGTTTGACCTCAGCAGATTTTTGAGGAGTTTGTGTTGCAGCTGCAGATTTGTGCTTCATGGAGACTTTCTGCCTCTAGGGCTTGTTAAACTCACTCTGCTCTGAGTAACGTGACATTTAGCTGTTGAGGTGACTGCAGGGCATCATGGGTACTTTTTTTGCATACATCATGCTTTTCTTTTTGTGTTGTGCAGATTCTCTCTACATAGAAGAGCTGCTGAAATATAAATAGTTTTAAAGAAAAATAAAGTTTTCTGTTGGATGATAAACAACAATTTGTTGGCTCAGATAATAAAACTATCACAAGTTTGTAAAACTTTTTTAGAATTTCTCTTTATTACTTGTAAAGAATATAAAAGTAAAATTTCTTGTCAGATTTAAATTGTCTCAGAGTTATTCAGAGAAAACGAGTGTTTAATCAAAGATCAAACGGACGTCAGTAAAAATGCAGGTTTTTATTTTAGATGTTTTTTCTGTTGGTTTCAAGCTAAACACGACGTCTTCAGGTACGTGCTCGTGTTGTTAGACGAACTTTAAAGACCTCTTTCCTCCTGCAGAGGCCCTCAGCAGTCCGGTGTATCGATACGTGGTGACGCACGTTCCATCCGGACCCGCCAAAACTTCCAGCGGACTGCTGCCGTTCCCCAGCCGGTTCTCCTTCCACTGTCTGGATACTTTGGCCTTCTTTGGAGACCTGGAGTTGTTCTTGGAGAAACCTCTCTCAGATGGTGACAGAAGCTTCCAGGATCTCGTCACAAAACACCTGGTCCACTTCGCCAAAACAGGTGAAGAGAATTCTGCTTCATGTCTGAGTTTATACCGTCACATAGTGATGTAACGTGAAGTTTGTTTGATGGACACGGTCCTTAGAGGACCTGGGACAGTCTGACAGTCTGGTGTAAAGACACGGGGTGAAACAGGTTTCTGATGCTGTCACTGTTTACCTGCAGGTGTTTATCACTTTGCCCCTCTTGCAGGTAAGATGTTGGAGGAGTGGCCTGAGTACCCGAACGCCACCGCTCTGCTGTCCAGCACCCTGCAGCTGGAGCGCAGCAGCTCGTCTGCTCACTGTGAGCTGTGGAAGGAGAACGGCCTGTATGCCTACGCCTGGATGAACTGAGGTCGAAGCAGCTGGATGTTTGCTGTTCAAACAGGATGCAGCAGGATAAAAAATTATTTCACAAAATCCTAATTTGACAATCATATTTTAGACAACATGCTTGTGGCGTCTGCTCGTAGATAATTAAGTTTTGAGATCTTTATAATCTACATGGAAGAGATTTCTCTCCATGGGACGTTTAAAATCCAAAAAACAGAAATGATTTCAGCATTAATGAACTCATGAATATAAAAGTGTGTTTTATTCTAATTCATGTGACTTATTTTAAGTCTGCTTGATGAAACTTGAAGGGAGGATGTGGACCAAAGAAGGAGGAGATGAAATGTATAATTAAAAATAGGACTCAGGATGTGAAAGACAGGAAGTAGTTTTTATTCTAAGGTATAGGATAATCTGATTTATTCCCAGTCCAGCTGCACGCTGCTGCTTCCTGTCAGCAGCTGCTTTTACAAGTTAAAGCTTGTGCAGATGTTACAACATCTGCCTGTCGCTGGAGTTTCATGTGATTCCACTGAAGTTCAGCTCCAATCAGCTGTAAGTTCAACTGTTTTTCTTAGATTCAGGATTTTGACCAATGATCAACTTGTTTAATGTAAATATGAATCTGATGGTGTTGTTCTGTACGTCTATCAGATTCCAGCTGTGGAGAGTCGTTAGATCTCATTTTAAAGACAGTGTTGTTGTAAGTCACTCTGTGTGAAGTGAAACCTGATTTAAGGTTGTGGATCTTTGTTTCCTAACGTACATCCTTAAAACGAAGATCCTAAAACTTCATTTTATTAAACTTAAAAATCATATATTAGTTTTGGATTTATGAAAGAAATGAAAAGGCAGCATAAAGTCAAGCTGAGTTTCTTCTAGTTGGTGAAGATGTTTGTTCTAGAGAACCTTAAACCCTTTGAAGACCAGATCTTATATTGGATCATTTAGATATTATGACGTGTCTGTGTTCCTCTCTACAAAAACTGTCTCCAAAAAAGGAGGTAAAACTAAATCTGTCAGCAGGAACGCTGATGTTTGTGTCCATCAGAAATCCAGAGAATAACCTTCTGATTTCTGATGGAAAGATTTTATAAAATCACTTTTTAATCCTTCGTGTATTTGACAGTTTTTAGTGATCGACCTTCAACACGCCGTCCGAGTTTAACTGGTTGAAGGACGAATCAAGTCAGAGAGTTAGAAACAGGATCAAAATGAAGCTGTTGTTGCTTCATGCTCAGTACGTGATGTTTTAAAGATTTGTTCTTTTACACAAACTTTAGACTTATTTGATAGATAAAAGGGAACTTCCAACCTAATCTCAGGTTTCTGGCTGATTGTAAATTCTTTTCCTCGGTTATTTGCTCCGTTGCTTCAGGATTCCTTCATTCGTGACCAATTTTTTGGACCTATAATCAGAAAACACCACAGCATGATACTACCACCACCGTGCCACACTAAGGATGGATGAGAAGTATTCTGTTGAAGTCTGACCTGAGTACCTTCAGTATCTTGCTGAAGTACTTCTCTTTATTTCTTTCCTTAAACGATGGTTTTGTTTTTGTAGTGATGCTTTCTGTGGCGTACAGCATTTCAGCTCCTTCGCTTTGACCTTTGACCTCTCTGATTAATGCTCTTCCTGTCTGGTCTGTGAGGTTCTGTGGTTTGTCCTTTCATGGCTGCTTTGCTGCTCAGCTCTTTTATGTAAAAAAGAAAAACTGATTTATTGGTGCTCCGAGAGATATTCAGAGGTGTGGGTGCTGATTTATAACGCAGCCCTAATCTGTACTTCAACAGAACTTTGTCCCTGACCCGTTTCCTGAGCTGGCTGTTCCTCATGTGGACACAGCTGAACTTCTGAGCGGCTTTTCAACACAGTTTAAATGAGAAAACTGATAAAAGAGATTCTGTTTTATTAACACCTTCAAAACTTTGTCTCATCTCTCTTCAGATCTGTTTCTTTATTTTAATGACAGAAAATGTCATTTCTAAAACCCTTTTTCATTTGTGTCAGAGTTAGAACTCCAAGTATTAAACCTTCTAACAAGCTTCGATGTTTCACATCATATTTCTACAGCTGCTTCATACTACAGGTGAATGTGGTGAACGTGAGGAGTCGTCGGGATGTTTGATCCTTATAAACACTGTCACTTTGCACTTATCTTGTTTTATTTTAACACTCGGTCACGTCTTTGCACTTTTCTGTCCGAGCGAGTTGTTTGTTAGTGAAACTGATCTCACCTGTTTGGGATCCGTTTGATCCGGACCGGTCTAACCGTGTGAATCGTCACGTCTGTACGTTCACACACGCCTTTATGTCTGAATGACACTTCCTGCTGCTGTCATGTATGAACCACTTGTTGGCTTTGCAAACACGTCTCAGGCATGTCTTACTGTGTTGATGTGGTGACATTTAGATTGTAATTCTTGTGTGAATTTTTATTGATTGTACACTTTTGTTTAATAAAAAATGACAGAGCACAGTGTAATGTCTTCTTATTTATTCTTTGTTTCAGGTATTTAAAACTTGAATTTGCAAATCTATTAAGTTTTAAATGCTGTAAAATATTTTCCCTCAAACTTTTAAAAACATTCATCCTTTTCTTTTTTTTAATCTTGACCACTTTAAATACATTTGCAGATATAAAATCTAGCTGTGACTGAAGAGGTGCATGTTGTGGTTTGGACTGATGAACAGCAGGGTTCTGTTAGAACACGTGTGAAACAAACTGACAGAACTTTGTGTTTGTTCTATTGAGTTAAATTATTTATTATTTGACTTAATAAAGTTGGTGTTTTGAATGAAGGTCTTCAGTTCCGCTTGCGTCCAGCAGATGTCAGCAGAGGACCGACTGACGGCTTGACCCGCGTCTAGTTGCGGGTCGGGACTGTCCCTGAAGGTTCTGTACCTTTAAGGCTCGCGCTCGGTTCTGGTGCCACGCTGCGGCGCGGGCTCGCTGATCGGTTCCCGGTTCTGGATCTCCTGCGTGTGACTTGGTTGTCTCACGGTAACCGGTGAGCGGGAGGCTTTTGTTTTCATCCCGAGAATCGGTCCGTTTGAGCAACCGGAGAATGACAAGAAGAACCGGGGCCGTGTTACTGCACGGATAGCACGGGAAAACACCGGAGAAACACGGTAAGGTTTATTTCATCCTTCCTGTCTTTTGTTCCTGATTTTGAGTTTTTATTATCGTTAGAATAAAACCGGGTCTCGCGTGAGGCTGAAGGACCGTCTCACGTCACACCATCTTCATCCTGTCGGAGGCTGCGGGTTGTTTACCTACACAAAACCAGGCTTCGGGCCGTTTATCCAGGTCCTGGTGTCTGTGAAACCTCCTCGGTACCGTAGGCTGACTGGACATCCTCTCGGCTCGGTTCCGGTGTTTCAGATCGAACCAGCAGCAGAACTCAGGCCTGTTCCAATCAACACTGTTTATAACATCCAAGACCAACATGGATCCAGCTCATGATCTTTGTTATATTCACACAATGTAAAACCCTGAATCAGAACTGAAGGTGGTGTTTATCACGTGACCTGAGGGGTTAACAGCTGGTTTCACATGGAGCGTGTTTTTTATTATAAATTAAATGATTTTCAGACACAGTCCAGTCGAATTTTATTCCAGTTCAGTTTATTCAGTTCAAGCAGATTAAAATCTATTTCCACCTTATTCCAGTTCAAAGAGGTCAAACAGGATCCAATTTAATTCAGTTCTTTCAAAATAAGTTTTAAAAACCTGTTAAAATTCAATCAGTTTCACAACAAATACAGTCTGATTTAAAACACTTGATTCAGACCAAATAAATTCAGTTGAAACATGATTTAATACGTTAATTTTAATGGAATAATTCACTTCAGTTAAATCCAAATCAATTAGAACAGATAATCCAGTTCCAACAGCTCTGGTCCATGTAGTCAGTGTATTTTATTAGATGTAGACCTCCTGGGTCCTGAAGCTTCGGGGCTCGATGGCTGATGCTGAAGAAACTTCTTATTAACAGGATGTTGTTTCCTTTTTCTTGTGATTTGCCAAAATACAACCAAAACCATCACTGTTGCTCAAACTACATCAGTTAGTTCTCAGACCTCAAAGAGTCCCAGTTAACTCTTGGAGTGCCAGACTGAACCCTGGATCCTGGATCCTGGATCCTCTGAGCTTTCCACTCTGATAAACCTGGTGATTCTGGATCAAGATGACAAAAAGAGTCAGCTCTCTTTAATCTGAGGTGGTCAGCTAAAAAAAAGATGAGATTACATCAGATTATTATTCCCAACTTTCAGTCTCTTAGCAGTTAATCTTTGGAGGAAAAAGACTTTTACAAATATAATCTGACACTGAAATGAAGCACGTTGGACCATAATCTCCATCTGCAAACTTCAGTTTCATGGTGTCAGCCAGGTAAAGTGGGGGGGGATTCAGTCTCCGCCTTCGTTCCCAGTCTGGGCCTCCACCCAGAACACTGGGACTCCATCCAGAACTCGGCTGTGATTTATTATTCTGACCACAAGCGGCCGTTGCCATATGCTTCAGATGACAGCTCGTATTTAAAGCTTCTGTAAGCCGTCAGCAGCTCCAGATCTGCTGTGTTTTACTTTTAAAACACCAGATTTATAACGCATGAAATCACTGCTGACTGAGGAGAAATACAGTCTGTTTGGAATACCTAAAGCTGAAGGATTTCACGTATCTGTGTGTCTCAGATGATCTGATCAGACCTTTAAATGGGAGAAAAAAAACTTGTTTTGGTTCAGATAGAGGTCCGACAAAGACTCTTTTACTTTGGGACCATGGTACAGCAGTTAGTCCTCTGTGATGAAGTCGTTCCAAACAAAGTGTGTTTTAGTGTTTCCAGGCCAACAGTCGCCTACATCGATCACCTGTGTTCCGTTTATCTGAGTCATCTTCAGTTGTCCTCCTGCTCATGAACATGTTGTTGTCCAACTCTCTGCAGATATTGACATGAAGAAAGACATTGAGACTCTGATAGCTGAAGAACGCGCTGATATCATCCTAAAATATGCAACGGTGAGTTTCCAACAACCTGAGACGTCTCACGTTTCCTTCAGTGTTCTTTCAAAATCCTGTGAGAACTCTTCGTTTTAAACTCTCCTCATGTTTCATGACTCGGAGTGTTTCAGAGTGACCGTGTGTTTGTTATCACGTGTTTTTCTTGTGTAGAAGTTCACGTGGCTGATTTTAATGGTTTTAAAAGCCAGTGAAAGTATTAATTCAGATGTGTTTGTGAGAGTGTGTGTGGACTGTGTGGGAGGGTGTGTGTGTGCATTAATAAGCTGTTGTGTAACAGTATGCAGCCTTTGGTGATGATGAGAGAACATAAACTACAGATTTAAGAACTGAGGATGAAATTAATTAAGTGCACATGGGGCTGTTAAACTCCCCTCGTCTTCCTCGCTGGAAGCTGGAGGAAGAGTTGTGAAAGTGCTGATGCAGAGTTGAGCTACGGGAGGTGACGGTAGCAGCCAGAGGTTAAATTTAGCTGAGCAGCATGTAGCAGAGGGAAGATGTGATGGCTGTGAAGAGGTTTGCACCGTCGAGCTGCAGCTTTGACACGATGTGCAACAATTGATTTGACATTAACCTCCAGGGACCTTCTGAGCGCCGGCTCACGCTGTCTGTGTGTGGATGCTGGTGTTCGGCCACATGTGGCGATCAGTGCAGCGAAGGACAACTCACACACCACCAGCTGGTGTTGTCTCAAAGGAAATCTTTAAAATGTTGTTGTTTTCTACATGTTTAATACCAGATGTTTTATATGATGCTGCACGGTTCAGGAGACAGTCTGAGATTCACTTTGTTTTTGGAGAAATTGTTTATTTATCCTGATTTAATAGTATTTTTTCTGTATTATTTTATTTTTTATTTTATTACAGAGTGTATTTATTTAGTTGTTTATACATCTCTGATGTGTCTCTGTACAAATGAAGGAGGTTGTTATTCAGACAGAAGGAGCAGCAGAGCCGGAACCTCCTGGTACTGATGACGAGGACGAGAGAATAAATGAATGAAATAATACGTTATCAAAGAGAGACGCTCTTTTATGTTGAACTCATGAGAAGTCAGTATCTTACCTGCTGTACAGAACCATCATCAGAACTTTAGAGCTCCACTTGTTTGTTTTTCATTTCATGCCGTGTGTAAATCCAGATGTTGTTAAGTTCAAGCCTCCAAGATTTAAAACCATTTTAAGTAAAAGCTTTTTAACAGATTTTCATGTCATCGTGTCTCCCTGATTCTCGGCCTGGGATCAGCTTAACGCTTGTTTACAGCAGGTCTGATACTGATTTATGACACAAACTGGTATGATCTCAACAGATAATTTGAGTGTCTCTTTGAGAAAATATTAGATTTCTTCTTTCGTCTGAATTTATTGCATTTTGACTCAGTTTTGGTAAATCAGCTCAGCAGCTGATATCCAGCCGTCTCAGCTGCTTCTGGTTTCTGTATCAGATCTTCTTTGTTGAAATATTTTTAGAGCTCACACTTTGATGATGTTGTCATCACACACGAGGCCTGCAGGGCTCTGAGTCCCTCCTCCTCCTCCTCCTCCTCCTCCTCCTCCTCCTC
>SSNP01000053.1:2768090-2791735 GCA_006937955.1 Pachypanchax playfairii
GATAGATAGATAGATAGATAGATAGATAGATAGATAGATAGATAGATAGAGAGATAGAGAGATAGATAGATAGATAGATAGATAGAGTTACATCATGGGTTGCCAGTAGAAGAGCGCCCCCTGCTTCCAGTAGGAAGAAGAACCTGAAAACAGAAACTGTTGGATTTTCTTTTCTTTCTGAATGTAGATGATTTCAACAGAAGAGATTCTGGTGAAATTTGAACCCTGAGCTGTTGTATTAGCTGAGAACATTAAAATCTGTCAGGCTGAACTGTTATTAGCCTCCTCCATGTGTGCCTACGATCCTGTGGTGGTGGTCTGGCAGGTTTCAGCCTCTGTCAGCACTTCTGGGTCCTGCTGAGTTGCTCAGAGAACCCTCTGAGGTCTGGGAAGGAACCAGATAAACTTCCTGACTCCTGTTTGCAGTAAAACTGCAGAAATGTGAACCTGAAGGGATTTCTGGCAGTGATGCAGTGACATGTTGTGTTTGTGATCCTGCAGACGCCGTTTACTCTGACCCTTCGGCTGTGGGACATTTTCATCCTGGAGGGGGAGCGGCTCCTCACCGCCATGTCTTACACCATCCTGAAGATACACAAGAGTAAACAGACTGCACTAACACACTGCTTTAACTTACGTCTCCATGGAAACCCAGTGATTTATATGAGTTTATCCTTCAGTGTTTTATAGACGTTTCTGTAAAGTAATATGTTTCATATGGATGAAGCTCTTTTCCTGAACCTTCTGAAACATCATTAGACGTTCAGGTTTTTTTCCTGGACTTGATGAAGGTGCTTCTTGTTTCAGCATGTCTCAGTTAAAACCTCTGATCCAGAAAATCCTGAAGTCAACATGACTGAGTTGGACATAAAACTTAGAAATTAACTTTTTATTTGCTCCTTTTTCAGTTTCTGTCCCGTTTATGAACGCTGTGCTGGCCGACCCTAACCCGAACTCTGCCAGGGAATATTTCACATGAAACATTTTTTTTAGGACTTGAGATTAAAACTTGTCTGAGTTTAAATCCCACAGGATTTTCAAATTACAGCTGGAATTTGGTCCGATTCTTAGCTCTGAGTTCTTTTGTCTAAGTTCTGGTGTTTGTGTTCCAGTTTGTGATGTGAGTCAAATACCAGCAGAGACTCTAACAAGCCTCAGGATGGATGAGAGGGACGGAGTCGAGTTTGACAGCTTGCAAAAACTGAACAGCTCAAACACAATTTACAAAACTGAAACTTTTCAGTTGAAATTCAGAAAGCTCCTCTTAGAAAGTATCTCCTGAACACAGAGTTCAGTCCATCTGGTTCTGACCCTGTTCTGATGCAGATATATTCACACAGGAGGCGGTTTGGGTTTCATGTCGTCTCTGTGTGTTCATGTGCAGAACGTCTCTTGAAGATGTCTCTGGAGGAGCTGAGAGAGTTTCTGCAGGAACGAATCGCTCAGACTTTCTTCCACAGTGACGACGTGATCATCGAGCAGCTGCAGGCCTCCATGATGGAGCTACAGAAGATGAAGCTGGACCTCCCTCCTCCAGGTACAGAACTTTACTTCTGCTTTTATATCTGAATGGTGGAAGTTCCATGAAACTTCTGTAGATTTTTGGTTCTCCTGGTTTGTTTTCAGGGAAGGCTGAAGAGCTGCCTCGGAAACCACTTGGTCAGGAGCTGCCAGTCCTGCTGAGTCCGGTTCGGTCTTCCAGAGGGAGACCTTCCTCAGCTGGTGGTTTCCCCAGACCTGGTCTTAGCCTCCACATTATCTCTCACCAGTCAGACTCCATATCTCCAGACCAGAGCCCCTCCAAGGACCCCAGAGATCTGGAAGTTGTGAAGGAGGTTGAGGCCCCGCTGCCCTCTCCAGATCCCGTCATCATCCACAGCCAGGTCATGCTCACACCTGATGGCTCCCCGCTGATGGGGCCTCCACCTTACCAGCCTCCAGAGAGCCCAGGAACGCATCCCTCAGATCATTCATCACTGCTGCCAGAACAGGACGGGGATAAAACACAACCGGACTCAGATGATGAGCCGTCTGCAGCCGCTCTCATGGCTGGGGGTTCTGCTCAGACCAAAGTCCCACGGACTCTATCTGCACCTGTGACCCAGGCAGAAGTGCCGGCTTGGGGCCGAGCTCAGTCTGAGGGTCTGTTGGCAGCAGAGAGTGCTGACCTGACCCAACCCATAGACCAGGACTTGACTCCGTCCTCGGTCAGTAACACAAACCAGGATGTGAGTTCAGAACCAGAGGAAGAACAGGCTCCATAAGAACAGGTCGAGTTCAGGTTTAATACTTTAACTGAGATGTTGAAATCAGATTTACTGTAGTTATTAGTTCAGAACCAGAACTGAATATCTGGATCCATCCTGTGACTCTGAACGCTACGATGCTGTTATCAGCTGTGTGGAGCAGCTCCAGAAGATTCCAGGAGGATCCAGAATGTTCCAGAAGGTTCCAGGAGGATCCAGGAAGCTCCAGGACTTTGACTTGTTCCCCTGTGGTAGATATCAGAGCTAATATCAGTGAAGATTCTCACTCTCCAGTTTGTCACGTATGTTTCTGCAGTCAGAAGGAGGAGGACTGGACTAATACCAGAACCTTGACCACAACAACTGGGTCTGTATTTATGAAGCTTTCAGCTTCAATGGATGTAAAATCATTTACTAGCTTGTGTCTCATGTTGCTGCCTTTGAATCCAGATGTGCTCTGTAATCTGAAAGTGCAGAATTTCTTTGTGTATCCGGTCCTGTTTAAACCTCCTGATCCGGTCCTGTTTAAACCTCCTGATCCGGTCCTGTTTAAACCTCCTGATCCGGTCCTGTTTAAACCTCCTGATCCGGTCCTGTTTAAACTTCCAGATCCGGTCCTGTTTAAAACTCCTGATCCGGTCCTGTTTAAACCTCCTGATCCGGTCCTGTTTAAAACTCCTGATCCGGTCCTGTTTAAACTTCCAGATCCGGTCCTGTTTAAACCTCCTGATCCGGTCCTGTTTAAACCTCCTGATCCGGTCCTGTTTAAACTTCCAGATCCGGTCCTGTTTAAAACTCCTGATCCGGTCCCTGTTTAAAACTCCTGATCCGGTCCTGTTTAAACCTCCTGATCCGGTCCTGTTTAAACCTCCTGATCCGGTCCTGATTAAACCTCCTGATCCGGTCCTGTTTAAACCTCCGAGTCTGTTTCTTTATATTTTTGTTCCAAGCTGTCAGACTTCCTGTAATCTTTACAAGTGGTCTTGATCAGCAGTTCTCAGACCTTCTGAGGGTCTTTCTGAGCTGTTTTGGGGACTTTGGCTGAAGTTTCTTTCAGTTTAAGTTCTGGTGACCTGTCCCGAGTAGTGTTCCTGAAAGATCTGAGGAAAATTCAGAACTAAATAAGTTTTGAGTTGTTCATGAGTTTTCTAATGTTTTCTATTGTCCACTGTTTCCTGTTTGGAAAATAAAAGCCCCTCTCTGTGGCATTGCCCTTTTCAACTTAAAGAAAATTTTTCTAGTTTTGTAATGTCTTGTCACATAGAGTTCCTGCTCATCTGCCTTTGTAAAGTGTTTTTTTCTACTATCGTCTGGATGCCTTATTTGGATGGGCCTCGGATCTTCTGTGGACGTTGGTGACGTTCAGGTTTCTGAATCTACTTGATGACATGAAACAACTTTCAGGTGTTGGACTGAAACCTTGTCATGTGAGCTGGCTCACTGTTATGATTGTACACGTTGTGCTCAGTTTAAAGAAATGTTTTTGTTACTCAGTAATTTATTGTTTTAATCCTTTTAGAAAATGCATCCAGGTAATTAAGCAACAGCTCATTATTTCCTTCTTAAAAAATGAAAGTTTTATTTCTTGCTGGCAGAAAAATGGATGCAGACATGTTAAATGATTTTATGTTGGCGCTTCACAGTGTTGTAGACCCAGTAGGGGAACAGAACCAGGACCAAGATGAGCGTAGAAATAAGGAAACACTGACATCTTGTGGGTATTTTAGTCTCAGAGCATTTTTAGCTGTAGACAAATTTAGATGAGAAGAAATATTCCGAGAAGGTTTTTACCTTTTTAGATAAACATTTTTTAAAAATCTGATTTTGAAAACTAATAGAATTTGAAGCCATTACTTTGTATTATGTGAAGACGTTTAATGATATTTGACTCTGTTTAAGCTCTAAAACTCCAGATAGTCCGTCAGAGTTGTGACTGTTGAACCTTGATTTTGGTTTTCAGTGTCTTTAAAAAAATGTTTTTTTAAACGTTATAAAGGAGGATCTGAAGAAAAGCGGTTATTGGAACAATAAAACTTTCATCTCTTGTTTTCTGAGTTTGTCCCGTGTCTTTTAATGTAGGAACAATGCAGCCAGACAATCTACAGACACAAAGAAGAGCTTTTATTACAACATTATTCATTTTATATATCTTTAAAGAGGTAAAAACAATTAGACTAAAATGTAAATATTTCATAGTTTCAGTATGAGAGGAACAAGTTAACAGTAGTAACTTCTATTCCTTACATTTATTAAGAAGTTACAGTCAATCTGACTCATTAATTAACTCATTAATCATCCTGGTGACTTTAGGTTGATCCATCAGTTAACAGTCGATAGCAGTGTTTTATAAAACACATGCCTTTCACACACAAACAACCTCAACTACAGTTGAGAAGAAAGACGATCTCTGTTTCAATATATGATAAATAAATAAAGTCCCAGTCGGGATTGTGGGTGGAGCATCTGCATTTTACAAAAGTAGAATTGATGAAACAGATGTTTCTGACATACTGTAATAACAGTAATTATTGTTAAGTATTTCTGTGGAATTAGAAATTTAATAAATTGATGATTTACTTTTAATTACATCAGGTTGATTTGGTTATTTAAAACAGCTGATGAAACAGAACTAGTTTATCAACTGGAACAAATAAAACAAACAAAAATCTCCAGAATAAAAGTAACACATTCATTTTCCCGCTCATGTCAAACTAGACCAGGATTTTCTCACATTAATCAGCTTTTTCGCATCTTGTTGATCATGTGATCTCTCAGCGCCTCTGATTCGCTCCTTCAGCTTAACTTCTAACCAATCATCGTTCCCCATTGAGTCACGTGTAATCTGAGCCCTAAATCTGACCCAATCAGCAGTGTGGAGCCCCTCATGGCTTCCTGTTTTCACCCTGCGGGGAAGACTAATGGCGTTGGAGTATTTTACAAACCGACGGTGTGAAACGGCTGGTGGCGACAGATAACGGTACTGCACACCGGTAAGTACCGGCTGGTTTTTAAATAAGTGATATTAAGCAGTGATTTAATATTAGACCTTGTTCTTGTTGAGAGTCACTGGGTGAAAGGCGGGGTTACAGCTGGACAGGTCACCTGTCCATCACAGGTGTTTGCGTTAACAAGCTAATTATTTTACATCGTTCTGATTATTAACCAGGAACCTGAAGAGTTCACTGTAAACAAGATTTAATTTAAATTCAAATAGTCCAAAGCACTAAGTTTCCCAATTCTTTTAATAAAAATGCAAAGTTTAATAAAAATATACAATGTAACAGGAAATGAATTTGCACCATCTGTTTGGATCAACAGCCTCTTTAAACCGAAAGGTTTTCAGAAATAAACATTCAATTAAATTAAATTCAAGTTTATTTATAAAGAGTCAGATTATAACAAATATCATTTCAAAGCACGTTACAGAAATACCAAATCAATTATTAAAAATATCCTCCATCCTGAGCAGCACGAGGCAACAGTGGAAAGGAACGACTCCCTTTTAACAGGAAGAAACCTCCAGCAGAACCAGAACCAGAACCCAGCTCAGGATGGGCGGCCTTGCTTGAGCCGACTGGGGTCTGAGCTGACAGGAAAGAGACAAACACGGATGGATTTGGGTAAGTCGTCATGTCTATGGAGAGAGAAACATAGTTAAAGTTAATGGCAGCAATAATAATCACAAACACAGAGAGCAAAGAGAGACAGCAGAGTGAAGACATGTGGACAGTATGTCCTCCAGCAGTCTAAACCTATAGCATAACTAAAGGGAAAGCTCAGGAGAACCCAGGCTAACCCTGACTATAGGATTGTGTAAAAAGGAAAGTTTTAAGTCTATTCTTAAAGCTACACAAGGTGTCTGCCTCACGGATAAAAAGTGGAAGCTGGTTCCACAGGAGAGGAGCCTGATAACTAAAAGCTCTTCCTCCTGTTCTACTTTTAGAAACTCTAGGAACTACAAGCAGACCTGCAGTCTGAGAGTGTTCTGTTAGGAACATATGGAACAATAAGATTTTTTAATATAAGATGGAGCTTGGTCATTTAATGGTCCTATATGCAAAATCAACTTTTTGGTGCTTTTAGCCACTATTTCCTTTTAATCGACATTGAAAGATGTAAAATTGCATGGGGCTTTATGTCAGAAGTAACATTTTAAACTTTATTCTAGATTTTACAGGGAGCCAATGAAGTGATGCAATGTTAGTAACAAAACACAGAACAGCTGATTTAAACATCATTACATACAACGATGTTTCCCATAATCCCAGTGTCTCCAGCACCGAATTTCTGTGTTAGTTCCCTGCTCGACCACAGGGGGGCGCAGCGGGGACCCAGCTCGGGTGTGTTCCAAACCCGGATTGTGATTGGTCAGTACTGTGTAAAGCGCCCGGTCCTCCTCAGATGGAAGATGGTTTTGGTTCAGCTGTTCAGTCTCGTGCTTTCAGCTGCGGAGCGTCACAGACTTTAACTTCTAATCTGAGATTAAAACTAACTCCGTTCGTCGGTGCGCGTGAAGCTGCTGTCGTCTTTCAAAATAAAACCAAATCTCACCTGAACATGTCAACACTCAGCTTTATGCTGATAAGAACGCTGGAGGACCTGAGCTTAGATTCGGGTTATGCAGCCGGGGACCCCTGCGCGTCCCTCAGCCTGTCCTCCGGCAAGTCGGGACCGTCTCATGCGCGCGGCAGCACCCCCCACCGCAGCTCCTGGTGGCATCACGCCGGTTCTCACAGCAGGAACAGCAGCTGGGACACGGTGAGCACGCTTCCGGAAGACGCGGGGGACATCCTGGCTGTTTGTCCCTGTCTGCCTGAGCTGGAGGAGTCTCCGTGGACTGAGCGGGAGCTGCAGGACCTCGTGCGTAAAGTCTGCGGATCGGAGGCTTGTTTTGCCCCAGAGGCGGTCCACCGGCTGTCCGTCCTGCTCCGGAGAGCTTTGGTTCGGATCTCCCGGGAGGCGCAGCGGCTGAGTGAACTCCACCGGCGGTGCACGCGCCTGGAGATCCAGAGCGCCGTGAGACTGATACTGAGCTGGGGTCTCGCGGAGACGTGCGTTTCCTCCGCCGTCAGGGCCATGACCCTGCTCTGCATGAGCTCCGGGGACACCGCGGGCCAGCGAGGCAAGTCCTACCGCTGCGGGCTGACGCTTTCCGTGGGTCGTTTCTTCAGGTGGATGGTGGAAACACGCGTGTCCGTGCACATGCACGAGTACGCCGCAGTCTTCCTCACAGCCTGCGTGGAAAGTTTGGCGGAGGAAGTGGCCGGACGGGCGCTGCAGGTGGGAACCGCGGAGGAGGTGCGGGAACGGGCTGATGGGTTGATCTGCTGTCCGGTGACTCTGGAGCTGCTGGACCGAACCGTGAACAACGACGCGGAGCTGTGGGGGGTGCTGCAGCCATACGAACATCTCATCTGTGGAAAGAATGCCAGTGGTGAGTTCAGACACCTTCTTATAAAAAGCTTTTAATGGTCACTAAAATATTAAATCCAGATGAATCCAGATGTGAGGGTCTCCTGAGAGGACTGGTCTGAGTCTTCATTTCATCCAGGTTGGAAAATTCCAACATCACCAGATTTCTCTTTATCCTAAAAATATTTTAGACCATAAAATATGGTTGAAATCTGAATAAGGTGCAGATGATGCGTCTCATTCTTACTGTGACCTGATTTTTCCTGACATGTTGCGAGGAGAGACAACAGGGACCGAAGTTTTACAAGTACTAAAATGAATGAAACAGCTTTTACTTTGAAGCCTTGACTGAAGTGTTACACAGCTGTTATCTTCTCGAATCAAAACTTGTGATAAAAAGCATGTTTAAGATTTATTTTATGAAATCCAAAACCAAAGTGTTGAACTTGTGAACTTGTGCAGATGGTCTTTGGTAGTCGGACCCCAGTGTGGAGTGGAGATCCTGTTGACCCCGAGTCGTTTCTCTGAGCAAATGGGTTAACGATCACATTCAAATTCTCATAAAGCACAAAGCACCAGAAGATTAAGAGGATGATTAGAAACCCCTTCAGACAGGAAGTGGGTGATTTGGGGTAATGAGGCAGAAGGAGACGAGGTTTTCCAGTAAGTGGGACACACTCTGGGTGTTCTGGTCAAACTAAGTGGACACACACGAACACATCCGTCCTTTTTAACAGCTGAATTTACTTTTAAAATCATTATAATTTAAAAACAACCTTTTAACGGTAATTTTCAAAATAAAACCAAAACACATCAATATTAATCTTAACAGATGTTGAACTACATGTACTAGCAACATAAAATTCCCTTGAAACAATTTATTTGTTATACTTATAAATGTAGTTTATTTTGAAAATTTGTCTTAATAATTTGAATTAGATCAGATTATTTATATTTTTAACTGGTTAAAAAACAAAGTTTGACCTTCGGGGTAACCATATCATTTAGGATTATTAGTGCTTTTACTTTGGTGACTCACTTTCCACCAACTTGTTTATCTGTTAGTTGCTAAAGAGATGAACTGAGATTAAAACTCCAACTAATTTATAATAGATATAATAAAATGAATGAAAATGATGCTGGTCTGAGCAATAATCTGAGATATGAGATTAATAATCTATGTAGAACACATTTCTACACAAACTGGACAGAATTGATCCTGTTTAGGTTTGTGCAGAGTTTGAAGCAGGAGGACCTGATGGTGTCTCGTCACTGTGTGTGTGTGTGTGTGTGTGTGTGTGTGCATGCATGTGCATGTGCGTGTCATCAGTGTTGTCTGAAGTTCATATCAGGTCATTTTCTAACCACCACAGCAGGAAGTAGTCCGACATGAAACAAGGTAAAAAAGCAAATCTTTTCTTTATAATGTCACCAAGTTTAATTTTAAGCTAACAAATGATGATAAAATCAGTTTAAATGTGGTTTATAATATAAACACAACCGAATCAAAGAGACTCAGTATTTCTCTGGTTCCTGTTGCATGCTGGGACTTCAGCCCTTCAACCTCGCCTCCCTTGAGACGGGACAGGAAGAAGAGGGTAAAGAGAAGTGATGTTAGTCGCGACCCAGACAGGCAACACAAGGCGCCTCTTTTCTTTCACCCACGAGGTCCACAAACCATCTACAGAACCAGGACCGGGACAGACATGGTGTCCAACAGCACACAGCTACAGTTCTCACAAACCTTCAAGTTTTATCACTAAATCCAAGAAGTGGAACGTCAGATATTTAAATCAATCTGTCTGGACTGAAAATAGAAGTTAGTTATTAGTTTTACTAAACTCACATGGTTTGTTAGAGAACCAACAAGAGGTTTGATTAGTTTTATATTTAATCTGAGGGATTATTGAAGAACCCAACAGAAGGACACACATTACAAACAAGGATTATATGTCAAAAATATTCCTGCTCAGAGAGGATAAAACCTGAGACTTCCACCCTGTTTGGTTCTGTACCTGGTACCGGTCTGATCCTGAACGCCCCGGACCCTGTTTGGTTCTGTACCTGGTACCGGTCTGATCCTGAACGCCCCGGACCCTGTTTGGTTCTGTACCTGGTACCGGTCTGATCCTGAACGCCCCGGACCCCGTTTGGTTCTGTACCTGGTACCGGTCTGATCCTGAACGTCCCGGACCCCGTTTGGTCCTGTACCTGGTACCGGTCTGATCCTGAACGTCCCGGACCCCGTTTGGTTCTGTACCTGGTACCGGTCTGATCCTGAACGCCCCGGACCCCGTTTGGTCCTGTACCTGGTACCGGTCTGATCCTGAACGTCCCGGACCCTGTTTGGTTCTGTACCTGGTACCGGTCTGATCCTGAACGCCCCGGACCCTGTTTGGTTCTGTACCTGGTACCGGTCTGATCCTGAACGCCCCGGACCCTGTTTGGTCCTGTACCTGGTACCGGTCTGATCCTGAACGCCCCGGACCCCGTTTGGTCCTGTACCTGGTACCGGTCTGATCCTGAACGTCCCGGACCCCGTTTGGTCCTGTACCTGGTACCGGTCTGATCCTGAACGTCCCGGACCCCGTTTGGTCCTGTACCTGGTACCGGTCTGATCCTGAACGCCCCGGACCCCGTTTGGTCCTGTACCTGGTACCGGTCTGATCCTGAACGCCCCGGACCCCGTTTGGTTCTGTACCTGGTACCGGTCTGATCCTGAACGTCCCGGACCCCGTTTGGTTCTGTACCTGGTACCGGTCTGATCCTGAACGTCCCGGACCCTGTTTGGTTCTGGTTCAAACACTTGCTGTATTATAACACAGCATAAAGAGCTGTTGTCTCCAGCCTCAGTGACTGAGCTGGTGTTTTTATTTCAGATACACACGATGGTGTGTGAGGATGCAGGACGGGGGTTGGGTCCGGGGGTGTTTGGGTCGGGGGGTGTTTGGGTCAGGCGGTGGGTTGGGGTGGGGGGCGGTTTACTGCCCAGGTCAGGATTTGAAGAAAGTGATTTGTTCCTTGTTAAAACCAGACTGGACTCCTGTTGTGGACCTGTGAATAGTGGCTTGTTCACCTCCTGCGAGGAAACCTGCACCAATTATCCAACGCGCTCTCAGGACCCGGCGGTTAGAGAGAAGAGGCGTGTCCGTGTGTGAATGATGACTCTGTTTGAAACTTCACCTCCGACTGGAAGCTGCAGCTGGTGGAGGTTGTTGGCTGGTTTGTTCCACTTTCATCAGATCAGAAGGTTTAAATATGTTCAGTCTTGTTTTCTGATTGAAACTGTCTGTCGCTTTAATCGACAGCTGGCGGCGTGTTGGACGCGCGAGTCTTCAGCTGGTTTATACATCATCATCATCACCACTGTGTGAAAGGTCGAGTCAGCAAATACTCGCCTCAGTAAGAGAAACAAAGACCTGATCACATGACGGGTGTGTGAACCTGTTCCTGCACGTGCATGTGAGGCTGACAGGGCGGCTCTGTGTTTTTTACTTAGTGTGATTAAATATGTTTTTATTTCTATAAATATGAAGTTATTGAAATGTTTTTATTATAGAAAGTCTTGATTGGTGGATCAGAACCCAGTGGGACTTCTGGATCTGGGGTCCAAGCTGCTGCCTACTTTACTCACTCATGAGAACATTAACTGGTGTTTGTGTGTTTAGGTGAGCTTTCTCTGCCGGCCCACGTTAGGCCATACACGAAGGTTCCCAAGGAGTGGATGGAGAGCAGGGGAGATGTTTACACCCAGCTGGAGTTGAGAACATTGGAGCAGTCGCTGCTCACCACCTGCGTGGGCAGCATCACCGAGCTCAGTGAGTGTGTGTGTTGTGTGTTTGTTTAAACTGTGAATGCTGTCTGGCTCCTGGGACACGTCGTTAGCGCCCCCCCCCCCCACCAGGTTTTATAACAACACGTAGCTTGTTTCCAGAAAACAGAAGCACCTTCACACTGCAGAGACTCTGTTTGTTCCTGAAGCACATGAGGAGAACTGTTCATTACCACCCTGTTACATGTTCTACAGTCTAGTTACAGCTAAACTGTCCTGATCATAAAACCTGAATCAGATCTGTTCAGACCCAAAGTACCAGAGTCAGACCTGGAGTTCTTCAGGGACTTTAGATACAAAGAATTCTCCAAAGTACTAAAAAATCCACATGTTGTATATTTACTGACAAACTAGAGGCAGTTTGTAGAAACAGTTCTACCTTCTGATCGTGACCTCAGATGCACCAGATCTTTATCTGATGAGAGGATCTTTTGTTTCTGACCTCCTTCAGGTGATCTGGTCTCCCGAGCGATGCATCACATGCAGCGTTTGCGAAGTTCAAGCTCCTCCCTCAGCTGTCGCTCAGCCAATCAGCCCTCAGTGTCATGGACTCCAGACGCTCTCCGCAGCCTGTACTACTTCCTGTCCAGCCCGCAGATGGAATCTCTGGAGAATCCCAACCTGGATCCACCGTCCATGATGCTGAGCAGAGAAAGGTGAATGTTTTCCTGATCAGAGATCTGAAAGTCATCAGTTGTCATTCTCATCTGATCAGACTCCTCCTCTTCCTCCTCCAGGCCCTTCCTGCACCTTCCTCCTCTCATAGAGTGGATCAGGGTCGCTGTGGTGCACGCCGAACATCGCCACAGCTTATTGGTGGACAGCGATGATGTCAGACAGACAGCCCGACTGCTCCTCCCTGGACTGGACTGTGAGCCCAGACAGCTGAGGTCAGGATCATGTTCCATCAGCAGTGATTTAATCCTGATAAAACAAACAAGCATCAGACCTGAGAGTGAAACAAACATGTTTAAGATGCAGAAACAAACTATTTAAAGATTTACACACGTTTGAAATGAAATCAGTAAATCTTCAAATATATTTAAGCCTGAAGTCAAACGTCTCCAAAATGTTTCTGAATGTTTCTGGTGAATATCAGTGTTTTGGTTTGTCTTCAGGTCTAATTGCAGTTTCCAGTCCTTCAAATGTCTGGATGCAAAATCTGCTTCATGTAAGCTGCAGCTGGATTTGGGTTTTAGGATGCTCCTGTGTGGCCGAGCAGATCTGGTCCAACAGGCCAGACAGGTTCTAGGACCTGCAGGTGTCAACATCATGGACGACCAGGTGAAGGTCCATTGTTCAATATGTTTTTTTCTTTTCTTCAAGACAGATTTTAATCTAAAGAACTAATTGTTACTGTAGAAAATAGAAACGTATTTAAAGTGAATGTTTAGGAAAAGAGAGGAGTAGATTTATAGAACTGATCATCACATCAGCTGAGTGTGTCGGTACGAGAAGAAAAGGAACAACTGTGGTTTAAAAACAATAAAATTAAAATAATAAACAGAACAAAGCAGTGAATGTATCATCAGCTTGCGAGAGAGTTTGATCTTTCTCTGAGCTTTAGTTATGCTCTGATTGACCAGCAGGGGGCGACGCTCAATTAATAAGATCAGGTTGTAAAGAAGAGACTTGATTTTGTCTTTGTTATAATGTTTTAGGTTTAAGTCTAGTTGAGTAAAACATGTTTATTTTACTAATACTGGTTTTATTTATTGTAAACAATATAGTGGGCGGATCATCTTCTCTTACACTGTTATTTCTTCTACTTCCTGATCTGAGTTGTTTAGCTCAGCTGATCTTATGTTTGTTATTCCTACTTTGATTTAGTCTTTGTTTACTTTCACTCAAGTCAAATATTGTGCAAATAATACTAAAAATAATACACATATTCTGATTTACTGTAAGTTACTGAATAAATTCAGGGATATTATATCTGCTGTGTTTCTACAGGGAATGACTCCGTTGATGTACGCGTCTGCAGCAGGTGATGAAGTTTTGGTGCTGATGCTGATTGAGGCGGGAGCTCACCTGAACCTGCAGGTAAAAACACAATGAACCCATTCTTCTGCATCTCCTCTGGTTTAGACTCTCTTTGATCTCTCTTGTTGTTGTTCAGGTTCCCACCTGCTCTGCCAAACACCCCTCTGTCCATCCCGGCAGTCGACACTGGGTGGCCCTGACTTTTGCTGTGCTGCACAGTCACCTGGGTGTAGCTCAGGTGAGTGATTCAAACCGTCTCTACTGAACAGCAGACGTGAGCTTTAATGCTTCAACTGTAATCTGTTATTAAACAAAATAACATTCAGATGTGGGTGGAGGTCAGTGGTTACTGCTCTGAATGACGGTGCTCCAGGCAGCTGATGCAGAAGGAGGAGTTTGTTTTAAAGACTGAGTGCATCAGAGTTTGACTTCCATCAGCAGGAAACAAATAATCCACCTGTAACTCTAATAAACAAACAAATATATTTAGTGATGTTGCACAGGAAGTGCGAGTCCTGAACTGTGGAGCTGGTGGAAAGTAGAATCAGGTCTTTTCCACATGAGTTTAGTTTTACTATCAACTCATCCTGTAAGGCTGCAGAAACAGTGTCCTGTTGTGTCCTGAAATAGATTCATGACCAGAAACACTTTCAGGATTTAAAGGAAAGAAACTTTTACCAGTGATTAGATTAGATTAGATTTCTTCTTGTTAAATAGCCTCAACTTTTCATTTAATAGATTATAATATCCAGTGAAAACTAATCGAATGGGACTGAGTTTCAGATTATTGATTATTGTTCACAGGAAGTGATTTTTTTATTTATTAAAATTAGTGAATCTTTCTGGTCAGTGTGCGTGAACTCATTGAGATGCTGCCAGAGTAAATCAGCTGATTTTTAAACCAGATGTTCTTCAATCTTCATACTGGCAGCTGCTGCTGGAGGCTGGTGCAGATGTGGAGGGCGGAGCCCTGCTGGACGGACAGGAGAGCTCAGCTGAAACGCCGCTGCAGCTCGCAGCTGCTGCAGGTATCCTGATTCAACCTGAAGCTTCTCAAAACTAAACTAAGATTTAACAGCAGGATCAAACAGAAACCAGCATCTGATAGGAGGAAGATGCAACACAGTCTGAATTCATGTGGTGAAAAGGATTTGACACATTTCTGGACTCCTTCAAGAGTTTAGGGTTAACTTCTGTTGTGCATGATCTTCTGAACAGTATGCATTAAAAGTTTATTATAAACAGTGTTGCATAAGCATGTGACCTCCTGGTGGCGTCTGGCAGGTTCGTGACTGTTGGAGGGAAAGTAGGAAACTAGAAGGAATTATTTAAACACAAACGTCATTATGAATTTATTTAACTGGAAATACATGTTACAGGTTTTTAGATAAAACAGTCACATTCATCTCAGATGTTATCTGAAGTTCTTCAGAATTCTTCTTCCTGTTCTCCTCTGAGTTCCAGGATGATGATGATGATGGTTTGTTCTGTCCAGCTAGCAGGTATCAGTGCAGGTATTAATGAGATGTCTCCTCCTATCAGGTAACTATGAGATGGTGGATCTGCTGCTCACACATGGAGCAGACCCTCTGCTCAGAGTGCATCATGGGAACTCGCTGACCTCACCTTTGCATGAAGCTATGAACAGCTTCAGTTACGCTGCGGCACACGGACACAGGTAGAACTGTTTGCAGAGCTGAAACTTGGTTTTCTTGTGTTTTTTCTACTGAACAAACACATTTCATATGCAGGAACATCATGAGGAGGCTCCTGCTGCAGCCTCGACGGCGGAAGGAGAACATCCTGTCTCTGGAGGAGATCCTAGCTGAAGGAGTGGAGGAGCAGGAGGCAGAAACTCGCTCTCCTGTTCTCGACTCGGCGAGTGTCGTTCCAACGCTCTGTAAGGCCACGATGAAAGCACTGCAGCAGGCGGCGTACTACAGCGCCGAGCACGGCTACCTGGATGTTACCATGGAGATCAGAGAGATGGGTGAGTGCATGCTGGCAAAACATCTCTTCACCATTTACATTTAATATCACTAATAATCCTGATTTAAATCCTGCTTTTCTAAAGTTACAGTTCATAAATAATAATAAATAAAACATGTTTTTATTCTGACAGTCAGATTCAGGACAAACTGCTGATAAATTACATGTAATAAAACATCCATGAACAAGTTGCAGCTGTGTGAAACTGATCATGTTTAAGCATCTTCCTGCAGGATTCCTGAATGTATAAGAGCTTCTGTGCATCTTTGTCTCTGCTCAGGTGTTTGTTGGAGGCTTCACACCTGGTTGGAGTCTCTCCGTAGAGCCCAGCAGCTGTGTAGATATGAAGTCACCATCTCCCTCCTCAGTGACTTCACCTCCATCAGGGTGGAGGACTACAGTCCTGAGCTGCTCTCTGCAGGCGTCCCATTTGTGTTCAGCATGTTGGAGACCAGCAAGGTGCAGCTGCATGTTCTGCTCTGGTTTGAGTTTATCAGTCAGTTTCTGGAACCATCCTGGTAAAAATGCAGATTTATTCTTACATTTCTGTTCATAATTCAAGACTAGTTAAATTATATAGAAACAATCGTATTTAATCTGGCTTAATTTATCTGATGAGTATTAGTCTTGACCCAAAACCAGTGAATTATGGGTATTTTCAAGGTTGGTTGGTTAAATTAAAACATCTGTAACATCTGTATGTCGAGAAAGTGATTTAATAAATCACGTTAAAGCAGGTTTGTTGTTTGTGTTTTTGCAGGATTACGTGATGACGAAGCATCTGGCGTCGGTGTTGTCTCACTGCTATGGCTCCGCCCCCATTCCTGCCATCCCGCCGATGGACATCACTCTGTCCACACAGCTGGGTAAACACCTCACCACTGTCAAACACCTCAATGAAAACATTATATTTACATGCTCCGTGTCTGTCAGATATTCATTTCCTGAACAACAAAGAGATGTCAGACGTGACGTTCGTGGTGGAAGGACGTCCGTTCTTCGCTCACCGTGTTGTGTTGATGTCCGCCTCTGAAAGGTTCCACACTTCCTGTTATTCCTTTAACAAGGTTTCATTTTTAGTGTTTTTAACATCTTGTGTATTTGTTTCTTCTGTGGCTGACGTGTGTGACGTAATGAGATCAGCTGATAAGGTTAATGGTTTACATCACATGACACTTTCTCACACGTTCGATCCCGACAGGTTCAGACAAATGCTCGCAGATTCCCCCGACAGCATCATCCACATCAGTCACATGACCTACAACACCTTCCAGGTGGGAAACTCGCTGCTGAGTTTGTAAACGTGACTGAAACCAGATATCTGACAGCTTGGTCATGGTCTGTGTGTGTGTGTGTGTGTGTGTGTGTGTGTGTGCGTGCGTGCGTGCGTGCGTGTTCAGATGATGATGAAGTCGTTGTACTGTGGAGGAACTGAAGGTCTGAGGATTTCTGCCTCTGAAGCCTTGAAGGTAAAACCTGTTTCCTGAATTAAAAAGATGCTTTAAAACATAAATATAACTTCTGTTTTTCCAGCATCAGGAAGCATTTGTGTTTATTCTGTGAGCTGTGTGAGGTCATGTGTTTGTGATGATGTCAGACGTCACCGAATCCTTAAATCTGTTTGTTATAAAAACCAAACAGATGGTTGATATTGATTTCAGATATTTTCTGATTGTTTTGCAGCTGCTGCCAGTGGCCTTTTTCTTCCAGCTCCAAGCTCTACAGAGATGCTGTGAGAAGACGCTGTCGCAGAGTCTGACTCTGAACAACGCGGTGAACGTCTACCAGACTGCAAAGGTACAGAAGAAACACACGATGATGTGGACGAGCTTCTAAAATGTCAGTAACTGAGTAGACGAAAGCAGATGCTTCAAATTCAAGATATTTGTTTTATAATTTAGTTTCTTAAAGTCTTCCTTAAAGAAAAAGTGACATCAGGTCATTAAAAACAGAAGATATTTGATTTTCAGCTCAAAGTGAATTTATACTGTAGAACTTTCTGAAAAGTTGAAACATTTTCATTCAGTCTATTTTATATTCATGTAATTTGCAGGTTTATTTTTAATTTTCTCAACTCAGTTTGTTAATATAAAGTTGTTTATTTATATATAGACACATGCACGCACGTGCACAGCAGGTAAACAGTTGTGTTAAACCCAACATGTCTGCAGCTCCATGGAGGATCTGAACTCTGCAGGTTTTGTGAGGGGTTCTTCCTGCAGAACATGAACTGGCTCTTAGACCAGGAGGACTTCCACCGCCTGGTGCTGGGCAGCATCAGTAAGGCCTTACTGTCTCCTGCTACTGGAAAACAGCATGAGGCAGGACAGGACCAGGACCAGGACCTGGACCAGCCCCTCCTGAAGAACCTGGAAGCTGCACTGATCAGCAGACTTTATAACCTCCACGCTGCATGTCGGGGGTAGAAATACAACCGAGCTGGACTGAGTTCAACACTTCTAGTAAGTACCTTCACTGCACATGCTGATGGTTTCATGAATATAAGAACAGCAGTATGAAGTCAACAAACATGACAGAAGTCTAAAGTCAACAGATTTATTCCTTTAGCACTGAAGTTGTTCACAGTAACATCACAAGGGAATACATTGCCAGTGTTTTTCCTGCTCGGTTGCACTCCGAGTCCGTTCTGTGTGCTCTGGATTCCCACAGTAGAAAAGAGGAAAGCGAACAATGCAAGGTATTGCTTTAACTTATTGTCTGATGACGTGACGCCCACGCAGCAGCAGACTTGAGCAAGCGCCTCGAGCACCAGTCAGATCCCTCTTTGAGAAATGAGTGAGGATGACGTTTCACACTGTGTGTGAACACAGCAATCAAAAAACAGAGAGAGGCAAATTAAATAAATTAAATTAAAAGTCTAAAAGTTAAATTAATATAAAAGCTCAAAAAATGCATAAAAGCATGGAGTAAAAGAGAACAAGAGAACAATTCCAACAACCACATGCAAAGAAAAGACGAAAGCTGAACATGCAACCAACCATACAAAGTCAAAGCTAACAGCAGGAATCCCCGTGTTTTTTTTTTCTTTTCTTTTTTTTTTTTAAATAAGCTTGTCGTAAACTCGGTTAATTTACAGAATGTTTGGTGAGCTCTCAGTCGTCATACGGGGAGAAGGAGCTGACAATTATCAACAAAGGGCTTTTTTCCTCTCAAAGAGGCTAAATCTACATTCTTAAATAACAACAAAAATCATTTCCTCAACATATATTACAGGGTTTTCTCTTCAAAAAAAGCCAGAAAAAGAACAAATGCTAGCAAAAAGGTCTACAAAAATAACTTAAAAATGACAAAAATATCTTTAAATAATTGATTTAAGGAACATTCTCTATCTTTTTATATAAATAACTGAATTAAATAAAGACAAAATGCATCTGAATACAAAACAAACTTTACACAGCAGTTCAGTATTGTCTGAAACCTGCAGATAATACAAAAGAACCAGAAGAACAAAATTAAAAAACACATTTTGTAACAGAACAAAGTGTTTTCAAAAGTGCAAAATGAAGAAATGGAAACGTTTTCATGGCCGCGGCCTGGTCGCACCAGAAAGAGCAACAGTTTTAACCCGCATCACGACCGGATGGTTACGGAGGAAAGTTTCTGTACGGCTCGCCTCTGGTTGGAAATCTATAAAAATAATGTTCTTCTCCCTGATCTGTGACCTCAGTAAATGTTTTATTAGTTTCATTTTAAAATAACCGGCAGTCTGCAGTCAGACTGGTTTTACTAACCAGGCGTGCATAGATCCAGTTCTGTTACTGCACCACTTCAAATATCTTTAAACAGATACGACTTCCTCCGCGAGGAAAAACAAACAGAACAAGAACTTTCATCTTCCACTCGCTCCGTTGTTTCTCAGCACGCCGAGCCAGTAGGGGGCAGTAACACAAACAGAATGTAAATAAGTAGATCTGGCGTTGTTTGGACACAGAACCAACATGTAACACGTCCTGAGACGTGTTATCAGAATTATTGTAAATTAATTTGAAGAGTTACTTGAGTTCTGAAAAAATCAATAAATACCTGGACTTGCAGAGCTGATACAGACCGCGTGAGTGAAACCTGCACGGTGTTAGACAGTTAACAGGAAGTGACTCCATGATGTCTTTGTTCAGGTGGACGTAAACGTGCACGTGTAAAACTGAAGAGGTGAACACGTCCTTCTGGTGTGACCACGCCTGCATGTCAGTTAAAAACAAAGAGCTACAACTTTAAACATAAAGTTAATACTGTTTGTACATACAGAGCATCAAGTGGTCTGTACAACCCAATAAATCATTCTTTTATATTATATCACCCCCAAAATACTGTTCAGGCCGCCATTACTCCAACAAGGAATCTACCAAAAGTTCTCAAATTCAGTTTTTCACAAAGAAACTCAAAGTTTAAAAGTACAATCCAGTCAGTTTTTAATCCTTCAGTCCGCCGCCGCTCCTCCCGCTGAACTCCACGCCGAGTCTCTGTTTTCTACGTTTTATGTACATGTAGAAGAAGAGGGAGGAGTGAATGAGTGACAAACATCACTGTCTTAAGGCTTTTTTTTCTTCTTACAACTCTTCTGAGATGTCTTTGTGTTTGGTATGTGGGGCGAAGTGAACTCTACTGATCCGGCCAGAGAAGGGACTCGGAGGGGAGGGACAGGGTCTTCGGTCTGTCCTTCAGTTTGAGACTCTCCTGGTGATGGCAGGCGGCGCCTCAGAAGCCGTCAGGGTTAATAGTTATTATGGATGATCCCTGGTGGCAGAGACAAGTCAAGCTATCACACGTGAGGACACAAACCCACTGAAAGACCCCCGAGGACACAGAGGGACATGGGGGGGGGACAGCAAAGCTACATTTGCTACTTGCTTTTAAAATACTGATCAACTCTTAAACTGAGCCATTCCCATAACACGGTACAAAATTTATAGGCAAAAGTAGATTTGTGTTTTAGCTTTCAGTCTGAACTAAAGGGTAAAATTAGCAGCTTAGAGACCTGATCACTGCTTCTCGTCTAGTCATGCACAGCTACCGCTCCTTAAGGATGTTCCTGTGTCCTGCTGCTGGCCACCATCTTTGTTTTGTCTTTGCTGGGGGGGCATTTAGAGTCATTGGGCGAGGGCTGGTTGGGCTTGCTGCCGGGGGCATGCTTGGTGGGGGAGCTAGGCGTGGCAGGGGCACCGGGGGAGTTTGACGCTTGGATGTTCTTCTCGTCTGAAAAAAGCTGTTTAATTACGTCAAAGAAGTTACTCAACGGGCTGCCTACGTAGACGGGAAGAAAAGAAAAAACAAAAGAGAGAGAGAACAAACAACAAATGAGCAATGGGGTTAACATGAGGAGAAGAAGAGGAGGTGATGAGACGATGAGGAGCGGAGCAGGAGAAACTAAGATCTCAGATGAAGAAACCTCGGAGCCTCTGTGGAGACGGTCAGAGGTTTCAGGATCAAAACAACATGGAAAACATCCCAATCAGATCGTTTCCTGCTTTTACCTCCATCCCAAATCTCTTTACTCTGCACGATGATCTGAACAATAAGATACAGTTAATGTGTTCAGAATAAAAACAGATTAATAGCACTTATTTTTCCCAGTTTTAATATAAAAACATTTTGTCACTGTTAGTTAAATAATCTCTGTTTCTCCTGCCGGATCAGGATCAAAGCAACACTGGAAGACGTCCAACAGTAAAACCTTCACTTACAAAAGTCCGTCATGCAAGAAAGACAATTTAAAATCAACAAAGATTAATTGACCTCTTTTCTGTCTTATATAACGGTCTTCAGCTCTCAGGCTTTAGAGCCACTTGCTGATTTTATCCCAGTCCTTTAAAGTTGAGGGGAAGCTGGGATGGAACCAGCAACCCTAACTAGCAGCCTGTCACTCATCCTCAAGGCCACAGCCATCCCAAAACATTCATTTAACATTCAGGCTAGCAGAGCTACTAGCTAATGTTTAACATGTATTTACAGTCTTCCAATGCAATTTTAAATCCATCATCATGTTAAGATCCATCACAGCAAAACAACAAGACGTCCATCTGTTAGGAGAAAGTGTTTCATGTTCAGTCGTGAATAAAAAACATGCAGAAATACAACACGGTACATACAACACGGTACATACAACACGCCACAGCAGTGCTCGTGTTAAACAGCAGCCTCAGTGAGAAAACATCTTCGTTTTGATGTTTATGGATTGTGATAAATGCTTTTTAGTGACGTCTCATCATAACTCACCAGTCTGTCTCCCAACAGCACACTGAGGTTTCACATCAGCGTCTGAAGTTCACTGACTTTTACAATGATTTTATTTTGAAAGGTGATGAACGGTGTGAAGCAAAAACATGCACAAGTTTAGTTAAAAGCCGNCACACACACACACACCCCCCCCCACACACACACACACACACACACACACACACACACACACACACACACACACGCACAAATCATTTCATCTTCCACTTAAGCTTTAAAATAACTTATTTCTGCTTGAAACTTAAAATACAAACAAATATTAACTAAATCTAAACTTTTAATTCTGCTTCTTGAAATTTGATGGTAAATAAGATTTTAGTGTTTTTTTCTTACTAATCTAATAATTTAAGCAGGTGATTAAAATTAAGCTTAACTGGAATCATAATGAATCAATTTGAGTTTTAACATTTGAGAAATTAAAACTAAATTTATATAAAAATTAAAGGATCATTTTAATGTTTTGTTAATAAAATGATGAATCAATAAAAGTGTAGATAATAATAAGTGTTCTAAATAGCAACTTGGATTTTCAGATTCAGCATCACTGAATCTGCAGGTTTTTTGGAGTTACTGACACTTTTATGATCTTTTTAGATGAATATTTGCAGCTTTCTCTCACACACACACACACACACACACACTCTCACACGCGTGTGTTAGTGCACACTGGAGGTGTTGGTGACAGGCCTCCTGTTAACCGTGTGTGACTACAGCTGGTTTTCCGGGGATCCCGGTCACATTGGGTCTTACCACGTTTGGAGGATTTACTGGGCGAGGAAGTAGAACGCTGCGAACCATCTGAGAGCAGAGGATAGTGTCAGAAACCCAGAACCCGAAAGGCACGTGAGCTGACGTCAAACATCAGCAACATCTGGCTGGAACAACATGTCCACACCCAGTGGGACTAAAGGGACTCTCATCTGGAGCTGAGACAAACTACCTGCTTTTTAAAGGTGGTTGTACCTTCGGTACAAATGTTCATGTTAAATCTCTAAAATACAAATATTTTATTACAGTTATATAATCAGGAAACTGCAGCGTGAAATAATTCATGCACCACGAGAGAAAAGAAGAACAGCTGATTGTTTTAAAGGTGGATGATACAGTCAAAGTGTTTTAATGAGTGAATTAGTTCAACTCAGCAGCTTAAATAATTCTGTTAAATCCTGATGGACCTGAAGGGGACACGGTCTCTGTGTGCAGCTGTTTAATACACTCCATCTTATTAGAAACAAACACTGACTCTGATTTGCTGTTATAAAACCAGCTGCATTCATTCCAGGTTTCTGAGCTCTTCCTGCTTCGTGGGACATTTCAGCTGCAGCTCGTGTTTAAAAGGGACAAACCAGCATGAAAATAAATGATTCATTCACAACTACAGAATTATTTTTATTTTTTTTTCAGTCTGCACTAACGTAACTGATCAGTGGCACCAAATCAAATAAAAAGATTTAAAAACTTTCAATCTAAACAAAATAAAACATAAAGGACTGAATGTTTTTCTTCAGGAAGCCTTTTGAGATTCAGTGTAGCTGAAAAAATAAAATATTTCTGTTGATGTTGAAACGCACACACACACACAGAGAAGAAAGGTCATCAGGTGTTTATAGAGTGGGAGGAGTTTAGGACATTTTACTGGACATGCAGATTCCTTCTTTGTAATGAGATGTACAAACAGCCTGAAGCAGGTTGAACTGGACTTCAGAGCTGGAACTGACTAACACATGCTGTCAGTAACAGCTGATCCAGAACCAGAACCAGACCTGACCCAGTCTAAACACCGGGTTTAGACCGGGGGGGGGGGGGCATGCAAGTGGTTCACTGCATCCAGCAGATCTTATAGTGAAGCTGTGGATGATGAGAAGCAGCGTGGTGTGAAGAAGCAGACTGAGACAGTGATGTGGGTTATTGGCACATCTACACAGTGA
>SSNP01000053.1:2792114-2809614 GCA_006937955.1 Pachypanchax playfairii
TAAAACATTGATCCCTTCCTCCATCTTTACGCTAGAAATGCTGCACGTGTACGACTTCGTAAACATCCATTACTCTGAGCGACTGTTTCCTGCTGAGTCGGGTCTCAGCTTCCGTCTGTGGACAGTAAATTACAGCTTCTGTGTGTCTGTAAAAACATCCACATGGACGCTCGCTAACGCTGCTGTACTGTACGTGTGGCGTGCACGCCATGGTATGTGGCAGGAACATGCACGTGGAGATGCCGTGTGCTAAAAGCAGTGTGGCGAGCTGAGCCGAACCGGGCTGAGGTGTGCTGTGGTCGTGGCTGCGGTGCGATGCCGGGAGGGCGTCAAGGAGCAGGGGAGGGTGGCGAGAAACTTACCGGATATCTGTGGTTGGTCGTTGGTACTGAGAAGCTGGGCCTGGATGGTCTCCACCACACGTTTGAAACGCCGGCTTGGACCTGATGAGGAACCAGTAACACCTTGATACACAACTACAATGAGACAAACTACAGGGACATCTGTGACATCATCACAACCGAAAGATCAACCACATTTCAGCTGAACTGTTAAACATGGCTGATCACGAGACGCACCTGTAGTAACTCCTGCTGAACACACCGCCATGAATCATAAAGGAATTATCAAGGTTTTTATTGATCTGTGTAGAACTGATCAGATTATTATTGATGTTCTGTCACATTGTCAGGTATCCCATGATCCTCTAACCTGTGGTGTGTGTTTACCTGACAGCAGGGTGAAGGTGACGGAGTAGATTCCATTCTCCTTGGTGGCGCTGGTGCTCTCCGTGTAGGTGATGTCCACCTGGAACTTGACTGGCTTCTGGAAAACGGTGGGTCCGGCTGTGGACTTGTACTCGGCTCTGAAACTGGTCTGAGAGATGACGCTGTGGCTCAAACTGGGAATCTGGGAGGAAACAGGAAAGACACACGACTTCTGCATGAGTTGTTACAACAGAAGAAGAGACGGAGCAGACGGAGACGCCATGATGGATGTGAGATATTTAAACATGTTGTGACAGCGTCTGTAGTCTGTTTCACACACGAGCAGCTTAAACCACCAGTTTTACAAACTTTTCAGAGTTTTAGTATTTAACGGTGCGGCTCGTCTTCACCGGCTGCTGCTGTTTTATTAACTACTGCCTCATTTTGTCAGCTGCAGTTTGCAGCTTTACCACTAGATGTCACTAGTGGGCCTTTATTGGTTCATATTTGTCATATTTTACAATCTTGTTTATTCTTAGTGGAGTTAACACGTGAGACCAACGTTTAGACAATTATATGGAAACTATGTGAAATATTTATAACGTTGCAGCTTTTACTTGTTTTCTGTTTCATTCTCACTTTTGATTTGAGGTATTTTAAACATTTTTTATGATCCTATAAATTATTTTCCTCTACATTGTTTAACTGTGTCAGTAAAGCAGTTCTCTTGTTTCAGGATCTGAACTTCTTTCTTTTCTTTAGAAAGTTTAATAGTCTGAAAGCGTGAGTGGAGAGAAAAAAGACATTCTTTTTATTTCTGAGTCCTGTTCAGGGTCAGAAAGATCCCAGCCTGGTGGGCTGGTGTCTGTCTCCAGCAGTCATTGGGTGAGGGGCGGGGCTACACCTGGACAGGTCACCAGTCCATCACAGGGTCACACTCACACTGAGGAACAATTAACTTTCAGCATATTTTTGGTCTGCGAGAAGAAACCGGAGTTCCACACAAGCACAGGGAGAACAGCTGGTTTCAAACCCAGGACCTTCTCACTGCAAGGCAACATTGTTACCCACTGCACCACCGTGCAGCCCAATTATTCAAATTTCTATTTATAAAATAGATTTAAATAAAAGGATCCAGTTAAAACTTTTTACAGTTTATTAACTCATTTAACTGTTTTCACTAACACTGACGCTGATTCAGACATTTAGGACGGAGTTCTGAGGAGACTTACAGAGAGGAAGGCGTGGACGATGTCAGCCTTTATCGAGCTCAAAGGTTTGTCTCGGATCACGATGAAGATCTGCTCCTCTTTCTCCAAGTTGATGAAGTTTCCAAACCATGACTTCTTAGCCAGCCTGCAGAGAAGAGATGTTCAGCTGTGTGTGATGTTAGTGATCCAAAACCTTTACAGTTTAATGCCTCTGCAGCACGTTAAACACGAGGTTTGAACCTGTTGTGACGTTCATGAGCACATCTGCTGACACTTTATTACAGAATCATTTCTTCTAGTCACATTTAGTGATAATAAACCTCTGACTTCTGTTTCATTGTTCTATTTCTGTAAAAGTTATTTATAACAAGATTTTTCCAAATCAACAGCATGAGTCACATCAGCTGACTCACTGCCATCTGAAGTCTGTTCTCACACTCGTATCCCACTGAAGAACATCTTACCAAAAAGTCTCTATATTTAATAAGTGAAGCAGAGTCGGATGATCGGAGTTAAAATATGATCCAAATGAAAAAAGACATTTTTGACCCATAATGTTGCATCAGAACTCACTCTGGAGACGAGTCTGGGGTGAGGCTGGACATGTCCTCCTGGGTGGGAACTGTGGATGCAAAAGGTTGGATGTCAGAGTTCTAATGAAACAAGTTAAAAAGACGTCTGTGTCCGAGGTTTGAACTCTTCTAGTTTTAATAGAGACATAATCTCTGGGTGTGAAGGAGACGGAGTTTTTCCAGAGGGAAAACAGACTAAAGTAAGAACTGTGAATTTTCCACTGTGTAATGAAGCAGTTATCTCCTCTCTGAAGCTGCAGATTGTCCTGATAACATCAGCTGCAGGTGCAGTTTAACGGTGATTAGCAGCACTGAGAGGATTTGTACTTTTCCCTCAGCTACACGGATACACATGACACATAAACACAGGACTCAATCGATCATCAGCTGATAAGGAGATGATGATATCACAACGTTTTCTCTACCTTGCATTTTCCTGCGGTGGAAGCGCGGTGAGCCCAGGAAGCTGTTCTTGATGGAATTGAGGCGTGTCCTCCATGGCATTCCACCAATGGAAGGGCTTGGAGGCGGCGTTGGACTTGGCGTGCCGGCGGGGCTGTCCTTGGGCGTGTGCACAGGTGTGCCTTTTGGAGTAGGGAGAGGGCTTCCTCTGGGGGAAGGGTGGGGGGTTACCTGTGTGATGGGGACAGATTTGCTGTTGTTTTCAGGGTGGAGGTGGTGACGGCGGAGAGGGGACATTGGGGGTACTGGGGAGAGGGGGATTGACAGTTTGGGGGGGACAGTGAGGGGAGGGTGGCGCCTGACCCTGGGGCTGTTGGGGATGCAGGGAGCCAGAGGCTGGCTGGGCGTGGACGGCTCAGATTTGGGGGTGTTTGGAGCCTGAGCTGTGTTTGGGAGTGGGTTGGACCTGGTGGTCTGCAGCGGCTTCTCAGACACTTTGGGTTTGGCGGGGAGGGTCTGCGTGCGTGGATGCATGAGGGGAGATCCCATCTTTGGATGGTAGGAGTTGGGCCCACGTGGCCCCACCCCATTAAGACGGACTTCTGTGGAGTGGGTGGGGCTACAGTTTGGCGACTGACACAGGTCTGGGGACTGGGGCGGGATGAAAAACCGTCGGGTGGGCTGTGTTTGGCCATGCACCATCACACACCAGATCAGCCAATGAGAAAGCCAGAGGAACACCACAGTCCAATAAAGGTTCATTCCATTCAAAACAGAAGACAAAAACACAGCAGGAAATGGAATAAAAATGGGTGGAGAGGTGGAGCAGGCAGGAAGTGGTGGGAGTGCAAGAAAGAAAGAAAAACAGAACATGCGATTAGCCGTGTGATCAGCCAATCAGAAGGCAGCAGTGGAACATTCATGATGTGATAACAGCAGGTTGCACTGAGCTGAAATAACCGACAAGCGCTGATCAGTTTTATTAAACTGAGTTTAAGTTTCTACAGTTTATTTAACAAAACACTACAAGTTTAAAAGATAACTTACGGATTTTAACGTCAACTAATTTTGTGGATTTGTGATATTTCTCTGATTGTTTTGGATGATAAACAGATTATTTCATTTTGAGTTGTTTGGCTGATGGACAGAGATTTAAAAGGATTTTTTTTACAGAAATAAAAATAATTTGTTATTTATGGATGATCAGGATAATACAACCTGCTGACGAGCAACACGTTACAGAATCAACCTGAAGTTTCTCAGTGATTCTAATTACAGATGTGAACCAGATGTGAACTGGTTTTCTCCAAACTTTTACAGACGACTTTATTGATGTCTGATAACAACTGAAGTGACGATGATTTTAGTTACCAGAATCTCGTCATGACCTTAACCCTAACAGAATAAGCTCCACCCTCCACCTGGGAGAGCGGGTTCAGTGCTGACATACAGCAGTGTGATACGACTGCAGACTGGATCACAGCAGCAGCAGAACCGACCTCGGTGGATCAGGATGCAGCGAAACACAATAAAACTCTCAGGACTGTGTGAGACACAAGATCCTTCAGGCTGCAGCTGCTTCAACAGCTTGAAGCAAATACATGTTTATTATTATGTTAAAGTTTTCCTCTCGTGTGACGATGAAGGCTGAGCTGAGACGGTTCAGCAAACAGAGTAAACATGATAAAGCTGCTGTTTTCTTTACAGCAGATGAGTTAACGTTGAGCGAAGAGACGTTTTATTTGACGGGACTGTGTGGCATCAGAAGTTTACACAAGATGTGGAACACATGATTCATCTGTTGTCTTTAAAGTTCGTTTCTTATCTAATAGGTTCAAACGTTCTGAAAGGATTCAAGAGATCGAATGATGGGGAAAAACTGGACAGATAAAGAAATACATTAAAAATATATCTGGAAAAAATATATAGAATAATTGTAAAAGAATAAATTAGTTGAAAAAATTAACATTTTTATAAAAAACAAATGAAAATAAAATAAAAAAGATTTTTATATTTATGTGATTTTATTTCTTTGTATTTCTTCATTTCTGTTAATTTTATGTCGTTTAGTACTTTTAATATTCTACACTCGAGTTAAAAAGGAAGTTGTATGAAGTCGTTTCACTTCCTTTTTTACCAGATCAGATAAAACCAACAACTGCAGATTAAAATCTGATTTTTTTATGATGTCACAGTTGGATCAGCAGAATTTGTGCCGCAGTGAAAAATAAAACAGAGTTTGATAAAAACAGAAAATGTTTGATGATTTGCAGCTTTTTGACACAGAGAAAACAAACGGCGTGAAGCCTCCATCACTGCTGCAGCAGTTTAACACTTCTAAGGTGTTTAAATGATTCTTCTAATAACACGCAGCTGCACACAGGATGAGTTGTTCTGGATGGACGTAAATCACAGGATTTCATTGGGAGTTCAGCTTTCGGCCTCTGATGGATCTCACTTCATCTAAAGCTCTGTGTGACGAGCAGCTCAGCGCAGACTGACATTTATCTCTCGTTGGCGTCAAAGTCTTTTAACTCTGACATGAAACATTCAGAATCATTTTGGATCTGCTCTACGTCCAACAGGCTTTGATGAAGTCCTCAGCAGCAGCTGATGAGAGGCTGAGGTGGATGATTTACCTGTGTGTATAAAGCATGCCAGCAGAGCCAGCCAGCCAGGTGCATTGTGGGAAACCAGTCAGCATGTAGGAGGTATGAAAACTTACCCTGGGACTGCTGAGAGGACTGGTGGACAGACCGGACGACGCTCCGCTGATCGACCGCGACCTGAACACAGAACACGTCATTAGAACAAACTGAACGAGACAAACATGAAGATAAAAAGTTCTGAACATCTTCAGGAAGTCTGAGCTGCAGCTCCACTAACACGCTGCTCTCATCAACATCCTGAATTCTAAAGTTCAGACACGTATGTGTTTTAAACACACCCGACACGCATCAAATGCAAAATTCATTATCATTCCTTCTTTCTTCTCCTCATGAGCGCTCTCATTTTTCATTCATGTGTCATTAACTTTTCATTGTTCCTTCCTTCTCCTCATTGTTTTCTTAAATGTCATCACACACAAACACACACACGTTCACCGAAAACACACAGACCTGCTGACAAATTTAATTACTCACACACAATTTGACTTTATGGAAAATTAAAAATGAAATCAGTAAATTATAATTACATAAAGTTTAACTGAACACACACATGTAAAGACACAGATGTCACTCGGTGTGTGTTGTTGTCACGTGAAGTCGATGTAGAGTCAACGGAACCCCGAATATTTCAGCTCAAGTTCTGAATTCTTCTTCCTGTCTGAACCTCTTCATGTCTATTCTAACGTGAACATCAGAGAGGTGATAAACAGCTGGAGCTGCAGGTAAGTTTCTTAAGAGAATTCCTAATTTCTACTTCATTTAGAGATAAAAGGTGTTACACAGAAATGCTCGAGTGAAAAGAAGCTGTTTTCATACAGTAACAGATCATTTTTAAGCTCATGTTGCAAAATATCTCGTCACGGTCAAATGCAAATGTGCAAAAGAAACTTTGAGGGTCTGTAGACCTGCTGATCAAGACCAAGAAGATCAGAAGACCGTCTGACTGCTGGGAGGGAAAAAATGGCCTAGAACTTTTGCACAGAACAGAAAACAGATGCTTGACTTGTTTAAATGTAGTTTTACAGCATTTATTTCTCTTGACTATATAAATGGTGCAAAGATCAAATTTTAGTATCCAAATACAAATATATTATGTTTATATTTAAGTTCTGTTAAGTTTCTGTTAAAAAGGAAATGAGGTGTGTTGAACGCAGCTCAGTAGAGCTGGTGAACGTAACATGATGTTTGTGATCAGAGTTTTATCTGCTGAGTTGATTCATAGTGAGCCAGTAAACAATGAGGCTCCGTCAGCAGCACGAGGACACTGTCCACACTGTCAGACACTTCACAAGAGGAGCTTCCATTAACATAAAACTCATTAACTGTGACACCCATCCAGTCCAAAAATCAGGAAGCTGCAGCCGGCAGCTCTTTGAAATGACTAAATTAATTCCTGGTCCATCACCGGTGCCGCAACAAGCTTCATTTTACGGATCTCTGCAATTAGATGATGAGTGAGATAAAGGGCTACTGAGTGCGACTGGAAGCCTCGTTTCCATCTCCTGCTTGTGCTCCATCTGCATTCCTGCCAATTAATTTATGCTAATCTCTATCCAGGACGCACTTCGACACGCTAACTGTGTTTCCTGCTGCAAGGTCGACCACACAGTGAGCAGCAACAAACATGACGGGACTCCTCCCTCAGAAACAGACTGGAAAAGCACAAACACATCCAGCTTCTTCCTCCACCTTCACTTCCTGTCAACACGTATGATGAGGAGGGAACGACGAGTGAGAGGAGGAGGAGGGAGGAGTTAGGAAAAACATGCAACATTTAAATATGAAAGACATAAATAAATGAGGAAGTATTAATAAACCAAAAAAACTAATGGAGAGAGAAGAAGACAGGAAGTGAGACGAACTGCGAGGACCAGTACCTTTCCTCCTTGCTGCAGTTAGCGTTTGTGATATCCAAACTTTTACTGAAAACAGATTTGCTAAAAAGGAGTAGACAGAAAACCAAGAGACAAAAAGGTTGTCACATAAAGGGAATCCTGAATCTGACATGCAGCAACAAATTCAAGAAACCAACAAAAATTTAGAACCATGAAACAAAAAAATACAAAAACAAAATACTGTGAAATAAAGAGCAACAGCAACACATGCACAGGTCAAAAACCAGAAGAGAAGCTCATTCAGAGGTCATGCTCAGGTCAAAGGTCATTCCACAAACACTGGAGGTTTCCACCTGTGGGACGGGTTCTCCAGAACCACCAGGATTTATCTCCTACATGCTCGAAGTCAGAGCTCCGAAACACGACAGTCAACTTTAAAGATGAAAACAAACTCAGATGAACAACAGCACAACCGTTGTTCTGTTTCATGACCCGGTTTGGGCCACGATTCAGCAAGAACATCAGAACTGCTTCACAGGACTGAGAATTTTAGAGTTTTATAATGTAGCAACATCTTTTAGTTTCAAAAGTTTGACATAAAAACCTAAAAATACAGCTGAAGATACTCATTTTCCATCAAACTCTTTAAAGTCTTATTAGGTGATAAAAAGCAGCTCCTGGAGGAGGTGAGAGTGAAAGCATGAAGATCTGAGTCACCATCCCACTCAGTGGTTTGAACTGGATGCACAGATGACAAATCTCAGACTTTTTGAAGTATCTCTGTTAACACATTGAAACCCTTCATGTTACAAACCACAGTAAACACTAAAACCTTCACCGAGTCACTGCTGGTTCAAAACCTTTAAACCTCTGATGAGGACCAAGAATCTAAAAGGTGATTTTGATTAGAAAAACCTGCCGTGACATGAAACATGAAGTAATCAGAGTTTTTTATTTTCCTCTACTGGAATAATCAACAATGTCTTAAAGATCAGAACCAGCATGTTGCTGCAGACGATTCTGCCTTTTTAATTAATTAATTAAAAACATTTAATTCATCGTACTTTCTTTTTTTAATAAGGAGCAGTTATTAAATAATCTCAGATCATATTTAACTGGGTTTGTTGGGGTTATTGTGATGCTTAAATCCTAACGTTCCTCACCAGGATCTACAGCGAGAACATTAGAACATCATTAGTGCTGATACATGTAGAGGGATGATAACCAGGAGATGCAGGTGGTCACACTGAAGGGTCAAACATCACAGATATGAGTGATACATACAAACACCCTGGAATCCCAAATGCAACTATGACGAGGCTGCAAGGAGCAGCTGAGGATCCAGCTGAGTCTAAACCATCAACACATACAGCAGATGTTCTGCTGGTACCACAGCCCGGCTGAGGGAGGAGCTAAAAGCTACTGATATCAAGACAAGAAGCTCCACATGATGCACAGAGTGTTTCACACCAAGACCAGAACCCTGAACACTCGGACGAGGACCAGTGAGTATCAGAACCACCACACAGGATGAAACAACAAAGATCCTGAATACATCAGACAAAAAGTTCCAACGATGAGTGAGTGTTTCAGGCATGTTGTCTATGTTTACGTATCACACCTACTGTAGTGTTGCAGATTATAAAACCAGGATGCTTCTCGTCCTCTCTGACATCATGCCTCATGCACATCTTACACAAACAAACCTGAGAGTTCTGTTCATGCAGTTTAACAGCTGTAATCTGGTTCAATCTAAGATCTGAGTCTGAGTCTGGAACTGGAGTTTACGTTACAACGAGTCATGTATTTAACAGTTACAGCTGAAGATCAAGTCGACCTGCTCCTCCGTTAATCTGAACTTAAATACATGACCAATCACAATAATCATCTTTAAAACAACGGCCGACCTAGAAGCACGTCAGTCCATGCACACGAACACGCGTGCTGCTCTATGCTCACTCACCTCTGACCGTGGGTTGCCATGTCGAGGGCTCGCCGGACTGGAACTGGAGATCCCCCCTCTGTGACGGTCAGAACCTCCATGGATTTCCTCTCGGGTCTCCGCTTGCCGTGGCGGCTCAGCATGGGTGAGTCCACACGCTTCCTGGGGGGGTCTGCTGAGCATGTCAAGACGAGGCAAGAGGGAAAAATTCAAAAGGAATCTGGATGAAGTCAAAAAATCAGAAAGATCCGACCTGTTTGCTGCCACTTGAGAACATCTGGAGCAAAACCTGTAACCTGAGTGAGTGTTTAATATGTTTGGATAAAAAGCTCCCAGATGTTCAGACAGCTGATCATCATCTGTAGTTTCATACCGATCTCGTTGCGTGGCGGCAGGTTCTGGTCCTCGTGGCTGGGGTATCTCTCCTTCCGATCCAGCAGCAGGAAGTAGATCATCTTCTCCTGGTTGTCACTGAGGACAGACAGATCGTCATGAGCCGAGTGTCTCATGCTTCAGACTGAGAGGGAAAGACGCTCCATCATCGCAGGACAAATTAAATAGGAGAATTTATCAAACTGACAATTTTTAAACACGTCTCATACATCCCCCCCCCTCCCCCCTCCCCCCCTTTATACTGCTGTCTCTGCTGTTTTGTTGCCTCTTCGCTCCCCCTCCTCTTCCTCCTCTCACTCACTCCTCAGACAGCAGGTCTTTGGTCAGTTTGTCCTTGTCTCGGAAGCAGCCCAGGGAGTGCATGCTCTCCAGGACATCAGGGTCAATCTCATCAGGTGAAGACAGCATCCTGATGGACACCTTCCGGGGGACGGGCTGCTCGGGTTCGGGCTCATTCTTTCCAGCTCTGCAACACAAAGACGACTGAGCTGTTTGAATCACAGCTCGTTACAAACAAACAGAATGTTTTGGAACACGTGGTTCTGAACGGAGGTCACAGGAACATCTTACAGATGAGAAGTTCCTCACTGATCCAGTTTATAATGATTCTTTATTCTTCAGGAGACTCGAGCTCATTCATGAAATCCTTATTTCTATTAACTCATTTTCTCTGACGAGGCTCACGGTTCCTTTTTATTGTTTTACACTAACTAGACTCCAGAAGCTTGAAGCATCGTTCTGCTCAGCTAAAGTCAAATAACACATTTACAAGAATTAGATTAAAACTGTCAAAACGCAGAAAGAAATTTGATCCTTTTAGTAATTAACGTAGAAACATTTAATAGGAAGCCAAACATCAATCTGCTGATGTTTTCTTCTTTTGAAACCCAGAAATAGTGAATCCATTAGAGACCAGAGGTGCATTAGGAGCCATGTGACGTCTGAGCAGCACTTTCAGCATTCAAACAGAAATCTGACTGTAATGGACATGCATCTTCTCTAAGATGATAAAAACTCCCTTTGATGAGAGAATCATCATCTTTAACAGCTCTGATAATGTTCAAACAGACAAACAGGAGAAATAAAAGGAGTGTGTGTGAACTTACAGATACCACGTGTGTTTCTGGATCTGCTCCAACTGCATCAAGAAGAGAAAACATTCACAAATTACATTTATCGGTCAAACAAAGTAGGAAAAATCCAACAAAAACACTCGGACGTCTAAAGTATTTGTTTCAATTACAAGGTTTGTGTTTTATACAGTTTCATCTTATAAAATTAAACCTGTAACTAAAGGTGTGACTTTCATTTCCTGTCTGACTTTTAAACAGAATCTCGTCGTCTTTCTAAATGTAAACATTAAGGACAAGAACAAACATCAGTTTGAGTCCTTTACTGTCTCCATCAAGCTGAATAAAGTGTCCCAGAGAAACGGAGATAAACACAGAGGTTCTGGTGGAGGACGACCAGAAGCTGCGCAGCTCACCGTCATCCTCTTGGAGGCGTCCACTTCGATCATTCCCCGCAGGAGGTTCTGACAGTCTGGAGGGATGAAGTGAGGCATGTGGAAAACTCCAAGCTTCACCTTCTCCAGAAGGTTCCTCAGGTTGTCGTCATCGAACGGCAGCGCGCCCTGAAAGACGGCAGGATTATTGAGTCAGTGACTGATTCAATCAATCCACTGTGATTTTATTCTAAACACAAGAATCTCGTGTTTCTTTAATATTGTAAATAAATACATTGTGAAATTATTCTCAGACTGGTGAAACAGATAAAATCAACCTGGAGATGAAATTAAAACACAAATCGTGTGTGTTTATTTCTAATGTTACATTTATTTAAATGTGTTTTTGAGGAACATTCTGAAGGTAATAAGATGTTCAGGATCTTATCCAAACACTAAACACGTGAAGCAGATGGGAATTAAACCAACAACTCTATCAGAGCTGTTAGTCCGTCTCAGAGAACCTGAGGATCTGTTGGATCAGCTGGTTGTCGGGTCAGAGTCAGTTCTGTGAAACATATCAGTCATCAGAGTTGCTGATGATGGAGCAGTTTGTTCTGACGCCAGGCGCCTCTCCAGCTGGGGAGCGCGCTCAGTGACGTGATGACTGATTCCATCTCCTCTCCATCAGGACCGAGGAGGACGGAGCCAGATGGCCGCCGACGCCGCACGTGCAATCGAACCAACGCGACGGGGACATTTATCTTCACAAGGCGACGGTTTCTGCTCCGTCTTAATCAACAGCAGAGCGAGCATCCGTTCACACGACACAAACAAACAGTAATTAACTCACAGCATCAACAGCTCACTTATCACTGTCACGTTACACACGTCACAAAAACTAAACTATAGAAAACAAAGTTAGAGGACTGAGCTGTGCAAAAGTTTTAAACCAACCAGATTTCTTGATATTTATTCAGACCTTCTTGTATTCTGGAATCTTCTCCAGACTTTTTCTTTTATCCTTATGAATGACTTTGTGTCTCTTTGAAGAAGTTTTTTCTCTCGTTTTAGTTTTTGCTCATTATAGTAAGTAATTAAGTGACAATTTGCTTGTTTTTTATCTCCATTCAGCTGACAGATATCAGGCCATCAGCTGTGATGAAACAGCGTTACTCACCACTAAAAGTGCAAACAGTATGACTCCACAGCTCCATGCGTCCGCTTTCCTCCCGTCATATTTCTCCCCCTGATGCATGCAAACAGAAAACAGACGAGTTTCTACAGGCGTGTTTCTGCAGACGTGTTTCAGCAGGCGTGTTTCTGCAGGCGTGTTTCTGCAGGCGTGTTTCTGCAGGCGTGTTTCTGCAGGCGTGTTTCTGCAGACGTGTTTCTGCAGACGTGTTTCTGCAGACGTGTTTCTGCAGACGTCCTCATGAGTCCAAACTTTACTGAATTCCTCAGGGNTGTTTCTACAGGCGTGTTTCTGCAGACGTGTTTCTGCAGACGTGTTTCTGCAGACGTGTTTCTACAGGCGTGTTTCTGCAGACGTGTTTCTACAGGCGTGTTTCTGCAGACGTGTTTCTGCAGACGTGTTTCTGCAGACGTGTTTCTACAGGCGTGTTTCTGCAGACGTGTTTCTACAGGCGTGTTTCTGCAGACGTGTTTCTGCAGACGTGTTTCTGCAGACGTGTTTCTACAGGCGTGTTTCTGCAGACGTGTTTCTACAGGCGTGTTTCTGCAGACGTGTTTCTGCAGACGTGTTTCTGCAGACGTGTTTCTGCAGACGTCCTCATGAGTCCAAACTTTACAGGATTCCTCAGGGAAAATCCCAAGACAATGTTGTTTCTTCTTGAAGTAACATAATCTGTATAAAAGATGCTGCAGACCTTCTACCAGGACATTTCTCTGTTAAACTAGTTCAACTATGACGCTGCTTCCTTAAAAGACTTTTAATAAAATACATAAAAAGTAAAAACACTTAATTAGTCCTCAAGTTTGAAATATATTAAACAAAATCTCATTACAAGTAAATAAAACATTATATTTTATTTTTATTTGTCTTTCCTTTTTTTAAGTATTTTCATTTTTATTTAGAAAATTTCTGTTATTTCCCATTTTATTTTGAAAGTCCAGCAACATTTTTTTCTCTGTGTTTATTAGGTCCTTGTTTTTTAAGTTTAACCTGAATTCAGCAGATTAAATCTTGGCTGCATGACGTCTGGAATATGAAGCTGAAGCTTCGGCTTTAAAACACTTTGAACATCAACTCTGAAAAGTAACACAGGAAGTAAAACACAACGAAGTCTCTGCAGTGGTGAAGCCAGAAGCCGTGAGGAGACTGTCTGAGTCATCATCTGAGGGAAGCAGCAGACAAACTAAAACTAAGTGCTGTAATAAAACTGAACGCTTAAGAAACCTGATGTTTTCCCACTTCATCCAAACAAAAAAATCTTCTGTTACTTTGTTGATTTTTTTTAATTTTAAGATTAAAATATTGGAACCAAATCAACCAAAACATACAAAACTATATCAAGTAAAAATCTAATAGAAATTGTGTTTTATCTCAGTGAAAGGAGACGACACGGGGACGAGCAGCACTAAGAGCGATGATGTAAGAACAGCTTTTTACTGAAATAAGGAAATGGAGAGATGAAGCACTTACCCTGATGACCTCTGGGCAGGCGTAGTGTGGAGACCTGTAAGAACCGGACAGACCATTATTCTGGAAGATAACTCTCATAAACCAACATGACTAAATTCATCCTGGGTTAAAAAGAGCAGGTGAAGCTCTGAAGACAGAAACAAGAAGAAAACTTTGTGTATGTGGAGGATCATCTTCTTGTGACTGAGCGTTACGTCACATCAGAACATCCAGATCAGGAGCTGAAACGTGACTCAAAATAAAACAAACAGCTCATGAAATATTTAGAACATTTAAAGGAAAAGAATGAAGTTGTTTTTCATTTTAAAACTCCAACTGAAACTTCAACATTTACTGTGTGAAAAACCAGAAAATATATTTCAGTTGCAGAAACAGGAAAACGTTTTGATTTTCTTTGTTTCATCTTCAGGATGATGGAAAGTGAGAACTGGATCCATCAGAACTCCATGTCATCCAAACTCAGTGTAAACACACACTTCATCTTCATCGCTGACATTCTTAATTATGCTAATGTTTGTAAAACGGGTCGATCTGAACTGTTCAGACGCCAAAATTCACTAACTGCAATCTAATTACACCAGAGCAGAGTTTCATCTTCCTGCTGGCGTCCACATGTTTGTTTAATGAATTCCACGAAGCTCGTCGACTCATCGCTGTCTGCAGATCCTGGTGGAGAAATTTAACAGAATCTGACATGGACCCGATCGATTAGAGCAGAAACAAACTCATCAACAAACCCGAGTTCCCTGCAGAGTCTGAACGACAGACGACTCGAGTCTCAGAGTTTGAGGACACGCCTGCTACACTCACAGATCCTCATCAGGAATAAATGGAGACCTGCATGAGCACAGAACCAGAACCAGAACTCTGATCCCAAATCTGACTGATGTGGGATATGAAAAGTGGGCGGAGCATGCTTTCCTCCTCCCTTCAGAGGTTGTGTTAACGTGTTTGATTGTTTCCAGGTTATCTTCTCATCCTACAGATGAAGATGACTCCTTCATGAAGCAGAGTGAACAGATGATGAAGAAACATGCAGCTCTGTTCCAGCCGCAGCGCCACCGTGTTGTTTAGATGATAATGAGTGTTTTTATGTTCTGGACTCTGTGAGACGTTTCACATGGTTGACTTTATAAAACACGGATTGTGCTGGTGGTGAACTCTGGACCAGGATTAGGGTCCGGATTAGTTTTCTCTGCTGCAAACAGCTCTACACACTCTCTTAAAAAATCCTAAACGCATCTTAAAACACCAAGCAGGTTGTTCCAGAAGAGTCGATTCAGTCAAAACTAAAGCAGATATTAAGCAAAATGTAAAAAAAAAAAGAAAAAAAATATTTCAATGAAGACAAACAACAAAATAGAATATGATGAAAAAACCAACTTTTCAGATGTAAATTCTGCATTTGTTGCTGGTTTTTATCTTCCCAGACTTGAACTTTGAATATTGTGTGACCTGAAGAGATTTTTTCATGAAGTACTGACCCACAGCTGGTCTCCAGCAGACTGTCCCCGACCTGCAGAGACGCCATACCAAAGTCTGCTATCCTGATGTTGTTCTTCTCGTCTAACAACAAGTTCTCCGGCTTCAAATCTCTGTGGCTGCAGGAAGAAAATGAAGACAAGCACAAGACGTTTAGGACAAGACTGAAATAATAAATATCCTTTTCTATCTGTCATCTCACTGATTCTACAGTCAGTTAGAAGATTAAACTATCTGTACACGTAAACCTTGTTATTCTACAGTCAGATCAGTAAAAATCAGAGTTTATTTAGAAAACGTTTAAGGAAATCAAACCCAGAGGTGGAGACCTCCACTCCAGCTGTGTTACTGTGGTTCATCTAAAACCAAGTGTAGAATAAATCAGATCCTTCAAAGCCAAACACGTGACGTTTAACGTTTAGAGTCAGACGCAGAGCAACTTTGATGTGCATCTGCACTTCGATACACTGATGCACAGAGCTGCAGCCATGAATGGTGGAACTAAAGGTTTCAGACAGATGAAAAGAGCTGAAGAGAAGCTAAAGCCTCTGAAGTCGCCCCCGGCAACAGCTGATGAGCAAACCAGCTGTTCAATCAGCCAAACAGAGGAAACAGAGATCATGACGCTGTCAGAAAAATTCAAGAATATAAACTACAATTTAACTCGACAGGTTCCCTTAATTCCCGTGATTTATTATTACAGATTATCACTTCAGTAACTCAGAGGGCAGTAAATAGAGTCAATGAGAAGAAATAATAAAAAGAAGAAACAAAAACTCTCAATATAAGCTGATAAAAGAATCAGAAAATAAACTCTGTTATTCACATGTAGAGTAAAGTACATCATCAACTTCAGGAATATTTGGCTTTTTAATTTGTTTGGTAATTAATTAGTAATATTTTTCTATAAAATGAGTTAATTTTAAAAATGATTTAAATGATTTGTGTCCTCTGAATCCTGAGAGGAGGACTGTGATTGGTTAGAAATGACTTAAACTTCCCTTCATGATTGTTTCTCTTTCTGCAGATAAAAGTCGCAGCTGATTCAGTGCTGGTTAAACACTCGCCTTCACCTCACAACAAGAAAAATGTTTGTGGGAGAATTTGAGGTTTTCATTTCGTGTAACTAAGGAAGGAGGTGAAGCAGAGCTCTGATGGAAACGCAGCTTCTCGTTATGTTTTCTGAGGAAACAGAACCACAGTTGTGTCTGTAGTTTCACCGGGTTTCGATCCGGCTGCAGAATCTCCCTGGAGTCTGATTAAACAGATGCTCCAGACACAAAGTGCAGACGCAGGTCCTTTAGCTGCGGCGGTCAGTCAGCAGAGATAAATCACATGGAAAAGTTGCTTCGTGCAGCGACACCTCTCTCTGCAAATTATTATTTTATTTTAATGTGAAAACACAAACTGCAGATTCCAGAAGCTTCAAACAAACACTGTGTTGTTTTCTATCAGAGTAATAATAACCGATCCGAACCGGAGATGCTGCAGAACCTCTGAGCCGTGGTGTGAATCATCAGTACTAACCATATGGAGTGGCTGTGACAGAAGTCCAGAGCTGAGATGATCTGTCTGAAGAACTTTCTGGCCTCTTTAGGTGTCAGCCGGCCTTTCTTCACCAGGTAGTCAAACAGCTCACCTCCAGAGACGTGTTCTAGCACCAAATACCTGCACAGGTAGATACATCTTAAATCCTGCTGATCTGCTGTCTAAGAAAAGGATTCTGGATTTTACATCTGTTATTATTATGGTGAGATTTCTTTTGTAGAGTTGCATTTTCTGTATAACAAGAAAAACATGAACAGATGGATCATTTCTCCTTTTGTTTGTCAGAAAAAAAACATTTTTAAAATGTCTAAACTAGTTAAGTTTCTGCCAGTTATACAAATATAAATAAATCAATAAGACAACAATAAGTATTATTCATTGCAATATGTTTGTGTTAATAAAACAACAAGTCAGAAGAAAGAAAATATTTAAAACATTAAGAGAATCAGATGAATTAGTTTTAAAGAACGGTGCACGACTGTTTCAAAATAAACTGAAAGTAAATGAGACTTTTTTCAAAGATGCAGTTTTAGATAAAATTGTTACTTTTTTGGGGTTTTTTTCTTATAAAAATGGAACCTTTATATCAGCATAGATTAAAGATACTTAGAGAAAATCTTCAGCTTCATT